>CM053577.1:50213952-50273639 GCA_028646485.1 Cryptoprocta ferox
ACCGCCCTTCTGAGTCCGATCTCCCTGTGCCGCGGGCGAGCCAAACTGTATTCTCCAAGCTCCGCCTCACTTCCAAATCCCAGTCCGTGCAGTTCCACACGGTCACCGGGGATGAGATGCTTTCCCGATGGCGGCCGGCCTCCTGGCCGGCTTGCGCCACCCTTTTCACGGAGCCGCCGCCGCCGCCGCTTTTCAAGGCTCCCGGTGCGGCTTGGAGTGGATGCCGCTGCCGCTGCGCCCAAGGAAGAACTCGCCGGCCAGATGGGACGGATTTCTCTCCCGGCGCTCGGCAGTTATATATGGGGTGACGGGCGAGTTTTTCCTCCCTTAGAGATGGTTCTATGTGTTTTCCGTCTCTCTTTCTCTTTCCCTGGTCTCTCCGGGGCACAGCGCGCTCTCCCTGCGTTGGGCTCGGGGGCTCCTTTTCCCCTTTACCACCGGGACCCGCCCGTCCCCTAATTTCCCAGATGACAGTCACTCACTCAGGCATCTTTGAGGTTGTCTTCTTTCTGGCGTCTGTTTCTTCTTTCCCCCACTTGCAAATCCAAGGTTTATCCTTTCAGTCCTTCTCAGTTCAATCCATACGGGCGTGCGCGGATTACAGAGCTCCCTGCTTCTCCGCCATCTTGCCCACTCCCTAAAATAACTCTTAATTATCCTAACAGTTTTGTAGATCAGAAATCTGGGTGGGCTTGTCTGTTTTTCTGCTTAGGGTCTCACAAGGCCAAAATCAAGGTGTCAACTGAGTTACATTCCTTTCTGGATGCTTTGGGGAAGAATCAGCATACAAGCTCATTCAAGTTGTCAGAACCCATTTCCTGTAGTTTTGGAATTGAGGTTCCTGTTTTATTCCTGGCTGTTAGCCAGAGGTTCCTCTTAGTTTCTAGAGGCCACACTGAGGTCCTTTTCAAGTGGCCCCTTCCATCTTCAAGCCACCCATGGCCTGGTGAATCTCCCTCATGCTTTGAATCTCTGACTTCCTCTTCTATCAGTGGAAAATACACTGCTTATTTTAAAGAACTCATGTGATTAGATTAAGCCCACACATATAATCTCCCTATATTAAGTTAGCTGATTAACGGCTATAATTACATCTTCAAAATCTCTCTTAACACACAATGTAATATAATCATAGAAGTAGCACTAGGGGCAGGAGATTTGAGGGCCATTTTATAATTCTGCCTATTACATGCAGTATATCATGCTTCATTTATACCTCAATAAAGTTTATGTATTTTTTCCTAAAAATATGACAAAAAGACCTGGAAATAATCATAATGATAATAATAAATACTTGGCAGAGGAATGATTGTGAGGCTCAAATAAGATGTAGATTGATTATTCTCACTGACTTGATTTAACATAGCATTTCCATGTCCAAGTCAGAATAGAACTAAAATGTTAATAATACTTATATTGGTATTTTCTTTCACCAGTCATGAGAGAAAATAGAGAAGTGAAGAAGTAACTAAGAATTGAACATGATAGAAAAGAGGTGATTTTATAAGTTTCACAAGTTCTTGACTCAAAATTGTGATTAGTATTGTGACTTAATGTAGGTGTATAAATCTAAATTTAATATTTTAAAATCCCTATTTTTAAATTAAATTTGTATAATAAATGAATTAGTGTAGCTGTACATTTTGTTGATCTGGTTACTAGTTAGACCAATCATAGAATTCTTGACTTTACAGAAATATTATATTACAAATTGTAGGGAATACTGTTTCTTTATCTGATTGCTGTTTACTTCCAGAAAAGATTAAGTCACGAATAATATATTTAATATTTCATTATAATTATTATTTATTGGCCAATGACTTTAGAAATTAAAATTTTTGATAAATTAGATGAAATTTTAGAATAAAATGTGGTTAGTCTTGCTTGAGTCATCAAGTTACTAGTGTATAATACCATGTGTTAGCAAGGATGTCAGACACCTGGGATTATCATAAATTACTGGTGGGGCTATAAATTGGTTCAAGCACTTTGGAAAACCATTTAGCGATATTTACTAAAGCTGTATATATACGTACATATATATATGTATGTGTGTGTATATATATATATATATATATATATATACCACAAATATGATCCAGCAGTTTACTGCCTCATCATTCCACATTTAGTCCATAGGAAACAGTAAAATCTATTTAAAATTCTTGAAAATCAAATGTTTATGATCTTTTACTCCTTAAGAATCTTGTGTTCTTCATTGAATATCAAAGTTCAAAGTGTTCAATTTGACTACATTTTTGTTTATCTTTTATTTCTACCTCTGTGTACTTTTCCAGCAAGTTTCTTTATTTTTCTTCCCTTATGCCTGACTTGTCTCCTTGCCATTTTATCCATCTTGGGCATTAGTGCCATCCAATAGGACTTTCTACAGTAATGGTGTAATGTTCTCTGTGTTGTCAGATGTGGTGACCACAAGCCACATGTGGCTTTTGAGTACTTGAGATATGGTTTGTGTGACTGAAAAAACTGATTTTTAAATTATTCATTTAACTTTAATTTAGCTACATGGGGCTAGCAGTTAATGTAGCACAGGTCTGTATCAGTATTGTCTTCCTTAACCTCTGTAGATTGGTTTGATTACATTCTCTCTGCATACCTAATAATTTGTTTTATCCTACTTTTATTTATTTTTGAGAGAGCATGAGCAGAGAAGAAGGAACAGAGAGACGGGGGGACAAATAATCCGAAGCAGGCTCCAGGCTCTGAGCTGTCAGCACAGAGTCCAATGCAGGACCCAACCCCACAAACCGTGAGATCATGACCTGAGCTGAAGTCGGACGCTTAACAGCTTAACTGAGCCACCCAGGCGCCCCATCCTATTTTTATACCTTAGCCATCCATATGTTCATTTTTATTTTTTTAAGTTTTTGGCATGTATCTTTGCTTTCTGATTATTTTATAAGCTTTTGGATAGTGAAGGTATTTTACTTCTTTTAAATCTCTTATCACCTATATTTTGATCATAATACATAATCTCAAAAGTATTTGTTAATGGAGATAGTCATTTGGGAATTGGGGAACTTCAAAATAACACTGAACATTTTTTAGGGTATTGTGAAATTGGGGAAGAATACAAAATGGATTTTTAAAATAGTAAGAGATTAAGTGTAGAACAGTAGATTAAAAATCTGGAAACCTAGGGACACCTGCATGGCTCAATTGGTTGAGTTCAACTCCCGATTTCGGCTCAGCTCATGATTTCACTGTTTGTGAGTTCAAGCCCTGAGCCAGGTTCCAAGCTGGCAGTGCAGAGCCTGCTTCGGATTCCCTCTCCCTCTTCTCTCTGCCCCTACCCTGCTCACTTGCATTCTCTCTCTCTCTCTCTCTCTCTCTCTCTCTCTCTCTCCCCCTCCCTCCCTCCCTCCCTCCAAATAAACAAATAAACTTAAAAAAAATCTGAAAATCTAATCATAGCTCTATTAATTTTGTTAATAACATAGACAATTTTCTTAACTTTTTCAGGTAAAGTTGTTCATCTACAAAATGAAAGATGAATTATTTGGCTTTTAGTATGTTTTCCATACTAAGAGAAAACTCATAAAATGAGTTTAAGAGTGTTCTTTAAACTTCAAGATTTTGGAAGAGTTTGAGAAGGACTGGCTTTAATTCGTCTTTAAATGTTTGATAGAAATCACCAGTGAAACCATCTGGTCCTGGGCTTTCTTTGTTGGGAGGTTTTTGATTACCGATTTGATCTCCTTACTCATTTTTGGTTTGTTCATATTTTCTCTTTCTTCATAATAATGCCATGATAGGTTGTATATTTCTATGAATTTATCCATTTTTTAGTAGGTTATCTAATTTGTTGGTGTATAATTGTTCATAGTAGCTGTTTAGGAACCTTCGTATTTCTGATGTCAATTATGATGTCTCCTCTTTCAGTTATGATTTTGTTTGATAAATTTTTTTAATGTTTATTTTTCAGAGAGAGCAGCACGTGCACTCTCATGGGGGTGAGGGGCAGAGAGAGAGAGGGAGACACAGAATCCAAAGCAGACTCCAGGCTCTAAGCTTGCAGCACAAAGCCTGACATGGGCTTGAACTCCTGAGCCATCAGATCATGACCTGAGCTGAAGTAGGACACTTAACTGACTGAGCTACCAAGGCATCCCATGATTTTGTTTATTTGAGTCTTCTCTCTTTTTTTTTTTTTCCTCAGTTATTCCAGCTACAGTTTTGTCAGTTTTCTCAAAAACCAACTCTTAATTTCATGGACTTTTTTTTCTATTGTCTTTGAGACTCTGTTTCATTTATTTCTGCTCTAAACTTTATTATTTCCTTCCTTCTGCTAACTTTGGGCTTAGTTTATTCTTTCTTTAATTCCTTGAAATGTATATTAAGGTTGTTTATGTGGAATCTTTCTTTTTTCTTAAAGTAGGCATTTATCACTATATAAGACTCCCTATAAGAACTGCTTTTGCTGCATTCCATGAGTTTTGATATGTTGTGTTTGTATTTTTGTTTGTCTTCAGGTATTTTCTGATTTCCCTTTTAATTTCTTCTTTGACCCATTGGTTCTCTAGGAATGCCAAGGACTTTTCTAAAACTCTGCATTTAACAACCTTTTTAACCTTCGTAAAATACCCTTGAGTTAGGTGGTGTTATTTTCCTTATTTTAAGGTAAGGAAATTGAAATATAAGAGGTCTCATAGATAGTAAATAATGGAGCTGAGAAAACATTAAAATATCCTCGTGTGGTAAAAATGAAAATGAAATAATTTTACTGGAAACAATTTGGAAATAAATATTTCAAGGATCTTGAATTTTTCATACTCCAAGAAAATAACCAGGAACTTACATAAAAATTTATATAATGTAAGTTTATCCAGTATTATTATAATAAAAATTTGGAAGTAGCCAAAATGTCCAGCATTAGGGGAGTGTCAGATAAATTATGGTATATCTTATAGAGTATATAACATGGGCATTGGAAACCCCACATGTTTGTGAGGATGTGGAAATAACAAATTTATCCAAAATTTGGGAAGATTATCAATATTTTCAAAAATTTTAAGGAAAATACCAACAGTTTGATACCAACAGGTCTTCTGCTAGATTTTGAATAGATATTCTTGTATAGATGGGTATGGTAAGATTGAAAGGAGTCAAAGAAGATTCTAATAGGCTGTACTTTGATGGAGCTATTAGCTAATATAAGAAATATAGAGCTAAGTTTTTGCTAGGGAAAAATAATGACTTTAGTTCAGGGCTTATCGACTTACTGGTTTTATTCATGTAGACATCCTGAAAGAGATAGTATTTAGAAAAACATATGTAGAGGGGCGCCTGGGTGGCTCAGTCAGTTAAGTGTACAACTTTGGCTCAGGTCATGATCTCACAGTCCTTGGGTTCAAGCCCCGCATCGGGCTCTGTTCTGACAGCTCGGAGCCTGAAGCCTGCTTCAGATTCTGTGTCTCCCTCTGTCTCTGCCCCTCCCCAGCTCACTCTCCGTCTCTCTCTCTCAAAAATAAAATAAAGACATAAAAAAATTAAAAAAAAAACATGTAGAGATAAAAGAAAGAGCATGAAAGAAAGATGGGTAAAATTTTTCATATTTTGGCATAAATTAGGTACAGAAAGAGACCATTGGTGGGCTTGTTTTGTTATCATCTATGATACGTAAACTGATGTACTTTTCTACTTTTTAAAAATGTGTCTCCATCTGTTTTGGTTTGTGGAAGAATCCTTTTTGATTCTCCTCCTAAGTGAAATTTTGCTCAGTCCCTGAATAGTGAATTGTTAGAATGGCTTTTTAAAGTTCACTTTGTATAAATACACCTTAATATGAAAGGAGCAATAGAGTTTGATAAAACACACATGTACACAAATAGGTTCTGTTCCTAACCGTCTTTTGAACAACTCATTCCACCTCCTGAGTGATATCTTTGGCTTGGCCTAGAATGGTTCTGAGCCTGGACATATTTTTGGATGTTTGTGAGTTTTCTATATGCATTTTAAAATTTTTTAAATTCTTTATTTTATTAATTTTTTTAAATTTGAGTACAGTTGACACAGTGCTACATTACTTTCAGGTGTACAATATTGTGATTCAGTATCTCTTTATGTAATGCTGTGCTCACCACAAGTGTAGTTACCATCTGTCAATATACAATGCTATTACAGTATCATTGACTGTATTCCCTATTTTGTACCTTTTATTCTCATGACATATTCATTCCATAACTGGAAGCCTGTATCTCCCACTCCCCTTCACCCATTCTGCCCATCTCTCTACTTCTCGCCCCTCTGGAAACCATCAGTTTGTTCTCTGTATTTATAGGCTGATTCTGCTTTTTGTTTATTTATTTTGTTTTAAAAATTCTTTCTTTTAAAAGGATTTAATGAAAACATATTCTGAATCATTTAGATGTCTTGGGAAGTAGTTTTGGTATCTCTTTTTATGATTGTGTTTAGCAAAACTTTGGTGCCACATAGTCATAGTACAACTTTAATCGTTTCAATCTAACCTTGATGTTACAGGAACATACTTTCACCTAAATGTTGTATTTGAACACAGTAAAGCCTAAATGGGTTTCAATTAGGTAACATATGGATAAAATTTCACAGTAGTTCAAATAAAGGAAAGGCTGTTAATATAGTAGGATAGGCATGAACAAAATAAACCAGATTTTTGGAGGAGTCAGTACAAAATTCATGTAGCAAGCAATGTGATTTTTATCATAATACTGTTATTTTGAATTTTATATGTTTTGTATTTTTGTATTTAATTTTAAATCTGTTGTCTTCATAGTTGTGTAAGAAGTTATAAGCATAAGGATTTTACATTTGATTTTATATCTGTAAACTGCTAAGTAACATTATATTCAAAATAAGTTACTATCAGGGATCTGAAATACTTTTTTCTCCTCTAAAAATGTGCTATATTAATTTCTGCTATACTGTATGCCATTTCTCTGTTAGCCTTAAGATACTTGAGATCTTTTAAACTCTCATTTGAGTTGTAAATTTCAACGAAAGAGAAAGAAATGAAATTTATCTCATAATGAATGTACAGTTCCACAAAATAGTGTGGTTATTGCCATTGTCAGTGGTCACTATCCATTTTGGGGTTTTGTACACATGAAAAGAAAGGTACAGTTAAACATCGGAGAAATTGAATTTTTAGTAATATTGATACACATTTTTGCCGTGCTGTTCCCTCCAGATAGAAGATGACTGGACATTTCATTTGGCCAGGGACATTGGAAGGTGAAATGCTAGGAATATTGTGTTCACTCTGGCCCTCTAGTCTAGAAGTCATGTGAACCCAGGTTACAGGGAGGGTATAGAGAATGGGAACAATATAGGGGAACAGAAGAGTTAGGTGGAACAAGATTTCTCCTGTGGGGCTAAAATAGGTAAAGTGGGCATATGTCATATAGGAGAATAATGAAATAGTAAGGAAAAAATAAAACTAAAGAGAAAGAAGAAAGCCACTAAATACTCTTTCATCTCCTTGATAATCAGTTTTGGCTAATGCTCTGCTCTAAATATCATGACATTATTCTATCATCCCAGTTAAACCTGGTTGTACTTACTACTAGTGTTGGTCATAAATCTCTTCCTAATCTCATAGAGTCTATGGATAGGAATAATATATTGATATAATAGATCTGCTTCAGAAATAACTTTTAGTTTTCGTCTGACCACAGAAAGTTTCTTATGCCACAAATTTGGACCCCACCCCTATATCTAATCCATCATCAGTCTTCTTGATTCTGCCTTCAGGATATATACTGAATGGACATGCTGGACATGCTTCTAGATTACCATCGCCTAGTCCAAATGACTACCATCTCTGTTACCTGGACTATTCCAGTCGTCTTTTTTCTTTTTTTATGTTTATTTTTGAAGAAGAGAGAGAGAGAGACAGAGTGTGAGCAGGGGAGGGGCAGAGAAAGAGGGAGACACAGAATCTGAAGTAGGTTCCAGGCTCCGAGCTGTCAGCACAGAGCCTGACGCAGGGCTCCAACTCACGGACCACAAGATCATGACCTGAGCTGAAGTAGGATGCTCAACCAACTGAGCCACCCAGGTTCCCCTAGTTCAGTCATCTTCTAACTTGATCTTCTTATTGGTCCACCTGTGTGTATTCTGCCATTGCTACCCTCCTCACCAAGTCTCCATAGAGCAATTAGAATGAATGGTGATTCCTGATCTCAGTACTCTTTTCCTTAAAATTCTTGAATGCTCTCCAGTTAGAATAGTCTTGTCAATCTTCAGCATAACCATCAAGGTTCTACTTGATCTGATCCCCTGCTGACTCTTAGTCTCTGCTCACTACACTCCTGTCCACTGGACTGTGTAGGTGCATCAAGCCCCTTCCCAGTTCAGAGCCTTTGCATATAATGCACCTTCTAATTTAGAATGAAAACATACATACAAACTATACACATATGCTCCAATTCTCCCAGCCTAGCTAGCTAACTCCTAATAATCCCATTGGTCTCAATTTGAATATCATTTCCTTAAGGAAATAGATCTGTTTATAGTACCCAGTACTTTTACTTCATTGCACTTACCATAAGAATAATTAGATACTTGATTCTAGCTAATCCATGGGAGACTGATTTTGCTCATGCCTTTTTCTTTAGCACTTAGCACAGCGCTTGAGTCATTGGTATTCAGTAAATGAACAGCTAGATGAATAGATGGATGGCAGTGTATCAATAGTGTAATTTCTCATATAAAGTACAACATATTTGATAGGGCATTATGTTTTTAGAAGTATTAACTTTTTAATAGTATAAAGAACACTTGATCTTATTTTTCATATGGTTTAATCAGCATTTGTGGTTTACAAACCTCAAATTTCAAATTAACATCTCTTAAACCACTAAAAACAGACTTGGAGCAGTATTATATGTGTATAATGAGCTGTCGAGTGTCTGTGGTGGTTGTATTAATTTAAAAATATATATTTTTTTTCTTTGAAAATGGCAAGGAATCACATAATTACTACTATCTAGTGAATCTTATTACTTACTTAACTATCCTGAATTTCATTTCTGCTCTGTAGGTGTTTAATACTATTTGTTATTTCATTAGCCTCCACTTTTCTTCTTGAGTCTAACAGTAGTGTCCATAATGAATTGCAGAATATGTAGCTTATTTCTTCATTTCTTTTCAATCTTAACCTATCAAAATTAATACTTTGTTGTTGTAACTTCATATGAAAGATGTCATTATCTACCAATTTATTTATTTTTGGTAAAAATAGCACTGTTTTTAGGGCAAATTCTTTAACTGGGGCCAGAACATCTCAAAGCATCAAATAACTAGAGGTCTTCAGCATGACTTTAATCCTGTGAATGCTTAATTTGGCTTTGTCATGTCTTTATATATAGAATTTTTGAAATGTATGGTTAGTCATCTTGAAGTTTACCTCATAACAAAAGGGAGAAATGTTGTTTTTATATGAGCCTGTTGATTCACTGATAAGTTCAGTTACTTTCTATTTCAGTGTATTTATAATACTAAAACAGTTTGGGATATATACATTGTAGATTGGGGGAAAAGGTAAGTTATAAAAATTCTGTTTTTGATACACTTTTAA
Organism: Cryptoprocta ferox; assembly: GCA_028646485.1. Taxonomy (NCBI): domain Eukaryota; kingdom Metazoa; phylum Chordata; class Mammalia; order Carnivora; family Eupleridae; genus Cryptoprocta; species Cryptoprocta ferox. Next base: position 50,223,530 of record CM053577.1, read on the forward strand.
ACATCCTTTTTTATGTATTTTAAATCACTTTATTTTAAGACCCATGGTTTTACATAATTGAAACAAGTATTTTAAATTAGATTTGATACGGGGCACCTGGGTGGCTCAGTCAGTTAAGCGTCTGACTTCGGCTCAGGTCATGATCTCACAGTTTGTGGGTTCGAGCCTCGCATCGGGCTCTGTGCTGACAGCTCAGAGCCTGGAGCCTGCTTCAGATTCTGTGTCTCCCTCTCTCTCTGCCCCTGCCCCACTCATGCTGTTTTTGTCTCAATAATAAACATAAAAAATTTTTTTAATAAATTAAAAAATAAGATTTGATACATTAATATGAAACTATTTTATGCATTCATATTTCAAAAATGTTTTATACTAATCCCTTGTGTCTGTCAGAATTATAGTTTTTTGTCATTTGCATAGAACTTTATTGGAAAAACTATTTCCATGAAAAACATATTTCTATTTAAACACAGTTGTGCTCAAATAATTTAATTGTTCTGTTATACATAATTAAGTAGCTTCTATCTTAGGAAGGTAGGACATTTATTAAAAATCATTTGCTCCCGGGGTGCCTGGGTGGCTCAGTTGGTTAAGCGTCTGACTTTGGCTCAGGTCATGAGCTCACAGTTTGTGGGTTCGAGCCCTGCATCAGGCTCTGTGCTGACAGATCAGAGTCTGGATCCTGCTTCAGATTCTGTGTCTCCCTCTCTCTCTGCCCCTCCCCAGCTCGTGCTCAGTCTCTCTCAAAAATAAATAAACATTAAAAAAATTTTTTTAAGTATTTGTTTCCTTAAAATTCTGAAATTTGTATTTAAAATACTGAAATTTGTTTTTATTAGAATAGTTGTTTTATTCTAACTTGTTCTCTTAGGTCACATAATATAATCCTTTAGTCTGAACAGTGCTCTTACAAAAACTGAAAATTGTATTTTTATAATTTAACATAACATTTTCCTTACTTAATATTAATGTCATTTTATAAATACAGAAACACCCTTAAATGATTAGAGATTAGTTGTTTCATCAATGTATGAGTATAAGGAATTAATCACTTGTCATTAATGGCCTAATAGAATACTCTTCATTCTTAGGGTCTTTATATATCCCATAAGGCAATTATTAACTATAATTATCTTACGGCAGTTTTTTAAAAGCAACTACTTTATGTTTCTTGAAATTGTTAAGTAAAGGAATCCTTTAAGCATTTTAAATAAATTTTAGAGATCATTTTTGAGTTCTGAAAATGAGAATTTAGATAACTTATTTTTCTGATTTCCAGAGCCATAAAATCACTATTATGTCTGATCTTGGGTTATTTTTAACACTTTACATATTGTTTTATTGATTGATTGGAGAGAGAGAGAGAGAGCATGAATGGGAGAAGGAGCAGAGAGAGAGAGAGAAAATCTTAAGCAAGCTCCATGCTCAGCATGTAGCCCAACATGGCTCTCAGTCCCACAACCCTGGGATCATGATCTGAGCCAAAATCAAGAGTCAGTAGCTCAACCAACTGAGTCACTGAGGTGCCCCACCTTATACTTTTAGATAGATAAAGATACAGTCTTGATTTGGGTCAACAGAAGACATTCTTGAAATAACTTAGAGAACATATTGATAGTGTAATAGTCACCTAGTATAATTTTAGTTAGAATTCTGTCAAAATTTTGCTATGGTTAAATTTTATTTTTTTATTTTTATTTTTTAAATGTTTATTTATTTTGAGAGAGAGAGCGAGAGAGAGTGCGAGCAGGGGAGAGGCAGAGAGAGCGAGAGGGAGACACAGAATCTGAAGCAGACTCCAGGCTCTGCACTGTCAGCACAGAGCCCGACACGGGGCTCGAACCCACAAACCGTGAGATCATGACCTGAGCGAAAGTCAGATGCTCAAGTGACTGAGCCACCCAGGAGCCCCTCTATGGTTGAATTTTAATAGTTTCATTTTCTTTACTCCTCTGAAAGAGGGTTTTTAATATGCTAGTTTAATAAATATGACTTTATCAATATTGTAGCTAATTTTTTTTATTTTGACATACCAGGATTTAAAATTAAGCCCATAAAAATATTCTTTAAACTAAGAAACAAATTTATTGAAATTTTAGCTGAATTATTTTATCTTAAATAATTTTAAAATCTTTAGGGGGTATAGATTTTAGTTTGTATACTCTCAATTTCTTGATGTTTGCTTCAATAATTGGCAGTTTAATATTAAGCTAAGAACCCAGGAAAATAGATGAAGAAGCATAGGATTTATTTTAGTTTTTTACATTGCTGGCAAACAATTACTTTTATAACCACACGAGTTACATAATAGTTGGGAAATTTTTGTTTGCTATGATAGTATTTTTATTTGTGACCTAAGAAAACAGGTTAACAATTATTAGAATTAGTTACTTCATATCTTAGCACAATATACTATAGCTTCTTTATTAAATAAACAATTTTTACTCTTAAAGAGGCAAGTTAGTGGTGGATTAAAAGATGTTAAAGAATATGTAATTCGTTCATTCTGTGAAGTATTTTTTAATTGTTTTTAATGTTTATTTTTGAGAGAGAGAGCAGGAGCACGGGAGGGGCAGAGAGAGGAGGGACAGCGGACCCAAAGTGGTCTCTGCGCAGACAGCAGACAGCCCAGTGTGGGGCTTAGACTTTCAAGTGAGATCATGACCTGCCTGAGCTGAAGTCAGATGGCTTAACCAATTGAGCCACCTAGGTGCCCTAGGTATTTTTTTATTGTTTTTAAACAGAAAATGTATCATTTGCAATATTTAAAAATACTGAAATGAATTCAATTTTAGTTTTACTTGCTAATTAATTTATACCTTTTAGCATTTAGGATTTTTTTCACCCTTTCCCAATATGACCAAGGATTCCTACATTAAAGATAGTGTTGGGAACTCTCTAAAACATGGATTAGGCCGTTTTCTTGGGATTTAGGAGATGAAATTGTTAGACTTTATTTTACTTTTTGCCACCAAGATGTTGAATTACATAAGTGACCATTAGAATCACCAAGGAATGAAAAAAGTAATGAAAAGAATCTAATATTGGAACCGAAGTAGAAGGATGAGTAAGAAGAGTTTTTCTCTCCAAAATGCTTTTGAATTTTATCCCAACAGTACTATTTTAATCACAACAAAAGCCAACCACCCTTTTTTGAGATGAGGATAATATTTTGAAGCAACTTTCTTCATAACCATTATTTAGCAGTGATAAGTACAGGTAGTCCTCACTTGCATGGTAGTGTGGGACCAAAAAAATGACCATACAAACTAAAACCACACATAGTGATATTAACAATCAGTGGGAAAAATTACAGTTGTTCCATGATCTTTAAAAAATTTTGTCAAGACATTAAAAACTGTCCTACGTTGGTTATAAATGAATAGAGAGAAATGAAAAAAATAGTAAAACTAATACTAGTTTATTACAATGTATTATAAAATGTTAAAAACAATTAGAATTAAAGTGTTTTATTTCCTTGTAAAAAACTTTACCAAGAGTAGCTTGAACAGTGCTTTGCCATCTTCTTGTATAATAAGTTTCAATAGCAGATCTAGCAGAGTGAGCCATCTTTTCTGTGCCTTGGCAGATTGTCCATTTGGATCAGCTTCCAACATTTTACTTTTGCATTTTCAATGTTGGGAAGTATCTCCAAGAGTTTCTTTAATGTGAAATTTTTTGCTGGCATCACTTCCTCAGGGATATCTTTCTTTTTGTCACAACCACTTTCCCCATTTATGTCAATAAGTTTGCCTTCATTAATTCTTCTGACTGCATATCTAGAGTCTCTCAAACAGTGATCATGGCAACATTCCCACAATTAGCTATTTCTTCCATTACTCCATTTACATTTGAATCCAGTTTCACTTCCATCTTTATCATTTTTTCATTTCTTTGCTGTACTTTTATCTTTGTTGGCCAATTCACTCTTTTAGTTACCCATTTTGTAAAATTTCATGTGGGTTTGGGAGGCAAGAAGGTAACGCAGCTACCTTTAGGCAGGCGAATTGAATCACTAGGCACCACCCAACTTTGGAAAGAAGTGATCAGTCACTGATGATGATATACATCTCTTATGAACATAGTGCTTTGTAGACTGAAGTGCTAGCTAAGAAGTTTGTATTTATGCAGTTGCAGTTAATACAGTTTGGAAAGTGATATTGGAACTGTGTTGTTGGAGACTGATATTATTGAACTAAATCTGTGGTAGCTGAAATTTGTGCAGATGGAATGCCTGGGAAGTAAGGGCTGCCTATAATTGGAAGAAGGCTGAACTATTTGATCAATTAAAGATTTGATCAGTGTTGATGAAATTGAAGATGTAGGACTAGTCGGACTATTTGATCTCTGAGCCATTGAACACCTGGTACATTTTATGTGGAAGTGTAAGTTTGATACTATTCCTCCAGCTTCTTTAATCCTCATAGGCACTTCCTTAGAGAAGACCTTTCACACCATTTCTTTGAAACAAAACCCCTAGTTGTAGTAAAAACAGTGGTTTTAAACCAGAGAATAATAGTAATGGTGATTATGAATTCATTATGAAGCAACGGACTTTGAAAGTTGTTTTTTTTCAATTTTTATATAATGTTGACATTCTAATAAAGATAATAAGTTTTGATTCATTTAGTTGGTAACTCCATTTTCATTGTTTTCATACTAGCAAATATTTTGTTAATAAATGTGAAAGGGAAGGGCTTATTCTGCGTTGAGTGCAGTTGAATAATGTTAATTTATTGTTTGTTTCCTACAGGTGACCTGGCATAGAGGTTGATCTCAAGATGCCATTAGTGAAAAGAAACATCGATCCTAGGCACTTGTGCCACACAGCACTGCCTAGAGGCATTAAGAATGAACTAGAATGTGTAACCAATATTTCCTTGGCAAATATAATTAGACAACTAAGTAGCCTAAGTAAGTATTTTTATATCAGTGAAAAATATTTTTTGCAAACCAGAATGTTAAGCTTTAGAGTATTAAGAAGATATTCTTATGATTAACTTAGGGGGATATTTGGTGAGAAGAGTACAAAATTGCTTTGGAAAATGTAGTCATTTTAAATAAAATAATGAATTTTAGAATAACTTCTCTGCATGTTTCCTCTGGGAAAGAGAAGTAAGGACAGAATTTTAGGAACAGCATCACATGATGGATAAGAATTATTGAAATTGTTTTTAAAATATGATTTGATCTATGAAAGGTTGGGCCGGGGTTGTACTTTTGCTTGCTCATTATCACTGTTACTTCAGTAACAGTTTGTGTTTTAGGATACTAGTATCTCTTTCTTTATGTATAGCCTAGGGAAGTATTTCTATATTATCAAATATCTAGCAGTAAAAGGTATGGGGTACTTACTAGTTAGAGGATTAGGTTAGTCAGGTGAGTTGTATAAAGGACATTAAGATATCAGTCAAGGGTCTGATATGCAGCATGATGTGAAAATAGCAAGTGAGCTGGGCTTCTGACAGACAAAAGGTAAGCAGATTGGCCAGATAGTAAAGGCCAATGGAAGGGACAGGAAGGGGAGGAGGAGACAGGCAATGTGTTTCTAGAACAGAGCTACTAAATTAAGGAATTAAATAATTTCCTATTATTCTAAATTTAATGTTAGAAAATTTAAAATCTGTCTTGTGAATTGATGGCTTAACTTTTTAATAAGACATTTATATTTCATTTTTTTAATATTTCATTTTAAAGGTAAGATATTCTTGGCCTAGATGTATTCTCTAAGTGGTCTTAGATATATCTTAGCCATACCTACCTACGTAGATTGTACTGCCTACCTTGTACTTATAGGCAAGATTGACTCTTCCTTTTAACTTTTGTTCTTTGTTTTTATAATTGAGTACAAGGTAAAGAGAAGTTGTTAATCTGTTTTGTTTCAAGTGAGAGTATTTGGACATACACATATATAGCTAGAGCAACATAAAAATTACATTTGAATGCTCTTGGTGATAGCGCTAAATTTCTACATTGCCTATGAGATAGTTTTAAAAATAAAAGGATATTTGTTTGAATTTAAGATATTTGCCCCTTTTTGGTAGTTATTTTTTCAGGTTAGTATTGACAGTGAATCACTAACATTGTTTACCTGTTTCTTGAGAAAGTCAATATAGAATATACTTTTGAGATAAGTCAAAAGAAGAGTCCTAGATATTAATATATGATTAACCATATTTTTAAAAGACATTTGCTGACCTTTTTTTGACCTGTCACTAATTGAATCTAACATAACATGACTTCATATAAAATTTGTATTACTACGTGTACATGAGTACATCAGTTAATACTAAAATACATATTAAGAGCATAGAAATGACATTAATAAATTTAGTTAACATATTTCTTAAAATGAATTTTGGATCTAATACAGGCATATTGTTTTAGGTATGTTCCCAAAATAGAACTAAGAACTAATATAATGATTAAGAGTGTTCATTTCTGGGGCACCTGCGTGGCTCAGTCGGTTAAGCGTCCGACTTCGGCTCAGGTCATGATCTCACAGTTCGTGGGTTTGAGCCCCGCATCGGGCTCTGTGCTGACAGCTAGCTCAGAGCCTGGAGCCTGTCTTCGGATTCTGTGAATCCCTCTCTCTCTGACCCTCCCCTGCTCACGCTGTTCTCTCTCTCTCTCAAAAATAAAACATTTAAAAAAATTTTTTAAAAAGTATTCATTTCTGTACTAACCCATTTTTTATATAACCTAAAGGTGAAAATTTAAGGAATATTCAAGTCTGGTATAGTTCATATAAGCAACATCTATCAGCAAGCACGTGGTCATGTTGTAGCCGAACTCTGAAAATAGAAATACTTTGTAAAAATATAACTAAATTAGGTTTTCGGTGCTTCAGATTTGGAATCAGAGACCATTGTAGACATTTTCTAAGCAGTTTATAGAGATTTAAAAACAAGAAAACCCATAAAATATTGTAGCAAAGTGTCACAATAGTTTACTGCCCTGGAATTAAGCTCTCTGGCAGCTTTCCCACTTGACATATTTGGGAATCTAGAATTAAATGTAAAAGGCCCCAAGATACCCAGAATAAATAAGCCCATGCACTAAAGACTGTGCACATAAAATAACCAATTGATCCTTCTCTCAGAACCTGTTTACTTTTACTTGGATAGTTCAGACAGGTTTGATGATCTCGTTCCCAAACATTAATGCTTCAGAGCATTAAAAGAGGAGGTATTGGGAAGATAAAAATAGAAGCAGGTATTACCTAAGCCAGCCAAAAGAAGTAGTTTACAGCAAAGTTCGAAGAAGTGACATAAGGGGAGAAGCAATATAAAAAACCAGAAAGAGGCTATTTCATGTAAAAGCAGATATTCTTACACATTTCAAGGCTGCTTTCTAGCTTAGAACATTTTGATTCCATAATCAAGTCATCACTGAGTTCTCAAGAAAAGGTTATGTTTAATTTTGTATTTCTTAAGACAAGGAAGCTTAGAATAGATGTTACATCAGCATTTATCCAAAATAGTTAAAATAATTAGTACATTAAATAATCTCTGAATTACCTAGTAAACCTGGCTATCCAAAATGGTTCCAGGTAATTGAGATGTTCGTTAGCACTAAAAGTGTTAAGAGAACACTGTAAGAAAGGGAAACTCCAGGGCTCATTGACCATGGCTTAGGGGACATCCTCCTGACTTCTTCCTCACAAAAATGTTTTTCCTAGTAGAACACAATTCTGTTTTATAAAAGATAATACATAATTACTGAAAACATAGAATTCATTTTTCTATAAATTTCTTCTGTTACACTAAAATTCTTTCCCATCTTACTGTTGTTTTACTTAATGACGATTAGGAGTCTAATTACCTGAGGTGTCTTTTACCATTCTCTTTTCCCAAAGCCATTCTTCTGTTGAATACAGTCAGTTCATGCTGCCAAGATGAGTTGATTGAGCCTAAATCTGACAGATAGATAGCAAGGTAGGAGGGAGGATAAATAGATTGGCTTGATAAGACTAATTAGAAAACACAGACAATGGACAGATAACACTGAACACTTTCCTGTGTGATAAAGCTACAAAGTTCTTGTCTGAAAAGAGTATACCCCATTTGAATTGAAGAGTTGAGTATGATAAATACTGAAGTTCTTCTGAACAGTGTGATCATGTATATAATTAAAATCATGAGTTTTAGATTGCAGAGACTGAGAAAAGAGAGATAAGCATAAGGTGAAGTCATTAGAGGAGGGTTGCTGACTGAAATGTGAACTGACTTGGGCCTTTAAGGAACAAAAGAATTTGGAAATGGAGAAGAATGAGGAAGGAAGGCATTTTTAGCTTGTATGAAGAATTAGGCAAATGAATAGAGGCAAGAATAAAAATGTAAGGAGGATTAAAGGGACAGATGATGTGGGATATATATGGTGGACCCAGATTTTGGAAGACATAGAATTTTAATTGAGAAGATTCAGATTTTTAACATAATAGGTGACAGGTGGCAAGGAAAGCAAGTAAGTTCTTAAAGAGGTAAGTAGTATAATACTTCTAAGATTAGTTCAAATTCAGATACATGCCCAATCAGTTTTACATTGCAAACTTTATTCCTTTCACCTTGAAGAAAAGGAGGAGGTAGATTTGGAAAGTAAAAAGAGATATGAAAAGAGAACAGATGGGATGTTTATTTTATCCACTGAAGTACATTACCACTTAAACCTATAGTGGGGGAAGCATAGACTGTTTTTAAAAAATCTGTTGAAAAACTATGGGTCTTCTCTCTAGAAAAAATGCAAATACATTAAAAAATCTATATAATTTCCATTGGCTTAAATTAAGGATCCTTGTATTAAACTAAGCTCTTTAAGGGATGAAATGATCTCTTCTATCTCTGTATTCCCCCCTAGCATTTATATCCCTAATGTTTGTTGAAAAAATGAGTGGCTTACACTTGGCACTTGGGATACTTTCCTTATCTGCCAGAGAAACTGTCTCTGGAAACGTCTCAGACACCATCCCACATTCAAAGTTAGGTGCTTCTTTGTCTGTGTTCTGTGGCTCTTACCTTGTATATAGAAGAGCTGCCTATTGTTGACTTCCTACCCTGTATGTGGAACTCTGCCGGGTCCTTCGCTCACTATGTCTCCTTTTCTTATAAATTCTTTTTGAAGCAGATATTTTTATCCCTATTTTACAGGTGTGAGGAAATTGATACCAAGGTCTCAAAGTGAATGGAACAAAGATTTGGACTTATTTATTAAATTGCTTTTCATATTTGTTTAGATGTCTGTTTCTCCCTCTGTTCAAAACTCATCAGTGGCAGAGACCTTCTTCCATCATTTTTATATCTCCAGGGTCTGGTACAAGGTCTGGCACATAAGACATTTTCAGTCAATTTGGTTTAAAGATATATGTGAGTAAATGAATATATACAAAAATAATTCTTTTTTATTATATTTTTATAGAAACATTAAAGTTCTTAATTTATTATAGAGACTTTAAAGTTCTGATTTTTTTTATTAAAGATTATAGAATCTTCTAGGCCAGGAATTTTATTTTTTGGTGCCTTCTTCAGTAGGTCATACACCTGGCCGGCACAGGGTGAGCTCTCATTAAATGTTTGTTGATTTAACAGATATTGTATTGAAATACTTTGAAAAAAATGCAGTATTATTCAAATATAAACCAGTGAGATTAATGAATTCTTTTAATAAATACTTCTGTCTCAGGAACTGTCTCAATAGAGTTTACTGTTGAGCTAGACTTAATCTATATAGTATGCTTGGGTCTAAAATGTTTTAATTTAGGAAGACCAATTTTTTTTTACTCAAAGGTATATATAGTAATTGACTCATCTTTATATTGTAAGTATGCTTTACTTTATATGTTCTAAACACTTGAATATTTTTCATTATAGATTGTCTAAACTTTTCCCTTGGCTTACTTTACTTACTAGATAGAAATTTCTATTTTTTTCTCCTTTTGTAATAGGATTATTTTCTCTTATTCTTTTCAGTAATAGAAATGTATATGACTAGAGAAAATACAGTGAATATAGATTTATGATTTTTTTTAAGAAACTAGAACAAGAAAATATAAAATAGCTCATAAATTTTAGAATGTACATTTTGGGCATATCTGAGTCTGGTTTTCTGCTGGGCTTATGAAGACTCTTAGATTCTGCCAGTTGGCCTGAAATTCAGTTCTAGTGTAGAGTTTATTTATGAACACTGATTTAAAAGATGTACTATTCATATGTACTTTTTCATAATGTTCTCTAACCTCACCAGATGGGCAGGTATGGATAAGGAAGGGAGAGTACTTGCATTTTAGGCACAAGTCACCTAGCAGGATGTGGTAGAACTAGTATTTAAAACCAGATTTCCCAGGGTTTATGTTGTTTTACCACTCTGTCTCAATTCGGTTACTTTTAGGCTAAGGTTGTATAAACTAGTTCCAAATAAATGCCAAATTCATTAGGGTAGCACTTTTAAATTGTTTGATATTTATCTATCATCACGTTAAATTTATGGTATATGTTTCATTTTTGCCTAGGTAAATATGCTGAAGATATATTTGGAGAATTGTTCAATGAAGCACATAGTTTTTCCTTCAGAGTTAACTCATTACAAGAACGTGTGGACCGTTTATCTGTTAGTGTTACACAGCTTGACCCTAAGGAAGAAGAATGTAAGTTTATTCATATTATATTTTCTTTTACGTATATATTTTGGGTTTGGTGAGATGAGCAATATATTTAAGAACAGTATTAAACACAGATTTATCATAAGTCTTTTTTACCCATGACCTTTGATGTACATGTTGTGATTGTCTATAAATACCATTAGTGTTACTCTTCTGGCTTTTCTATTCTATTTTTCTTTTTTGCCTCTTCTCTTTGTATATTAAATAGCTTTTAATTTTTTCACATAAAATTTTTAGCCAGACTTTTTCTCCATTCTTTTTTCCTTTGTAATTTATTTGTATACTTCTGTCCTAGAAATAAGTTATTTGAAAATTACTTGAAATTTTAGGTTGATTCTGTAAGAATGTAATTCCTTTTAATATTCTTTTGTGTGTGCATATTAAATTTCTGAACTCTGATCTAATTATTTGAATGTTACTTCCCACCTTAAATGAATATTTCCCCAAAAAAAGAAGAAAAAAAAAAACAAATTGCCAGCATGTAGAATAAAAGTATTCTATGGTGAGTATTAAATCAGGGATATCATGGAAAAAACAGTACATTACAGGCTGAAATAATGGTAGAAACTTTAGTGGTAAAATGACATTTTATACTTTGATAGAATACATTGAATGCTGTTGTGTCTCAAATTCCTCTTTTTGGTTTTTTTCCTTACACAAAAAGAAATGAAACTATTTAGAACATAATTTATAGTTATTTCCCTAAAGAATTATTATTAAATAATATATAGTATGTCTCTTACATCCCTTTTTTCAAAATATATTTTTGTTGAATAACATTTTTAGTATAAGTACAAGTTATATAATCTACCTAAACTTGAATACAAATAATAGAAGATATCACTGGAAAAAGCAAAAAGTAGAATGTAATGGTAGATATCTTCATGATTGAACCAACTTCTTTATATACATATATAATTTTTTAAATACAATTTATTGTCAAATTAGCTAACATATAGTGTATACGGGATGCTCTTGGCTTCAGGGGTAGATTCCCATGATTCATCACTTACATAAAACAGCCAGTGGTCATCCCAACCTTTTTTTGATGTAACCTAATTAAAGCCTTTATAAATAAGTAGAGGTAAATACTTGCCATGCTAAGTTTCTCCTTGCAAATATATAAACTAATAGATCTCGATGTGAAGAAAACCAAAATAGTACTTTTTTTTCTTAAACAGCTTTATTGAGATATACTTCATACACCCTACAATTAACCTAACATTAAAGTGGTTTTTAGTATATTCACAGAGTTAATGCAGCTATCACCATAATCAATTGTAGAACATTTTCATCACTCAAAAAAGAAACCATATACCCATTTGCAGTTGCTCCTTATTTCCTCTTTCCCCCAGCTTCTAGCAGTCACTACTTTCAAGTAGAAAATCTATTTTCAAATCCCATGGATTTGTCTATTCTGGACATTTCTTATGAAGGGAATCATACAGTATGTGACCTTCAGTGACTGACTTCTTTCCCTTACCATAACGTTTTCAATATTGGTTCATGTTGCAGAATGTATTTGCATTTCCCTGAGGACTAATGACATTGAGCATTTTCTCAAGGCTTGTAACCATGTAGAAACAAGTTATCCAGCAGGAAGAAGTAGAGCTAGGATTTAAAACTAGGGTTTAAATGACTTATCAGACATGTGTTTACCTTCTTTGGAGGTCCTTTTCCCATTTTTAAATTAGAACATTTTTCTTTCTGTTGTTGAGTTACAAGAATTCTGTATATGTTCTTGATTTAAGTCCCTTATCAGATACATCATTTGCAAACATTTTCTCCCATTCTATGGGTGATTTTTCTTAGTGATATCCTTTGAAGCATGTATATGTATATTAATTATGCTTCATGAAATTCTTGAAATAATTGCTAATAGTGAAAAAATATTTTATGACCATACATTCAAATGTATCATTTACATCCAAACTTTTCAAAGTGAAACATTTAAGTTATAAATATATCCCATCTAATAATATATATAGGAGATAGTTCCTATATATATTATATATATATATACAGAAATAAAAATTAACAGTTTCAAAATACTGTTAAATTTTAACAAATATCTTAGCACTCAATTAAAATTGAAAACAAAAATACACATAATAGTTAAATAACTTAAAAGATATGTTTTAAGTATTTAAAAAAATCTTAATGTGCCAGTAGCTATCAGAATTATTTATAATTTCCTTTAAGGTTATGGGGAACATTGGAGAAGGATTCAGAATCTAAAAGCTGAATTGCTTAATTTGGTATCGTTTGGGGGATATTGTATAGAAATGTTCTAAGTTATTTAACTAGATTTTTAAACTCAGTTGAGAGTTCATGTAATGTTATTAATATAATACTTAAATTACAGAGTGTAATATCAATATTTTTGTTTTTAAAAAAGTTACTATTAAATCATTTAAGTCATAGTGAGAACTACCAATATAATTTAGAAAGTATGTAAAAAAATGAGTTTTTAAACAAAGACGTATACAATTGGATTTATTTATGTTTACAAATATTGTGTTGACTTACTGTGTTACATAGTACTTTTTGAAAATCAGATGTTGTTTTGGTAACTGGAAGGCTTTTGTCATAGTGGCCTGTTAATAAGACACATGGTAAATGAGAGCAGTTGAAGATAGAAGAGTGCTTGTTACTTTATATGTTCTTTATGTCCTTGAGTAAGAAAGTTTTGAGAAACTAAACACTAGGTTCCATCTTGATTATATACTTAATGGTAAATATGTGTGGTGGGAGTGGCAAGAATTGGTCCATTTTGATTGTTGAAAACAGAGGCCACATCTGATGGGAGCCAGAGAACAGCATGTGTTGTTAGGGCAAAAGGGTCAGTCTCAAAGGCAGACTCTACTGCTTTTATTCTCACTTTTCTATTTTGAGTTTTCTATTCTGACTCTACTGCTTATTAACCGTTTTGCCTTTGGCCAGTTATTTAATGTTTCCTAGTCTTAGTTTTCTTATGTTTAAAATGGAATAATAATTTCTATTCTCATTGAATAAATAAAATGAAATAAAAATTAGCGAAAACATCTAGCACATAGGATCTGTACTCATTACATATCTTTTATATCACTCTTTAGTGATAATGAGAAAAATTTTTTGTCCTTCACTGAATTTCATTTTGGTATTTTTAAGTATGTTACAAATCATACAGCAGAGAAATTGCTGAGAATGTAGTCATGGTGTGGCCATTACAGAGCCACACTGCTCCAACTCTTCCATAGATCTGAACATTCATGCTGAGTGAATGATGATAGAAATACTATTTTAGGGAGAAGTATAGTTTAAGAATTGTTTAAAGAAAAGTTTAAGAACTTGGTATAGTATAAAGCATTTATGTATATACTTAAAACCGTATCAATTAAATCTATAAGAAATCACCTAGTTTTTTAATATCAGAAAGTCATTCTAAGAGTGAAGAATGTACTAATTTGGTACATTTTGGGGGCACCTGGGTGGCTCAGTCAGTTGAACGTCCGACTTCAGCTCAGGTCATGATCTTGCAGTTCTTGACTTCAAGCCCTGCTTCGGGCTCTGTGCTGACAGCTCAGAGCCTGGAGCCTGCTTCAGATTCTGTGTCTCCCTCTCTCTCTGCCCCTCCCCTGCTTACATTCTGTTTCCCTCTGTCTAAAATACATAAGCATTTTTAAAAGTGGAAAAAAATATTGGTACATTTCTTATTTTAACATGCTGCATGCTTCAAAAGAAAATGAGTAAATGAAGTTATTTGAGATCATCATATATGTGGGGGAGCTCTGCTAGTTACTGGAGGTACTAACTTACAAGACAGTCTTAGTCTTAGCTTATAGCTAAGTCGAGATCCTTATAGTATAAGATAAAAGATAAGTGAAATAGATGATGATCTAGATTTCCCAGTACTTGAAAATATTTTCTTTATGGTAAAATATGTTTTAAGTTTATAGCGTATCTATAATATTTATAGTCTAGCTAGCCTAGAGGTCAATGGTATGTTTAGCCCAGAATGCCACTGAGGACTAAGTAATTCCTTCAGTGCAATTGGTATAAGCTAAATAAAAGTAATAAAGAGAAATGGGAGGAAAAGATTATTTAAAAAGGAAGAAGAGAATGTAGATTAGTGGGGGCTGGTGATGGCAAGTAGAAAAAAAGAAAAGGGTATTTTTGGTGGGAAATGTAGATATGCTTCAGGCATCATTACAGCCTTTTGAGCCTTAGAAATCAAAGGTGCATTAAAACGTATCTGACTGGGAAGGTCAGACACAAAATGATTATTGAGACATAATGATTAGAGCATTTAAAATGTGGTTCCTGATTCTCAAGCCACTACAGGCACAACTTCCTGAGCCATGCTGACTCTTAAACAAATACAGTATGTGACTTTGTCCTTATGTTAAACCCACTCAGTAAAATAAATAAAATGCATTTTTGACTTTTTAGTGTCTTTGCAAGATATAACAATGAGAAAAGCTTTCCGAAGTTCTACAATTCAAGATCAGCAGCTTTTCGACCGCAAGACTTTGCCTATTCCGTTACAGGAGACGTATGATGTTTGTGAACAGCCTCCACCTCTCAATATACTCACTCCGTATAGGTCAGTGGGCTAATAAATATGAAGGCTGGCTATTTACTTTTATACTGCATGTTCAGATAGGTAGCAGTCTACGTTTATATTCTCAATCCCCAAGCATTCTATATGTCACTGGGCTTCTGACCAACACAGAGAACCCTCTTTATCTGCCACCCTTAGAATCTAACCTGTGCTTTTATCTCTAGATGTGTTCCTAAGGTTCTGGAATACAAGAGACGAGACTTATTCAAGGGAGTTGTTTTGAGAAGTATTATTAACAAAGCCAATGGCAAACTTTTTAATATGAAAGGATGAGTTGTTACTGTGTTTTTAATGTAATATCTGGTCAGATGAAAAATTAAAAAGGGCTCAAAATTCCACCACACTAACAAAATTAATATCATTTTGCTTGCTCATGTCTGCTCTTGATCTATATGCATTAAGCTTTTACATAATGAATATGTAGTATCTATTTTAAAAATGTGTTTGACCATT
Organism: Cryptoprocta ferox; assembly: GCA_028646485.1. NCBI lineage: Eukaryota > Metazoa > Chordata > Mammalia > Carnivora > Eupleridae > Cryptoprocta > Cryptoprocta ferox. Next base: position 50,239,237 of record CM053577.1, read on the forward strand.
TAAAATAAAATCTGGAATTATTCAGACTTTCTTTGGGGGTAGTTTCACATGATTTGTTAAATGGGAAATTTAAGATACACCACACATACCCTGAATAAAATGGTATTCAGATACTTATTTGAAGCTGTTTTGTCATTGGATAAAAATAACTGTTATTACTAGAATGACTATTAGAGGAAATGTGGGGGGTTTCATAAGATAATAAGCAGAGTAGAGTATTGGCAGATACTCTCTGTAATGTCTCTGCTGTAAATGGTATTATTGTCTTTTCAGGGTTTTATCTTTGGCAGAACCTTTTGTAATTATTGGAATTTCCCAGAAGACTTTTAGAAAAGTTGATATTCAGCACGAGTTAGAGATGAAAACTGTCCAGCTGTTCTTCAGATTAGTAACACCAGCTCTGAAAAACACCTTGTTTTCCATTTTCCTTAGTTTTTTGTCTGATTTGTGAGAAATATCTTCTTAATGCACTATTCCAATTTATTTTGTCAGTATTTTTACACATTCTGTATTTCACTGCTAGAAAAAACGTTTTAAAATTATTCTGATTGCCTCTCTAAGTCTTACTGATAAATGTTTTAATTGATATTTTTTATTTCAGAGATGATGGTAAAGAAGGTTTGAAATTTTATACCAATCCTTCATATTTCTTTGATCTATGGAAAGAAAAAATGTTGCAAGATACAGAGGATAAGAGAAAGGAAAAGAGGAAACAGAAGGTATTACAAGAGATTCAAAAAATTGAAGTTAGTTTTCATGTATTTGTGTTTTGTTGCATACATGGAACTTTATTAATCTTGTACTTTGTCAGTTTTATACTGAAGTCTTTATAACCACACAGGAAGATCACAGACTCACTGGGGAACAAATGAGCAGTCAGACCCTTAGATCGTGGGATGATAAGTGCCATAACAGAGGTGGGGGGGGCGGGGTTTAGGTAGCCCAGAACAGCACCTGCTTTAGCCAGAGGACAGGGTTGGTAAACACTTTCAACAAAGCTTATAATAAATATCAAAGAACAAATAAGAATTAAGTGGACCAGGGAAGAGGAGGGCATTCTGGTAAGAAGGGATGAGGGAATATTTTGCAGATATTGGCAAAGTAGATTAAGCTAATATTTTCTTAACATAGATCACATTCTAAATGTTTTGAAGGATTATTATAGTCCTTCTCAATTCCTGTTATCTGTCTGCTGCGTTATCATATCCTACTTTGTAATAAAATTCATTTGGATCTGTTTTATTCCATGTTGATGAGAACTAGAAATAAAGAAGAAGCAAAATTGGATTTAGGCAGAATTATGAAAGAGGCACAATCTGTCCTCATCATCCCTCTGTTTCTTCTGTAACTATCTCTCCTCTCCTCTCCTCTCCTCCCTTTTCCCCATAATGCCTTCACGTTACTATTTTCTGTACTAGACAGTATCCCAGTGTTCTAGCCAGAGTTTGCAAACTGGTGACTGGCAGCTCAGAATATGCCCACAATCCATGTTGGACAAACACAGTGGTGTTAAAATTTTTGAACTGGAAAGCCTTAGATGGACATGCTTGTTTAGTCACTTTAGTCCCCATCTTATGCCTGACTTTCTTGATTCAAGTATGTGATCTGCTTAGCCCCTTTGGGCATTTGACTTTGTTACACCTACTCTAGACCCCTCTGTGCTTTTTCCCACAATTTGATTTATTTTGTGTTTTATTTTTTTAATATCCTGTTTTCTGTTGAGTGATACAGTTATAATGAGTTAATTGGATGGTTGGATTTTTTCTAATGTATTGGCTGGCTAATTGGTCACTTTCTAGATTACATAGCCCTAATAAATTTTCAGGTTTTGGTTAAAAGTAGTGCCATTAATGGTAGAAATTTCACTCATTATAGCAGCAAAAACTAATAGATGTGGGAGCAGAGTTGGTGAATCTGTTTTTCATCTGGAAGGACTTTGTGACCTCAAATTTTATTATTTAGGCATACTATTTTTATCTGGTGTGTCAATTCAAATTAGAAGTTAAAGAAACATGACAAGAACTGGGATTGCAAGCAAACTAAGATTTAACTCTGAACATACAAATTAACTGTCTGTGTTACTTTAACTATATTATGATGGCATAGTCTTTTTCAGTATTAATATTAGAATTTTATTTTGATTGTTATAACTTCTTTTTAAAAACTTAGCACTTCAGCATTTGGCTTTGTTTCAATACATCTGTTATAGCAGAAAAATCTAGATCGTCCTCATGAACCAGAAAAAGTGCCAAGAGCACCTCATGACAGGCGGAGAGAATGGCAGAAGCTGGCCCAAGGTCCAGAGCTGGCTGAAGATGATGCTAATCTCTTACATAAGCATATTGAAGTTGCTAATGGCCCAGCCTCTCATTTTGAAACAAGGTTTCTTTTCTTTTGTTTGTTTTTAACAAAATTGATGATAAAATACTGGCTTTATTTCTAATATCTGTGCCTCTTAAGTCTTAGGTCCTGAACTGTTGAACCAACTACTTTAGATATAGAAATAATTTTGAAACCCTGACCACTGTGAGCCTACTAAAGTCTGATCACGGGCAGGTCATTTTCATACCTGGATTTTAGTTTTGTCATCTATAGAAAGAGGTGGTTGGAGGAGATGATCTTCCGGGTTTCATATGAAATCTTAGCTCTCTCTCAGTATTTCAGGCAGTCTGCTAGGACTTCATAATAGAGGAAGGGGTCTGGAATTTTTTTTTTTTTGAAAAATTACAGATTCACTAAATATAAAAGAGAAACTGAGAAAGGGTAATATTTGTTTCTTTTTCTTTCTCCTGACTTCCTTTCTGTGCCACAACTCCCACCTCAGTTTTACCAGGGCTTTTTAAACCAGGGATAACTCATCCCCTTTAGGCAGAACTATAGAATAGGTCTTTTTCCTTTCTCAGTAGCCAAGGGCCCCATCTAAGTAACATGCTACTCTAATAAACATTATACTAGCATCTCTTTGTAAAGAAATTTGTGTGTGTTGACTGATTATAGTTATTATATAATAAGTATTGATTTTTGAATGGAAAAGAGCTTAAAGTTTTCTTTGGAATAATACATGTAAATTGTTAGGCCAATATCTAAGCCAATTTAGGAGTAATATATACATGTAAGATATTTATATGCATTACTGGAAGAAAAAGACTAAAAGAATTGAGATTTATTTTTTTTAAATAATAATCTATAGCTAAACATCTATTTCTACTACTGTTAAGTAATTACGGTATTACCTGATCCAGTAGTATAAGTACAATATAGTTGATCCTTGAACAACAAGGGAGTTAGGGGCACCAATCCCTTGTGCAGTTGAAAATCCATGTGTAACTTTTGACTCCCCAAAATTTAACTACTAATAGCTACTGTTAACTGGGAAGACTTACTGAGAACATAAATAATCCATAACACATATTTTGTATGCTATGTGTATTGTATACTGTACTCTTACAATAAAGCTACAGAAAAAATGTTAAGAAAATCATAAGGAAAATACATTTACAGTGCTTTACTGTAAAAAAAAAATCCTCATATAAGTGGACCTGCTCAGTTCAACCTATGTTCAAAGTCAGCTGTAATTCCTAACTTGCTTTGTGTACATGTCCCCAACATGCACTACAATCAGTAAATATTTATAAACCTTCACATGTTCAAGGTATCTAAACTTTTGCTTACATCTGATCTTACATCATTTGTTGCTTTGTTACTCAGTTATTTTTTGAGTACCCTAACACCTTTGAAAACATCACAAAGACAAAACAATGTAGTTAGTCATCCTTGTGGTGCTAGTATCATGGAGGCCTTTACAAGACCTTTGGAAGTCATTTAGGTTTGAGATTCCTAAACCTTTCATATTCTAGCTTTTTGTCATTGGCATCTTGTTTTAAAAAAATGAAATAGGGGTAGATAGCTTTGAACACAATTTGCTAAAAGTTAATTCTTGTTTATGAGATTCTGTATGTAATACTTTTTATCCTTGTGAGTCTAATTAGTATTGCAATGAAAGGTGGCACTATGAGCAGCATTCCTGGTTTTAAAAGCAAGATAAATGTAATAAATTTTTGAAGTTTCTTAATAGTGATTAAAACATTGTCATTCAAAAGATAAATTTTAAATGTCTCCTGTACACTTTATGCCACCAGTAATTCAAGAAAAATACACTGATACAGTTATTATTTTTTTTTTTTTAGACCTCAGACATATGTGGATCATATGGATGGATCTTACTCACTTTCTGCTTTGCCATTTAGTCAGATGAGTGAGCTTCTGACTAGAGCTGAGGAAAGGGTCTTAGTCAGACCACATGAACCTCCTCCACCCCCACCAATGCATGGAGTGGGAGATGCAAAACCCATACCCACCTGTATCAGGTATGTTGGGACAAGCACTTGATATTTCTTCTCAGGCATTTGGTAACCTTTTTCTTGAAAGGATCAGTTAGCAAATGTTTTAGGCTTTGTGGACATACGGTTTCTGTCATAACTACTCTACTCTGCCATTGTTGCCTGAAAACAACTATAGACTATACATAAATGACTGGTTGTGTTCCAACAAAACCTTATTTACAAAAACAGGGAGCAATTCACATTTGACCTGTGGGATGTAATTTGCCAGCCTCTGATAAGAGCCGACCTGTTCTCTCAGGAAAAATGTAGCTAATGAGAATTTAAAGATTAGAGTGTGTTTCATTTTATTATGAAGCACATGAATGTGTAGTATATTAATAAAAATTATGAAATTTTAGAATGTGGTAAGGGACTAAGAAATGGGAACCAAAGATGTGATTATAAGTGTTAATTTGGTATTAGGGAGTACTCTTTGGTAATGGGAGTACTCTGAGAATTTGAGAGAGAATAGGCAATTGCTCATAATTTTCAGTAAAGCACTTTTGACGTTTAGTTTTGTCCATTGGTATCCAGATTGTGAAATTTTCAATAGGTAAATAGAGATCAGCTTTATAATTTTTAGTTAAAAAGATGAACCTCCTGACACTGAGTCACTCAGTGTTCCATCCTCAGGAAGGAAGAGAGTCATAATTTTCCTTTTGTGGTTTGTAATTAGTTGTTATTGATTTAGCTGAAATGACATATGATGAGTCTTACTAGCATCAGTGTAAATGCACCATTGTAATGACCACATGTATTGCTACAAATATTGTAATATGATAAATGTTGAATCATTATAAAGACTCCTATCACAGCATAAAATTGAGCATTTTATTTATCAAAGTAAGTCTAAAATGCTGAGAGTATTCTGACAGATGCATGAATGGATGAGACCATCTAGAATATTACAGATGAAAGCACCACCTATTAATTTTCTTGAAGTATTTATTTCATCCTAAATACTGAGGAATTTTTAATTTCTATAGAAACATGTTAATGCATCTACCTTGATACAATTACTGATATATATGTCATGTGGTTAGGTTTTTCTCTTTGAATAACTTGCTAGGATTTCTTTATCATTTCAGTTCTGCTACAGGTTTGATAGAAAATCGCCCTCAGTCACCAGCTACAGGCAGGACACCTGTGTTTGTGAGCCCTACCCCCCCACCTCCTCCACCACCTCTTCCATCTGCCTTGTCAACTTCTTCATTAAGAGCTTCAATGACTTCAACTCCTCCCCCACCAGTACCTCCCCCACCTCCACCTCCAACCACTGCTTTGCAAGCTCCAGCAGTACCACCACCTCCAGCTCCTCTTCAGATCGCCCCTGGAGTTCTGCACCCAGCTCCTCCTCCTATTGCACCTCCTCTAGTGCAGCCCTCTCCACCAGTAGCTAGAGCTGCCCCAGTATGTGAGACTGTACCAGTTCATCCACTCCCACAGGGTGAAGTCCAGGGGCTGCCTCCACCCCCACCTCCGCCTCCTCTGCCTCCACCTGGCATTCGACCATCATCACCTGTCACAGTTGCAGCTCTTACTCATCCTCCCTCTGGGCTACATCCAGCTCCATCTACTGCCCCAGGTCCCCATGTTCCATTAATGCCTCCATCTCCTCCATCACAAGTTATACCTGCTTCTGAGCCAAAGCGTCATCCATCAACTCTACCTGTAATCAGTGACGCCAGGAGTGTACTTCTGGAAGCAATACGAAAAGGTAACCTTTCTCAAGACTAGTAAAAGCATTGCAATGGTAGCATTAGAAACTTTCTAAGTATTTGACACAATAACATTTTCCTCACTTGCAAAATTGTAGATGATCGTATTTTTGCACAAATGGTTTTTAGAAAGGAAAGCTATGTTCAACTTATATATATATTTTTTTAAGTTTTATTTATTTATTTTTAGAGAGAGTGCGTGAGTAGGGGAGGACCAGCAGGCTCCATGCTGTCAGTGCAGACAGCAATCCAATGTGGGGCTCTGTCTCACAAACCGTGAGATCATGATCTGAGCCAAAATCAAGAGGCAGATGCTCAACTGACTGATACCCAGGCGCCCTTTAACTTTTATTTTAAAGGATTTGCCAGAAAATATATCACATTTAATTATTTTATTTTCCTACTTAGTAGGAAAATGTTTATTGAATGAATGAGACTATCAGACTTATAAGTTATAGAAAATTTAGTTAAAACCCTTTATGTTATGTTTAATATGTATGGCACCTCCTTTAAAAATGGTATTTTCTTCTGTGTAAGGCTGTCCATTTGGTGTATCAGTGACACCTGCTCTACCAGATGCCTTTACAGGATTAAAGTTCCTCCCTTAGTAACAAAGGAAAAGACTTCTCAATATTCATTCATTTATTCAGCCAACATTTCCTAAGCACCTACTATAAACCAGACACTAACAATATAGAGTGAATAATAGTGCCTTTCCCTCAAGTACTGGGGAGAGTAAAGCCACAGAAAACATACTCAACAATGTTTATTTGACCACTGGTTAACTTTTTAAGGGGGGTTGGTGAGTAGGGAGGCACAGTAGACCATCGTGGCTAAATAAACTGTAGATATTCACTGTGCTAGCTGGTAAGTTTGACCAACTAGTATCACAGATAATGAATTAATTGACCAAATTAATATGATTCTAAATATGATCCCTTCAGATTCTTTTTAATAGATATTGGTTTTTATTTTCCTCTTAGTATTTCTCACATGTATTTGATTTTATTCCAGAGAGATTAATAATATGTTGTATTTAGTATCTTGGTTTACAATGAATGCTTTGGTTTTTCTCTATCAGGTATTCAGCTACGCAAAGTAGAAGAGCAGCGTGAACAGGAAGCTAAACATGAACGCATTGAAAATGATGTTGCAACCATCCTGTCTCGCCGCATTGCTGTGGAATATAGTGATTCAGAAGATGATTCAGAATTTGATGAAGTAGATTGGTTGGAGTAAGAAAAATACATTGATAAATATTACAAAACTGAATGCAAATGTCCTTTGTGGTGCTTGTTCTTTGAAAATGTTGGGTCATTCCAGTGTTTTGCTTTCTTTTCCTTATGATAAATAACCCTTTTCCTCCATAATTTTTGATTTCTAAGAAAAATATTAGCATATACTTCAAACTAAATGTTTTACAGTGGCTTATCTTTTTTATTTTTCCCTAAAAAGATATTTTGGTCAAATAAACCACTAAGTATTAAGCATGGACAGCTGTTGTTAGAGTAGCAGATTCAGTTTTTTGATATCTTAATTGTGCACTTTGTGAATTTTAATTTAAAGAAAGCAACTGAGATTGAAATCTTGAGGGCAGCTGTATCTATTAATGAGCCTTATTCCATTTCCTGATGTTTTAAAAGAAGAAACACTGCCTTGATTACATGAATACACTCAGAAAGTACATTTAGCTAGTAGTATTGAATTCTCTTAAGGGAATGCTTGAATTTTTTTTAATTATTGTTTTACCGTTTTTAAATACTTGCCTTATTTGAATGTTTAGCAGTACCCCCTTCCCACTTATATATTGTGTGGTACGATTTTGCTTGCCTATAAGAGTTTAAAAGATTTCCATGTGAAATACTTGGACATAAACATACATGTAACTTACATTAACTGTTAAGATTAACAGTATGATTTAATAAATGGTTCATTTTAAAGGTTCATGGGTGTTGTTCTTTGAATAAAGCTATTTCTGATAGTTTGTCAAATATATATAAAGTAGGTTTTAAATATATAGATAGTAAATAAAAAATTTAAAAACCACTTAAGCTTATAATTTCCTCATAATTATACAGATTCACGTTGTCTTGTGTGTAAAGATCATTTTTTTCCCTAAGGTCACAAAACAACATTTTTTTATGCCTCCTTATGCTCTTAAATTAAAATCTCAATTTGCTGTCTAATTGCTAAGTCAGTACACCTTGACTTAGTTTAACAGCATTCTTGAAATCATATTTTGCAGTGATAAAGTTACTTGTTAATGTTTACACAATCCCGATTCAAGGATAGAGGGAACACAGCATTCATACTAGATTGTTTTCATGTGAAGTTTTGGTAGCTGAATTGTAAAAGTGACTGCAGTCTTCATCCTTGTTTCTACCCCTTTTACAATGCAGTTTCTAGCTCCTCCCACCAAGAAATAGGTTCTTTTCCCTCCCAACCCTTGAATCTGAGTGTTGTCGAGACTTGTTTGAGCCAATAGCATTGTCCCAGATTAACCCCTGGGTAGCCTGCTGGAAGATCAGAAACCTCACGCAGAGAGCTTTGCAGAAAGCTTTGCTGGGTGAGACCATCTTCGACTAGCCAAGCAAAGCTCACCTGCTGGCCAACTGTAAACAGATGAGCAAGGCTAACGAAGATTAGCCCAGCCCAGAAGAATTGACCTATACATTTATGAGCAAAAGAAATAATACTTATTGTCTTACAAAACCTGATTTTTGAGATGGATTACTTCACACAGCATTATTACAGCACGAATAGATAGCTGATAGATGAGGTCATTGGTAACTTGATCATTTGTGGGTTATTTAGGTAGGTAACTAATGACCTGTACCCTTTGTGGAATAGGAATGAGGAACTAAGTTCTATTGTGGCAGTAGTTTGAACATAAAAAATTTTTTCCTAATAGCTCTAATTAACAAAAGATTTGCTTTCCTCTTTTGGGTAGCTTTGCCTAGAACAAGAAAGTGGATGGCCATTTGAGATTTCTTTCTAACTTTACAAAAATAAAGCTCAGTGTGGCCAGTAACCAAAGTGTAATGGTACTGGCATTGGAGTACTTAAGGGCAATAAAAAAGGAAATGGTTGAAGATCTCTTAATAATAGAAGTGGATCCGTTTTATAGCCTGGCAGTACATATCCTAAATTGTTTATGATAGATTATTTTGTTGTTTTTCAGAACATTCCTGAGAGATAAGAAAGTGCCCACAGACTGAAGAGGCCATATATGTTGTGTCTATTTTGAAACCAAAATAACCTTTTGGTCTAGATATTCAGCTTACGTTGGTGAGAGAATTTTGGAACAAATCATTTAGTGGTCAATTTTAATACCATAAGAAGAATGAAAGTTACTGGATAATTACTTTCTTCTTAACTGAATTATATTACTATTCCATTAGGTCACGAATTATAGAGGTAGAAAAATGAATTGTATATCATGGGGAAATAATTGGCTTCACTTGTTTTGGTCAAAATTGTCACCTGTTTACCTTCGTATTACTAAATTCAACAAACACTTTTTAGTCTTTAAGTTATTTTACCTTTAGTCTGTATATATCAAACATATACAGAATATATTTGTGTATTGTATTTTGTGTATATTTTTCAAAAGCTGTCTTTGGCTTTTGTTTGTGTGACACTGTTCCTTCTCCTTCACAATAATGGGAGGACAGAGGAGGAGGAAGGAAATACCTAGCAGCAGTGCAGTTGGGGATGACATTCAGTCATTATAGAGAGAAAGAGAGAGAGAGTGTGTCTATAACTTTTTCTAAGGCATATTTGCAAGCTGCATATTTATAAGTAATTTTAAGCTATAACTACTACTTTTCATAACTTAATCTATTTGGGCAGACGAGATGACTTCTGAAGCATTTTCATGTTATAAATATTTATTAAAAGACAATTAAGGAATATGTTCATTTGGATTGGGCTCTGTAAATTATGAAACACCTCCCTTCATTTCCAGAAAACCCTACCCTTTCTTCATCAGCCATCTTCCATCCATATTTTTATGAAGTCTTCTTAGATCACCACAACTAGAGTTCATATATATTCCTTTTCAGGTTTTCTAATTCTTTTATTATAAGCGTTATTCAAGTATACTGAAATGCCATTTTGCATTACAGTTATTACCTATTTGAACTTGCCAAACAGATTACTTACAAGACTGCAGGGGCCTTGTCTTAAAATAGGCAACTCATAATTATCTCTTCTTGTAAACAGGTTCAGAGCTACTTTTTTTTTTCTTCTGTCCACTAGGGCTCTTAAAATCCTGTCTTCCTAGGCACTGTTCCTGCTTAGAAAAATTTCCTCCACTCATCTCAGTAACACAGTTGAGCTAAAACTAGTCCTAACTTTATCAAAACTCGTGTGTGTGTGTGTGTGTGATCTAAAAAATGGAAAGCGTAGGATTGACTCTTTTGGCTAAAAGGTAAAAGTCATTAATATCTCTGAAGTCTTTTCTTAAGGCAGGGAGCAAAATTGATCAAATATTTTTATTTAATAAGAATTTCACAAATTACTTTCAAAATACATCTTTAACTTTGCCCTTAGTAAACATACTACTGCTGTTTTTTTTTTTTTCATTTTCACTCCACTGCATTTACCTTGACCTCAGCTTTTAAAAACTACCTCCCTAAACTGGAGCAAGTACAAAACAAGTTATTTAAAGCTCCTAAATAGTTTAAGAAATTCCTTGTGGGGTTCATGATCTCTGTTTACTTAATTAAAAAAAAGTGTAAACCAATGCAAGATATTAATCATGTAGTATCAGAATTTGACGATGGCTTTGCTCCATGGAACTAATGAAAATGAAATATCAAAATATATTTCTAAATTGTGTCCTTTAACTAGGATTAATAAATCTTACTGAAGCCAAACAATGCATAGGAGACCCTTGTAATCCAAAGAATAAGCCTTTTCCTCCCTTTATTCATTGCTGTACGAAGAACAAATTTATTTATGTTCTCCATGACTTGGCTGTAGAATGCATCAGTAATCTCTGTTGCTTTTCAAGCCTGACAGCCGGGCTCTGAATAAAGAATGAATACCAGCCTTGAATGAACATTTCAGGCACTTTTTTTTTTTTCTTTACAGACTAGTTATCAATACCTTTTTCTCATTATTGTTAAGGCCAGCTGCTCTTTTATTCCTTTAGAAAAAAATTTAGAGCACTGACCATGTACTGAAATCATCTTTCTCATAATATTTATAGTTTATCCTCTTTCTTACAGTAGATAAATTTTTTTAGTGATAATGATTTTGAATATTTTTTACTATCTATATAAATATGTTCCTTGTGTAGATGTGTATGCTATACTCAAAGACTTCTTGATAAATTTCTTTTTATCCATTCTGCCTTTAGTCTAGCTTTTTCAATACTGCTGTTTTGATACAGGACATTGATGTTTCCAGGGGTAATAAAATTTTCTATCCACCTTTTTGGCTTGGAAACCATATAAAAGACCTAGGAACCATGAAATCACAATATGTCTTCTATTGTAACAGCTTCCAATATTACTTAAAAGTATCTATTTCATTCTTACCTTTGAAAACCATGAAATGTTGCACTTGTAACTTTAAAGAAAATCTGTAGCAAATATCTATCTAGACCATTCCAGATAAAAGACTCCATCTCCTATCATTATGCTTTATTTTTATTTTTTAATTTTTAATTTTATATTTACGGCCTTTTTTCTAACTTATTTGATGATTTTTTTAATGCCTGCGCAATTCTTTTGCTGGATATTGGGGTCACAGCAGTGAATAGACAGAGCCCTACTTACTGAGCATACAGATAAATTAACAAAGAACAATGAATGTTATGTTAAGGAAGCACATAGCACAGAGACCAAACCTAGTCTAGGAAATCAGGAAAGGCCTCCAAAAGGAAATGGTATTTAAAGTTTGAGGTGGACCTAGACAGATATATACTGAAGTGAGGATGGACAGCCTATCAGGCAAAGGAAATAGGTGTGTGAATGTCTGGAAATGCTTGATGCAAAGCGTGGTATAACCAGAAATAAAATAATGGGGCGCCTGGGTGGCTCAGTCGGTTGAGCATCCAGCTTCGGCTCAGGTCATGATCTCACTGCTCGTGGGTTCAAGTCCCGCATGGGGCTCTGTACGGACAGCTCAGAGCCTGGAGCCTGCTTCAGATTCTGTGTCTTCCTCTCTCTCTGCCTCTACCCCACTCACACTGTATCTCTCAAAAATGAATAAATGTTAAAAAAATTTTTAAATAGAAATAAAATAGAAAGGTAAGCAAGAGCAAATCATGAGAGGGTTAGGAACCATATTAAGGAGTTTACATTTTATTTTGTGGACCATAAAATTGAGGAAGTGACATAGCAGAATGGCACATTGGAAAGGTAATTGGCAGCTACATAGTGCTAAATGAATTAGAGAGTAGTAGCCTTGGAGGTTAAGAGAGCAGTCAGGCTGTTGTAATAGATGACAGATAATAATTAGGGATTGGTGGTGACAAAGGAGTTAGATGAGATAGATTCAAGAGAAATTTAGGATGTGGATTACACTGGACTTGGTAATTAGGAGGGAGTGAAAGATCATTTCTAGAGTCCTGGCTTACTGATAGACCAGAGGAAGAGGGGCAGGTAGGGCAGGATGGGTGATGCAGTTTGCGACATAAGGCAGGGAAAGGGTAACCTACATGGTTGGAGGGAAGAATTAATCTTGGATTTGTGAAAGGCAACCTCTTCGCAGAAAGTAAAGAAGAATAGATGTGTAAGCAGTTAGATTTAAAACTCTGGTGCCAAAAAGTTGAGAAAGTTTCCTTCTGATGGCATCTGTTTTTTCTTTGAGGTAGATGACAATACTGCTGAGGGTGATTGGGGAGACAGGAAGAATGTCAACAGTTTTAAGAAAAGAAAAGTCATTAAAATGACTTTTAATGAAATAGTCATTGTGAAAAAAGGGAGAACTTTACTGGGAAAAGGAAAGTGTGAGTATTGCAAACATAGTTGAGATTGGTGACCGTAAATTTACAGTGACTCCAGGCTACACTCTGATTTTTCCCCCCAGGAATTTTAAAATAGTTGTCAGAAGAAAGCTGTTGGATTCTTTCAGAGCAGGGTTTTGACTATATTGTAGGATGGAAGGACTATTTCTAGGAAAGATTGATTAATCTCCTTAATATCCTAACCCCATGATTAAAACCTCATGTTGCAGCTCTTCTCTTCGGATTTGCCATAACGCTAGTTTGATCTTCTTTTCTCATTAAGTACAGTCGCAGGCTCTCCTAGATTGTCAAATCACACAGATGAGTCTTCTCTCGTTTTGAGACTATAGTCCACCTCCTCTAGACTCAGCATCTTCTTGGTTCTCTTTCTGTATGTTATGCAGCTCCTCCTTTCTATCCTGTTACACCTGCAGAATTCCTGCTCTACTCCCATTTTAACACGTTCAGCTGCCCTTTATTCTGTTATCTTTCAGATCTAGAAATCTTCTTCTAAGGATTCTGTCAAAGATAATTCTGCCATGAAGGTTATGTAATTCAAAACAAAGAAGCAGCAAGGGATTTGACTTTTTTATCTCCCTTTCATGTCTGAGTTACCTCATCTACCTCATTTACTCAGTCGGCAGGAATCCATTTTCTTTTGAAGACACTTCCCTCAGCTCAAAAAATAAATACTATGCTTGATTCTATTGATTTTGTTTTTTAGAGTATATAAAATGAGGCCAAATTTTTAGATTTGATTCTTGGTTTAGATAATAGCCAACGATCTAAGAAATTTCTGGCATAGAATCTCCATAAAACTGGATAATTCCATGTGAACTGCTTACCATTAACAAAACATAAAGAGTTATTGGTTAGTGTTAACCAAGCACTAAGCCTTCCATTTTGATATCAAAGACTGGCTTATTCCTTTTGTTTGTTTGTTTAATCTCTTTTATTGTGAAACATGCATAACGGAAAAGTGCATAAAATTTTCAGCTCAGTAATTTACTGCAATGTAAGTATGAATATAACCATCATCCAGGTCAAGATATTGTTATCACACTAAAAAGCTTCTCTCATGCCCCCTCCTAACTACTGGGGCTTTCTTCATCTCCAACCCCAAGGGTAACCACTATCCTCATTTATGGTAGTCACTTCCTTGCTTCTCTCTAGACTTTTAACACCTAAGCATGTATTTTCAAATATAATTCGTTTAATTTTGGCACTATTTTGAACTTTACATCAGTGGTTTCATTAGTATGTGCTTTATTTGTGTCTGACTTAAAATTTTGTGATATTCAGCCATGTTATATGTGAACTGCTTTGTTCATTTTTATTGTATAGTAATCCATGGTATAAATAGGTCACAATTTATCTGTTCTACTGTTGATGGATATTTTAGTTATCAGTTTGGGGCATTTACAAGTAATACTGGTGTGAAATTTTTGAATATGTTTCTTGTTCATGTGTAGGCATTTCTGTTAGGTATATACCTAGAAGTGGGGGTGCCTGGGTGACTCAGTCAGTTAAGTGTCCAACTTCGGCTCAGTTTATGATCTCACAGTTCATGAGTCGAGCCCCATGACTGTGCTGACACCTCAGAGCCTAGAGCCTGCCTGAGATTCTGTGTCTCCCTCTCTCTCTCTGCCCCTCCCCCACTTGCACACACGCACACGCTCGCACGCGCTCTCTCTCAAAAATAAACATTAAAAAATTGAAAAAATTGAACAAAGTATATACCTAGAAGTAAAATTGCAAAATCATAGGATATGAATATCTTCAGCTTTAGTAGCTAATGCCAAATGGTTTTCCAAAGAAGTGGTACCAATTTATACTCTCACCAGCAGCCCAAGAATTCCTGTTGTTCCATATCCTTGCCATGGCTTCTGGTATTATTCTGTTTAATTTTGGCTATTGTAGTGTGTTTATGACAGTGTCTCATTATGGTTTGTTTTCTTTTCCCTGTTTAGAGGTTGTATCTTATATGTTTATTAGCTGTATCTTCTCCCCCTCTGTGGCTTCTCTTCTCACTTTATTGGTGCTCTTTGAAAATAAGTTATTAACTTTCATATAGTCCATTTTGTCAGTTTTCTTTCTGGTTAGTGCGTTTTCAAGAAACTAAGTTTCTTTGAAGATACTAAGAAATATTTCCCTATGCCAAGTTTATAAATGATTATTCTCTATTGTCTTCTAGAGACTTAACTGTTTTATCTTCCACAGCTGGATCTATAATCCATCTGGAATTGATTTTTGTGTGCCATGTGAGGTCAGAGTTAAGTATCATTTTATTTTCCTATGGATATCCAATCAAGTCAACACCACTTATTGAAAGCACTGTTCTTTCTCCTCTGTTCTGCATGGCCAATTTATAAAAAATACATATGTAGTGTGTTGACATATAGCTATATAATATGACTCTATAATGATAGTACAGATGCACACAGATATATGAATCTATTTATAGACCCTATTCTGCTCTACTAGTCTATCCTTCCACCTGTGTCACAGTTTTTTTAATGGTTATAGCCTTGTAGGAAGTATTGATATCCAAGAAAGAAAACCTGTTCACCTTGTTGTTGTTCCTTAAGATTATCTTTACTATTCTTGGCCCTTTGCATTTCTATATAAATTTTAGAATCAGACTGGCTGATAACAGATTGGACATTTAGAGGCAGCAGTGGCTAGATTGGCCTTGGTAAGTGGGAGCCCATTTATGTAGTCTTCATTTCCACCACAGCAGCCAACTCTGTTCATGTGCCTTCATGAAAATTTGCCATAAGAATTTGCCTGGCCTTCACATAGTAGATCTCCATCAACTGAGTATTTAAATGTCTGAAATTCTGTGACTCTAATGAACAAATCTTCAGTCAGCTGCCCAGTTATATCTGCTCTAACATAGCCAGAAATAAGGGCCATATTTATGTAAAGCAACAAACTAAGGCTCTCACCCATAGTCTTGAACTGCTTGTTAACAGCCCTCACATTCTCATTATCCCTCTGCAGAACATCATAGCAACTTGGCAATAACCAGCCAACTCTGCTGTTCTTTTAGGCATTGTTTTCATTTCATTCAAATGTCTGAATCATTACACACGCAAGGGCAATCACCTCTCCAGGATGTTTTCCCAAGTCTCACCCTTGGTGAAATCTGTAGCAGTTTGGCTGCTCCCCTGTGCCAGGGACTATCCATGCCCCACATACCACTCAAGGTAACATTCCTCTTTGCCTTCCAGGTAATGAAAAAGCCAGTCCAAAACTCCATCCTTCTACTTGTGTTCTTCAACCATTCCTGCCTCCACATGAAAGACAGTATTAGATGTGTAGGATATGTATTGGGTGAAGGGTAAGGGAAGGGATGTGGAGAAGAGATGCCAGAGAAGCATGTGGAGAGCCCTTGGATGGTGAAAGGAGAGGAGGGGAAAAAAGAAAGATTGGTTGAAAAGTATCTTAGCAGTGCTATTCTAAAAACATTTTGGCTAGGTCTATGGGGAGTCTTTCATTCCAAAGTTGCCTGTTAGAGGGATGGACCACTATTACTAACCCTGCTGTGCTTAATCATTGGCTAAGAGCAGCATAAGGTAAGCTTGGCCTTGGCATGAATATAATAGTAGATCCAGAAGGGTAGCAGCTGGGGCCTCAGTTAATTATACTTCCGCCAGCAGGAGATCTCAATGCATTTTTATGTCCATCATAGATTGCTTTGGTGACTTTGTCAAATTCAAAAGAATGTATGAGTATGGGTGTATTTCAAGGCTCTCTGTTATTCCATTGGTTTATTTGTCCTCGGCCGCTACCCCCCGCAATTTTGATTACTGGTACCTTTTATGAGTCTTGGGGTCAGCTACTAAAAACCTTTCAATTTCTTCTTTTCAAGATTGCTTTTCAGTATTCTAGATCCTTTGTATTCACTTGTGAATTTTAGAATAAGCTTGTCAGTTGTACAAAAAAACTTATGGGAATTTTAGTAGAATTGCATTGAATCTATAGCTCAATTTGGAGGAGAACTTAAAACAACCTTGAATTTTCCCTTCAGTGAGCATGGTCTATGTAAGTCCTCTTAAACTCTCAGCAGCATTGTGTAGTTTTCAGTGTTGAAGGTTGGCCTGTTTTCTGTTGTTTATTCTTAAAGAATTTAATGTTTTTGACAGTATTTAATTTTTTTAAAGTTCACTTTCCACCTGTTTGCTCTTAGTATAGAGAACTACAATTAATTGTTGTATATCGACTTCAAACCTGCTAAACTCACCTATTAGTTCTAATGGTTGTTTTGTAGAATCCAGAGAAAATTTTATGTAAGCAGTCATCTATGAATAGAAACAGTGTTCTTCTTTTCTGATCTGTATGCCATTTATTTATAGTTTTATTGTTTTATTACTCTGGTTAGGACTTCCATTGAAATGTTGAATAGGAGTGGTAAGAGCAGACAGACTACTTTGATCCCATCTTTAGTGAGAAAGCATTTATTAAGTATGATGTTACCATTAAGAATGATGTTAGCTGCAGGTTTTTGTCAGATTTTGGAAGCACTCTTCCAGTCCAAATTTGAGTTGCATTTTGTCAGATGCTTTTTCTGTGTCTGTTGAGCTAATGATATGATTTTTTCCTTTCTTCTATTAATACGTTGGATTACATTGATTTTCAAGCATTAAGTCAACCTTGCTAGAATAAGCCTTTGCTTGTTCATGATCCTTTTTATGTTAGATTTTATTTGCTAATGTTTTATTAGAGATTGTTGTATTACTGTTCAGGAAGGTTAGTAGTTTTCCTTTTTTGGAATGTCTTTGTCAGATTTTCACATAAGAGTTATGCTGGCTTTATAAAAGTGTTCCCTTTTCTATTTTCTGAAAGAGTTTGTGTAAGGCTGGTATTCTGTTTTTTAAATATTTGATAAAACTTACCAAGGAAACCATCTGGGCTTAGAGTTTTCTTTGTAGGGGGGTTTATTATGAGATTTAATTTCTTTAGTTGTTGGGTTATTCAGATTTTCAATTGTGTCCATTTCATCTAAATTATTGAATTTATTGGCATTGAGTTATGTATAATATGTCTTTATTATCCTTTTAATGTCTTTAAAGTCTGTGGTGATATGAAGTTTATCTATCTATCTATCTATCTATCTTGGAATCCAAAGGGCTTTTTGAATCTGTGGCTTGATATCTAACAGTTTTGGAACGTCCTCAGTCATTATTTCTTTAAAAGGTCCTTTTGGACTATTTTCTTTCCTTTCCTCCTAGAACTCCAATTACCTACATGTTAGATCTTCTGAGCATCTCCTCTTTGTCTCTTAATCTTTGTTTCCTATTTTCCATTTTTTTGTCTATGTTAAATTTAAATCTTTTCTTATGGCCTCTTTTGTAATTAATCTGTGTCTAATCTGCTTTTATACCTATTGAAGGAGGTCCTAATTTCTATGTATTTATCATTTCTAGAATTTATAATTTTTTAAGTTTCCAGTTCTGTCAGAATTTTTAATCTTTCATCTCCTTGAAAATAGTAAAAATGGTTATGTATCTGGTACTTCCAGTATCTGAACTAATCTGAATAAATAAAATATCCCCTATTTCTAATGCCTGTTAGAAATGTGTTTTCTTTATATTGTCTTCTCTCTTTATGTACGTAGTTATTTGTGATTATGGAAGTAATTTGAAGGCTTTTTTTTTAATTATTAATATTCCAGAGAGGAGTTACTTTTGCTACTGCCAACCCAGCAGTCCATAAAGGATTACTTCAGTCCAGTCTTAGGAATGGAGATATTTCAAAGTTGAGTTGCACCCCTTGCAGGGCCTGTCTACTTCTGATTCAACCTTACTCCTAGGGTGCAGCCCTTTTGGGGTCCAGCCTAAAGTGAGGAGGCTCACCTGGCCTCCCGCTACAGCCAGTCCCAGACTCCAGTTGCACCATGAAGGTGTTAGAAGTACTGCTTATTTTCCCAAGAGCCCCTTCTGGAATCGTTAAATTCATCCAAGAGAAAGTGGCTGAACCATCAAATTCCCCCAGATCTTGGCTTGCCGATTCTTTACCATTTTGTTACCTCTCAGGTAGTTTCAAGCACGTATCTTCACTATTTTGTCCCATCTTTCTGATTGTCCTCAGCAAAAAGGTAGGTCCAAATTGCCGAGTACCCCATTACCAGGAGAGATTGGTCAGCCCAATCTCTTTTTTGTTCCTTTATCAACAAAAGGAAAATTAACGTGAAGTCCATTTTTGGTACTTAATGAAAAGTTAAAATTAATAACCAACATTTTTCCGTCTTGAATATGAGTTACATAAAATGCACTTTCCAGATTTTAACTGAGTTCTTTAAGCTCACAATTAAACTGTTTGCTATGAAACTGCATGCAGCTGCATTTAAAGACACATCAGAACAAAAAAAGAGAACTGTGAACAATCCAGGTTATTTTTAACTAACAAAGGGAAGTGTTCAAAAGCATGGATACAGAAGCTTATGTAAGTGAGGGAGTCAGTGCATCCCTGGAGTTTTCTAAAGAATAAGAAAAAGCAAGTGACAGACCTGTCAAGTGGCTCCCAATTTACTGCTTGGGGACTTATAGGATGCTATTTGAAGTTGCACATATTGTAAAAAACTTCATCATAAATTAAATTCCCCAGTGGCACTTTACTTTGAAGCAGTCTTGCTTGAGGGAAGGAGGTGTGTATTTGAAGCATTTATGTGTACTACCAATTCTATTTTAACTTTTTGGTGACTGTGAGAGCCTTTGTCGATCACAAGTGGTGCCCTAAGAGATCTCACTGACAGTACCTCTGCTAGAGGATACCGACTGTGCCTTATTCATCTTTCTACTTTCAGCTCTTGGTATAATACATGTTAACTAAAATACTAGCTATTTAAAATTCTTAAAAAATAAATCATTCTGGTAAGTCTCCTTTCCAAAAAATATTATAAAGGATGATTACTATTACTACCGTTACCATCCCCCACCCCTACCAAGTGCCCTAAGTAGTTTACATTTTTTCCTCTCCGTTGAAATGCATTTTTTTATTTTTTATTTTTATTATTGAAGTATTTTTATTATTGAAGTATAGTTGATCTGACGGTTCTATACATTACTCACTGCTCACCATGGTAAGTGTAGTTACCATCTGTCACCATACAACATTATTAGGATATTATTCCCTACGTTCTTTGTGCTGTACATTTCATAACTGGAAGTTTGTACTTCCTAATCCTCTTCACCTATTTCACCCATTCCCCCACCTCCTCCTGTCTGGCAACCAGCAGTTCTCTATATTTATGAGTCTATTTCTGGGGTTTTTTGTTGTTCGTTTGTTTTGCTTTTTAGATTAAGTATGTAAGTGAAATCATATGGAATTTACCTTTCTCTGTCTGACTTTACTTCATTTAGCATATTACCCTCTAGGTCCGTCCATGTTGTTGCAAATGGTAAAATCTCATTCTTTTTTATGGCTAATATTCCAGTGTGTATTTGTATACACCACATCTTCTTTATCCATCTATCAGTGGACCCTGGGGTTACTTTCAGATCTTAGCTATTGTAAATAGTGCTGCAATAAACATATTGGCGCATATATCTTTTTGAATTAGTCTTTTCATTTCTTTGGGTAAATACCCAGTAGTGGAATTATTAGATCATATGGCATTTCTATTTTTTTTATTTTTTTGAGGAGCCTCCATACTGTTTTCCACAGTGACTACACCAATTTACATTCCTACCAACAGTGCATGAGGGTCCCTTTTTATCTATATCCTTGCCAACACTTGTTTCTTGTGTTTTTGATTTTAGCCATTCTGACAGGTGCAAGGTGATATTTCATTATGGTTTTGATTTGCATTTCCCTGATGACAAGTGATGTTGAGCATCTTTTCATGTGTCTGTTGGTCATCTATATGTCTTTGGAAAAATGTCTATTCTGGTCCTCTGCACATTTTAATTGGATTATTTGTGAGGGTTTTTGGCATTGAGTTGTAGAAGTTCTTTATTAACTCCCAATTGGATATATCATTTGTAAATACCTTCTCCGGTTCAGCAGGTTGCCTTTTCATTTTGTTGATGTAGTTTACATTCTTTATCTCATTTTATCCTCCTAATAACAGGATGAGGTAGGAACTAGTATTATCTCCGTTTTGCAGAGGAAGGAGCTGAGGTTCAGAGAAGTTTTGATTTGATCCATGTCTCAGAGCTTATAAGGAGTAAAGTCTGAATTTGAATGCAGGTCTATCTGATTCCAAAACCCATGTCCATAGTTACTATTTTTGCTGAAAGCTACTATGGATTTTCTACCTTTTAAAAAAGAATATTTTGGGAGCACTTGGGTGACTCGGTTAAGCATCCGACTCTTGATTTCAGCTCAGGTCATGATCTTGCAGTCTGTGAATTCGAGCCCCGCATCAGGCTCTGCATAGACAGTGCAGAGCCTGCTTGGGGTTGGGATTCTCTCTCTCTCTCTCTCCTCCCCCCCCTCCCCTCCCTCCCTCTTTCAAAAATAAATAGACATTAAAAAAATCAAAAAGGCTATTGTGAACATCATTTCCATTTTAAAAAGTAACACATGACACTTATCAGAATGCATTTTAATTATTTGTTTATATTACTATCTCCTTATATTCGACTGTATCTTGAGAACTTTATGTTGTTCATGTTTGTGTCTTTGGCTCTCAGTATAAGCCCTAGCCTCATAGGAAGCTGGGGCTCTTTAGTAAATGTTAAAATAATGAAAGAATGAGTGTCACTATTACCAATTTTAATTATTGTGAGATGCTAAAAAGCAAATCTAGAGGTAGTTTGTGGTGCATGAAGCTGAAAGGGTCATGTGTCCATCCTTGTACTTGAACCTTTCTCTTTTGAGAAGAGCTCCAGGTGTCACTTTTTCTTTTTTGCTCATTTCTTTCAATCATTCAACAAATATTTACTAATAGTTACTATGTGTCAGGTGCCTGTGATAATTATGTGCTTGTAAAGGACATAAAGACCCTGATCTAAAGTAGTTACAGTCATTTTCCTATAAAGGAGTGAAGCTAGTACTGTTGCACCTCTTTTAGGAACGGTAAGATGGGGTTTTTACCCTAGGGGGAAAAAAAAACATTACTAGAAATTAGAGACTGAAACATCCTTATCATAGAGAATTTTCTGGCTCCCAGCAAAATCCTCTACTGTTCTATTATGTTGATTTGTCAGTATGATTGATGTCTCATTAACGCAGCAAATAAGCAGATACTTCTCATAAAGTTTCTATCTGCTCTTCCAGTTCACTTGCATGATTAGCTCATGGAGTGAGGAGGAATTGCCTACCATTTTCCCAGTGGTTTTTAAACTTGGCTGATCATCAGGTTCATCTATGGAACTTTTAGAAACTTCTCAACTATTATCTCAGCGAATTCTTTTTCTGCCTTGTTGTCTTTCTTGTCTTCTTCTGGAATTTTAATTACACACGCTTGATTATTTGATACTGTCCCATGGCCACTGGATGCTCTGTTCTGTTACCCAGCCTCCTCCTTTTCTGCTTATGTGTGTTGTCTACCTTTCCCATTGGAGTCTTTAATAGTAATCACTATTGTTTTAAAATTCCCTGTCTCATATTTCAGCAGGAATGGGTGCTGACCAGCTTTGCAATTCTGGTAAATGTGAAACAATATCTCTTTAGGTTGTTGTTTTTTTTTTTTTTCATATCTTTACTTGCCATGCAAATTTCTTCATCAGTTATCTTTTGTATCCTTTGCCCATTTTTCTAATTGAATATTTGTCCTTTTCTTGCTGATTTGTATTATACAATAATATGAACTGTAAATATCTTCTCCCAATCTGTAGCTTGCCTTTAACTTTGAGTGTAAAGAGTTTTATGCAGAAGTTTTAAGTTTTATACAGAAGTTTTAAGTTTTAATGTGCAGTCAGACTTGTTACTGTTTTTCTTTATGGTTACATTTTTTTGTGGCTGATTAAAGACATCTTTTTATAATACCCTGAGGTTGTAAAGATACTTTCATATAATTTCTTCTGAAAGCTTTAGAAATTAGCTTTTTCACAGTAGGTCTTTAACCATCTAGAATCTATGTTTGTTTAGGGTATGAGATAAAGAATCAATTTTATCTGTTCTACAGTCCTTCCTATTCCACTGAATTGTAAAGGCACCACTCTCCCATATCACATTCCAGTGTATAAATGAGATAGTGGTATATTAGTCTTTCTCTACAACAACACATTTTCCTAATTACTATAGATTTCTAAGTCTTGATTTCTGGTAGGCCAAGTTTTTGATGTTTCTTAAGAATATTGGCTATTTCTGGCCCTTTATTCCAAATGAGATTTAGGACCAACTTAGCAAATACCGTGAATACTTGTTTTGAGATTTTGATTGAAATTGCATGGATTGCTATTTATGCATAGATTGTATGGATAGAGTATGATCCCACTGTTTAGGAAACACATGTTAGGCCACTCCCAAGAACTCCCTTTCCACACTTAGATGACAATCTGGGTTGGCCTACAAGCTCTGCAGCTCAGCCAGCAACTAACTAGCTAGAGAACCCATTGTCAGGCATCTCCAATCTCTATTAGTCTCCTTTGAACCAACTGCCCTCTCTACCCTTCACTCAGCTAACCATGAGTCACACACTTAAGGTCACTTCTGACCACTCCTTCGTCCTTGTAGTGCTTTACCTAATACATTGGGCAGGAGTAGAGGTGGATGGTGGTAATTCTGTATCCTCTAGAGGGAAGAGTCTGGTCCCAAATGTGTTTGGTTCATAGTAGTATCCCTGTAGGTGGTGTACTTGATGCCTCTTGACCTCACTTTTGGCCTTAATAGTTCTGAGATAACACAGCAGAAAAGTCCTGCTCAACTTCCTGTTTACAGTTAAATTACCATATACCTTATAATCTTTTTTTTTTAATAAGGCAGAGATTGTAAAATTTTGGGAATAGGCACCTGTCTTGATAAACGTGGTATCTCTAAGTATTAACCCAGTACCAGGACAAAGAAAGTGACCAAGAAATGTTTTGTGGAATGTATGGAAGCCATCTGTGATTTTTTAATTCTTGATTTAAAAAAAAATGAAAACACTGAGCATCTTTGTACCTTTGAGATCTTGAGACTGAGAGAGAAGTTTTTCGATATTGAGAACTTTAATTCTATTAGTTTCATTGTGAAACTAGCACCTTCAGTAAAGTTAAAAATATAAAGGAGGGACAAGATACAAATGACTGCAGCTAGTATCTAGGACTGAACACCTCAGAGGAAAGCAATCCAAGGCACGGCCAGCCACCAAGGTGCCATCGCATAGAGGACAAAAGGAGAGGCTCAGGCAGGAGAAAGGAGCTGCTGAAGGCAAGAAGCAATAACAGAGAGGAGTAACAGAAGGGAGTAACAGAGACCTTCCCCTCTCTCCTTGGGAGATCCCAGCCTCCTTAACTGGTAGGCGCCTGCTCTCTCCTTCTACCCTTTCCACTTCATCAAAGATAAAACCTTGGATGAGCCATCCTTGCCTGCCCATCCACCTCTACCTATTATTTTCCTACACAATCCACTTGCCATTAGCTCCATTGTGAAAATGTTTTGCTTGTGACTGATAACCAGCACTGAGCTACTGACCAGCCATCTATTCCTGAGCATGGACTCTGCTGAGAGACAGTCCTCCATGACTCTTGCGCTCCAACAAGGCCCAGAGTGAGCCTTGCTCCAGGCCCTTTCGCAGGGTTGTTTTTTCAGTGAGCAACCTTGAGGGATGAGGTAATTTCCCTCTCCCCAACAAAGAGCAAACTTGCTTGCTGTCTGCTTTTAAGCACAGGTACCCAAGCTCAGTGTTATTCCCCTGTAATGCAGCCCACTGTGTATGCAGGCCCATCTACATCTAGGCCCATTCACATCACCCCAGTGGGGCCTGGAGCTTGGGTAACCATTGAGAATATCTGACACTCTGGCTTTTGCTGTGAGTAATAAAGTATTTCATTTCTTACTCAGCTGTCTCATGTCTTCTGTCAGCATCCAGAAAAATGGCTTGCAAATGGGATGAAATCTCAGACTCTTTACAGTTCTTGACAGACTGAATTGTAACGACGCAGCCAATGAGGTTGTCTGGGACTTGCCGGGAACTGGAACCATCAGAAATGATCGAATTTTCTCTTTGCGCTATCAGCCTGCCTACATCATTGCAGAACACTCTGAAAACTGGGCAAGTCTTAGAGGAGGACCTTGCAGAACCAGGGCTTGGGACTCTGAACCAAGGCCAAAAAGGAACACTTTTTTTTTTTTTTTTTTTTTTCAGAAAATTGACTATATAAAATCTTTCTTCCCATAATTAATGAAAGATGACAGCCAATATCAGACCTGGAACTTATAGGGTCTAGGCCTCAGGGGATTCCTGTGTGCTTGGCTGGAAACTTGACATCTGTCCCTTTTCTTCATCTTCCCTCTTCCTACCCTCTCCTCTAAATCCACAAATTGGCCAATTAACTTTTAAAAAATGCTTTATTTGGAAATAATTTCAAACTTACAGAAAACTTGCAAGAAGAGGAAGTACAAAGAACATCCAGATACTTCTTATTTATAGGCTTACACTTGACAGCCACCTTTCCTAAATTCCATTCTATGTACTCAGAACATCTTTATTATCTTGAGAATTTAATAAAGAACTTAGAGGTTGAACGTTTGGGCACCTAGCATTTCTCCAATAAAATGATTATTTTCACCTCACAGGAACTTTACGATATTTTATATCATTGTTCCACATGTATATACTATAATTTGGTATTCAAAGCATGATTTCTAGAGGCACCATTAATTTTTTTTATTTCATTCCTTCCTTAGGATGAGACATAATTTAATGTTCATGGCGTCTACTTTTATTTGGAATGTATAATTTTAAAATACATAATTTTCTCAGATTTTATATATGGTAATGACAAATGGTTTGTATCGGGAAACTACAGCAAAGGAATTCTGACTGATTACCTCAGACTGAACACCCGTGACAAATGCCAGCACTATGCAGATATTAGTTATGGTTTGCAGTGACTGCACACGGTACCAGTCTTATATGTAGAAAAAGGAAAAGTAGGGGCACGTGAGTGGCTCAGTTGGTTAAGCGTCCAACCTCAGCTCAGGTCATGATCTCGCCGTTCATGGGTTCGAGCCCCGCATCTGACTCTGTGCTGACAGTTCAGAGCCTGGAGCCTGCTTTGAACCCTGTGTCTCCTTCTCCCTCTGCCCCTCCCTTGCTCTCTCTCATTCGCTTGCTCTCTTTTTCAAATATAAATGAACATTTAAAAAATTTAAAAAAAAGAAAAAAAAGAAAAAGTAGCTTAAAGGACAGGGTCAAGCAACCAGTTGATAACAGGTTAATTTTGTAATTATCTGGGATTCCGTGTACATGGTTGTGGCACCTGTCTGATGCCAGGAAAATACAGCAGAAGATATTCTCTGAATATTTTAATGAAAAATTCAGAAATATTAATGGTTATACTTCATTAAAACATGATTTTATTATTGGCCAGTGGTGATGTGTACCACTGAAACCTGAATGGAAATGAGCAGAAATCATAGCCAGTTTGCTTATACCAGTTTAGAAACTTAGTGCCAGATCCACAGTAATTCCACAGTTAGTTTCAAGAAAGAAAGTAGTTGGTTTTAATTAGGATTGAAGTTTCCTACTGTGACATGTGCTTGGAGAACATCACATTAAATGATGTGGAAGCTATCTTCCTAAGAAAATAGAGCCAGCACCTTCTTACCAGAATTTTACACTTTGGGAAGGCAAATAATAAATGTTTCTGTGAAAATTTCAGTCAACTTTAATAAAATATGTGAGCTAGCTTATAGCAAAAGCTGGAAGGCATTCTCATTTCATATGTTTTGCAATATATACAATTTATGAAATATATAGGCTGAGCCATATGAAATCCTTGTCTTCCCAGGAAACTTTCTAACATGCTAATGTGTACGTGAACTATGTGATTCACGAAGAATGACCTTTCTGGATATGGCTTATATATTCCAGGGACAGACAGGGTAAGCAGCAGTAGAAGGCTTTTCAGAGTAGATGTGGATGTAGACATATACTCCTGGGAATCAGAGTGAAGTAATTCTGAAGAGAGAGGCTGGAGACACGAATCCTAATGGCAAGGACAGGGAAGAATAAACTTGAAGGTTGGAATTGGCTAATGGAGATGGTTGGCTCTGATTGGTACATTGGAAAAAACAGCTGGGGGCCCAGGGCCAGGAGACAAAGGCATATTGGTGGCATCTAGGCAGAGCCCAGAAGACAGCAGGCAGGTTGGTCTAGAAAGCTTGGAAAGCTGTTTGGATATCAGAGGGGTGGACTTAGGTCCAGACAGGGAAATACATGCTACACCAGAAACAAGGACAGCCTGTCTGAAAGGACTCAACCTAGCATGGGGTTAATAAGCCCACAGGCAGGCAAACAGTGTCCTCCTTGCCTCCTTTCCATCCCCAGGACTAACAACCAGGAAAAGCATTCACAGCGTGGCCTTGAACCAGACAGTTTAATCTGTGTCAACCATTTAATTTAAGACTTGCCTTCAACTACAGGAAAGATTACAGCCAACAATTATGCTGTGTTACAGGGAAAGGGGATCAGAGGACAGGGCTTTGACTATGAAAGAAGAGAGTGAAGTAAAATCATGAACACAAGGGAATAGACTGTTTAGGTGAGATTTACCTTGTCTTGTTTTGGAGGGGGGGGATTGAGGTGGGGGAGGGAGGGTTTCTGAATAGCAGCTAAAAGTAAACCAAAGCAAAGAATTAAACCATGACAAAGGGCAAGAGTTTGGAGGAAGAAGAGGGTAGACACGGGACTTAGGTTTTATTCCCAGGGAAAAAACAACATTATTAAACAGCAACAAGAAGGTAATTCCCTTCCTTAGGAAGGGAACATTTAATGCTTTCTTTGTTGTTGTTGTTGTTGTTGTTGTTGAAAAAATATATATCCAAATTCTTAAAAATCTTATAGGCATAATCTCAATTATGCAAAAATAATAAAACATAGAGCTCTTGAATGAACTACATCAGATTAATCTCTAGGTCATAAGATTGTCACTTTTTCCTATAGATAATATGCATTTTCCACAAAGAATTTTATTTCAAAAATAAGATTTATTTTTAAAAAACATGCTTGGACACGTGGGTTACTTAGTTAAGCAACTGATTTCAGCTCAGGTCATGATCCCATGGTTTGTGGGTTCAAACCCTGCGTTGGGCTCTGTGCTAATAGCTCAGCCTGGAGCCTGCTTTGGATTCTGGGTCTCCCTCTTTCTGCCACTCCCCTTCTCACACTCTCTCTTTCAAAAATAAAACATTAAAACTTTTTTAAAAAACAAAACAAAATATGCTTTAGAGCTTTAAAAATCTGCAGAACACCACACTGATGCTGGGTTAGAATCACCAGCCAGGGCCAGCCTGGGGTAGGAGGGAAGGAAAGATACACACACACACACACACGTGTGTATGTGTGTATGTATATGAATACATATACACATATGTGGAGACAAAGTGTTTACTTTTGATACCTTCCATTCTCTCCTTCCAGAATAAATTTCCCACCTAGGTCATAAAGCCCTCTCCATCTCCTCCCACACCACAGATCCCTTCCTAACCAGCTCAGTGCTGCCCCTGTCCACTGTGCTGGCAACACCACTGTGCACCGGCCCCATGATACTCCACCCCCATCTCACCAACAGAATGCATTATTCCTCTTCTGTATCACCAGGGGGCTTATTGTCCACTAGCAGTAAGTCAGTAAGCTAATCACCAA
This sequence comes from Cryptoprocta ferox, assembly GCA_028646485.1. Classification (NCBI taxonomy): domain Eukaryota; kingdom Metazoa; phylum Chordata; class Mammalia; order Carnivora; family Eupleridae; genus Cryptoprocta; species Cryptoprocta ferox. The sequence goes on from CM053577.1 coordinate 50,268,037, forward strand.
AAAGGTTTATCGCTAATGGTTTATTACCTATCGCATCTTTAACAGGAGATGTTAAAGACTGGAAAAGCTTAAACCAAAATGGTGATAAATTTAACAGGTGATTTTTGGCATTTCATGAGAGTCTGGGGCTAAGGTTTCCTGAATGCCTCTCAACTCACACCCAAAACTTGAGATGTGTTGGTTATCTTGTGATTTTAATACTGACAGAGAGCCTGTAAGTGATGTCCAAGAAACATCATTCTGAATCCAGCTGTGTCAGCTGAGATCATTCAGCCTCGCTGTTGCATGTTATGTGACCCTGAAGAACCCAACTTTTCTTCAGTTAAAACTCCCATTATTCTAGATGTAGCCTTTTGAGATCTTTGGATAAATTAAATTGCACCAGGTATTCCATTATCCAGTATGAGATGTAGTCTTTCTAGAAATAGGATAAAAGAGGACTATATCTAGTCCTTCTAGAATTAGGTAACATAGGGTATCAAATGGGGCCATCTCTGGGCTGGCTTAAACTTAAAAATACTACATTCAGTTTCTGGGAAAGTTGACTAAAGGAAGAAAATATATTATGCATGTAAATTTGTTTAATATATTCTTCTGGAATGAGCTACATTTTAGATATATTTATGTACCTCTGTAATTCATCAACAAGATTTATTGGACCTCTAACATCAGTATTTGGTTCAGCCTTACATTTTCAGCAGGAAATGGTTTTTCTTCTCAAAGAAAATGTGTAATCTCTGGAATTCTTTCAAATATGTTCCATTTTCATGCCTAATAATAATCCTATCAAAGTGAATTTTTTATCAACAGCACCACAAACTGTCTTGAATTATATGTGGCTTTAATTTGATGTTCGTTAGCTAAACTAAAAGGTAAAATACTAAATTCGTTATGTTTCTTTCCTGGAGTCCTGCTGAATGTCACAAAAATAGAAACTGTTTAAAATAATATGGAATAGAATTTTTTCCTACTATGACATTTTAGAAAAAGCTACCCTAGTTAAATGTCAGAACACAGAGAATATAGTATCTAAATGATAATATTCCTAATTTTCAGCCACCCAATTTAAATGCTTAAGATTACCATTACTTTGCAACAGATCAACAAACATTAATTAACATGTATGGGAGAGGCAGTTCATATACAGGGAAAACATCAACCATAAATATTCAATAAATATTTGTATAGCTCTACCACACACTAATAATAAAACATCATGATGAGAAAGACCCATTCATTCAGTGTGTCTTCAGAGGTTCTTAAATCCTCAATGGTACAAATTTTCTCCAAATCATGTGGTATCAGAGAACTGCCTTTCATTTAGATATGTTCAAATGGACCCTGTATATCCTTTAGCTGAAGAAACTAATATTAGCATGCCACTTTTTTAAAGCCTCACCTTGGCATATACATTACTTTAAAAAAAAGATATGGATGTGGAATATATGTCTATGTGGTGTCTCTTAACTACCTTGTCTCCATTGTCAGGGGTTCTTGCTTGAAGCAGAAGTGACAAGTGTTGACTGAGCTCGGTCAAAACTGGATGTTCTGCCAGAGGACCATGGTTGACAGGGAAGGGATGTAGAAAGGGTTTATGTTGTTCTGATGGGAAATGAGAATTTAATGATAACTCTGGAGGGTCCCCTGACATCTCTGCCACTTAGTGCATCACCTGTCACATGTGGACATCATTAATAGACCATGAGACATCAGAGTGAAACTAGAAATGGTAAAAGAAAGGAGCTAGATGCTGCTTTATTTTCTTTTGTTTCATTTTAACAAACGAAAGTCAATTGCAAAATTGAATGCCTGCAAAATCTGAAATAATAAGAAATGTTTCAATTAGTAAGTAAAATCATTAAAAGCTAACCCTAACAGGTACAGTTAATTCTTCACAGCATTATGTTAATTCTTCACAGCAACCCTGTAGGGTACATATCAATATGGTCCTTGGTCAGAATCCAAGGCACTGCAGGTTAAATAAATATCTTGAGGTCACCCAAGTTGTGATGGGCAGAGCTAGAATTTGAACCCAAAATAGCCTGGACTTTCCACTACACTATTCTACTTATGCAGCATGAATATTTTCAGTGTCGGACGCCTGGAGGAGGTGAGGCAGTCAGTAAGTGTCTCCTTTAGCTGGACTTCTGGTAAACCCAGCTGAATTGGAATCGGTGACTGCTGTATGCCTGCACTATTGAGTTCCTGGCTCTGGTCTCAGTGTACTTGCTCATGATAACAGATCAGCCCTTTGTGTTGCATTCCACTTAACTCGGAATGTGGGGAATTGTCTCTTTAGAAAAGTCATGTGTCTCTACTAAACCTTTGGATGTGGTGATGGAGTTTTCGGTCTTCTTCAGTGTGACATTAAACATGACATTTTCCCAGTAAGAGAAGACCTATTATGGACCACAACAACAAAACAACAACATAACAGCAACAACAACAAAACCATCAGAACAGATTATCAGGAAATATGGAAGAAACTTATTCAAACTCTACTGTTATCTTTTAAAATAAATAAATGGATGGTTAGAAAGCAATTTTGTACCTCCCACAATGTTAGGACTGTAGCTCCAGGGATAGTCAATAGTCTGTCAAGCAAGAAAAGCTTTGAAATTAAGTGGTCCCAATAAAACAGAATTAACCTTATGATTAACCTGGGCAGAGAAGGGCCAGAGAAAACTCCATTGTCTCACAGATTTTCCCATGCCTGACCCGCCTCGGAAATTTGATGAGTACAGTATTCAACCTAGAAAAAATAAGTTTTTCTCTGTTGTTCCCCATGAGTGAGTGTACTTATTTTAAACCTGGTGCAGACTGTAACCAGTATGGTCCTTAATTTTATCACTTTCAAAGACTAACCACTGTATGTGGCCCTGATGGAGTCTCAGTGGCAAAATGGCATTACCAGGACCTGCCCTGGTCCTAATGCCTAAGCACACAAAGTGAAATATGTGACCTTGAGCAAGTCAGTCCCTGTGGGCGACAGTTTCATCATCTCTAACAGAAGGGAATAGGCCAGGTTTCTCGTGCTCTGTGGTGCCTTCTGATTCTAGACATAGAATAAGAACAGTAGTTATTTATTTATTATTACTAGGCACTGTGCTAAGTGTTTTGTGTGCATTTCTCATTAAATCCTCACAGCATCGCTATGAAATAGGTACCATCATTATCCCAATTGTACAGATGAAGAAACTAAAGCTTAGACAGGTTAGCATACTTGCCCAGGGTCACACACACAGCAGAAAGGTGGCACCGTGGGGAAGCAGGCCTGGCAGGGGCAGGAGAGTGCTCACTCTCAGAACCATGGAGAGCAGAGGCTCCCACAGAGCATCTTCCTCATAGTACAGATGAACAAACCCCAAGAGAATATGAGTGACTTGTCCAAAGTCACATTACCCGGTAGTGTTAGAGCTGACATGAATTCTCTTCTTAGCTCTTTCTTCACTGTGACTGTTCCATCGGGTAGATGCTGGAGAATAAACATCTCCCCTTCAACAAGCTTCTGATTAGACTCTGGGCCTGGTTTACTCACTTTCTATCGAGGAACATATAAAACATAGTTTGGGGCAGTTGTGTACATCTCCCACGCATTACATTTTTACATTTTTATGTTAGACTTAAAACTGACCTGATGTGCCTACCCCCCTCCTTTTTTTTTAACTAACATTTTATTTGGAATTTGTGTCCAGAAGCCAACCTGGGTTTCACAGGTAGTCAGTATGATGTTCTAGCCCTTCTCTGCAGGAACTTGCCCCACAAATCCACCAGAGAGTGGGTCTGCAGAAGGCTGAGGCTGAACTGACTTCCAAGTGCCTATATTTCCTCCCACATGCTAAGCCCTAAAACAAGGAGTCTTAACTCCTTCACACCATCTACAGACTTTTGAATTTCAGATTGAACTTCAGAAGGGTGATGCTTCTCAACTCTGGTTGTGTATTAAAATCATCTGAAGATGATTTAAAAAAAATACTGGTAATTTGGGGCCCCCCACCACAGGAACCATTGCATTGATGGCATTTGAGTGGGAACATGATGTGAGGAATACTATGTATGCTTTAGGAAAGACGTTCAGGTTGTTCATATCCACAATTAACTGGAGAGAGATTTTTACAGTTTTTTTTTTTTTTGGAAAGAGCCAGTTTTTTTGCATCTTAAACTCCCAGTTTGGGGCTAATCCTGAACCATGGGTTCCCCACGCACCCCATTCTTTCTTCTCATCATTCCCCAGGGAGTTTACCTTTCTTTTTTTTTTTGCAATTTCACTCCTCATGGAACAGTGTGTAGAGGAGCACGTTCCTCTACACTGTTCTCTCCCTACATTATTATTTTTTATTAAAAATTTTTTAATGTTTATTTTTGAGAGACAGAGCAAAAACAAAGGAAAGGCAGAGAGAGAGGGAGACACAGACTCTGAAGCAGGCTCCAGGCTCTGAGCTGTCAGCATAGAGCCCGATGTGGGGCTTGAACTCACGAGCCTTGAGATCATGCCCTGAGCTGAAGTCGGATGCTTAACCGACTGAGCCACCCCAAGAGCCCCCTCCCTACTTTATTATTAATCTGGTAGAGATATTTTGCTCACGTTAACAACATTCAAAAGGCACACAACAACCCAGAGTAAAACATGGTTCTCCTGCTCTTCCCCCTGCCAGCCTCTCAGCTTTCCTCCCTGGAGCCACCAGTTTCCAGGTCTTGGTGTGTCCTTGAAGAGATGGTTTATGCACATACAAGCAAATTTTATGTTTACGCCTTTACCCAAATGGTAATCTTCTAAACACTGATCACTATTTTGCTCCCCCCCCTTTTTCTATTTTATCTCCAAAATTAAGCATGTAGACCCTTCTTCTTTTAGGTTATTATTATTATTTTTTAAAGGGAATGAAAAGGATAATGACAAGAGCTCATGTAGAGGATCCAGAACCTTAAAAGATGTCATAATCAGATTTCTGCATTCCTGGCCCAGTAATACCTGGCTCTCTTCCTTTCCCCTCTATACCTGAGGGTCAACTCTCCAAATCTTATTGATCCTCCCTCCCCCAGCTTCCTGAGTCCCTGACCCCATGCAGTGCAATGCTTTTTTTTTTTTTTTCTGTTCTTCTTTGTGAAAGTGCCTCTCACTACAAAGTGGTACTGAAGTTACAGTTAAGGTAAAACAATGCTTAAGAATAGCAGGTTGTACTCAGGTATATCCTACTCTCATTTAGGAACCCTACATCTCAGAGGAATTTATCATCCACAGTCACCCTGGGCAAGTTGTCGCTTATTAACTTTGGCAAGTGACAAGAGTCTGAGCTCTGCTGTTAAAAATCAGAATTCAAAGGAAGGAGTGAGGAGAAGAAAGAATGCAAAGAAGAATGTGATGCAACTTGATGACTGACTAGTTCATAAACGGAGAGAAAGGAGCCAACAACGGTCTATGCCTTCGAATCGAAGACTTTAAGCTCAAGCAACCAGAAGAATGGTGGGGTCAGCATTAAACAAGACATCCTTTGTAAAAGACTTTCAAAAGCCTTATTTTTTCTAGGTTGAATATTGTACTTATCAAATTTCCAAGGTGGACTAGGCATGGGAAAATCTGTGAGGTAATGGCATTTTCTCTG
>CM053577.1:50273739-50300279 GCA_028646485.1 Cryptoprocta ferox
TTTTTTTTTTTTTTTTTAGAAAAGATGGTAGTCCTCAAATCACACAACTGGTTAATCATAAGGTTAATTCTGTTTTAGACCCCATCAGGGCCACATATAGTAGTTAGTCTTTGAAAGTGATAAAATTAAGGGCCATAATGGGTACAGTCTGCACCAGGTTTAAAATAAGTATACTCGCTCATGGGGAACAACAGAGAAAAACTTGGTGAAAGGTACTTTTAAAAAATGTTATTTTTTTTTTTTTGAGAGAGAGAGAGAGAAAGAGAGTGAAGGGGAGAGGCAGAAAGAGAGGGAGAGAGGATCCCAAGCAGGCTCCGCACTGTCAATGCAGAGCCTGACATGAGGCTCAAACTCACAAACTGTGAGATCTTGACCGTGAGAACATGACCTGAACTGAAATCAAGAGTCACACACTTAACCAACTGAACCATCCAGGCGCCCAGTGAAAGGTACTTTTTAAGTAGACGTCATACAATACCTTTTGATGAAAGAAGTAAAGAGGAAAAGAATTCCAAATACAAAAGGCATACTTTTCCCCTTAAACTGGGATTAAATTCCAGATGCTTGCTTTAATTAATCCTATCCCCATGTATAAAATGCTCAAGGCAATTTCTTCTACTGGTTTTACATTTACCATAAAACTTCCTGGTCATCCACTCGCCAGGGGCAGAAAAATCTCACTGAGCTCTTTTAAGCCGAGTAGAGAGAACAGGGAACATAGACCTGGACCTACACCCATTCATCCACTGCCTGCTGTGTGGCCCTGGCCAAGTCACCCAGCTTCTCATTGCCTTAGCTTTTTCATCTTTAAAATGAGTACACTTCCAGCTAAGAACAGAGAGATTATGCAGGTGACGAAGAACGTGGATACAGAAATCAAACCTCAAGTTGAATCCTGGCTCCATATCTTTCTAGCTTCATAACGTTGGACAAGTCATTCAGCCTCCCTGGCTTTTGGTCTCTTCATCTGTGGAACTGGGCTCCTAAGAGAACCATCTCACCAGGTTGCTTCGAGGATCAGAAAACAGGTATGTGGCAAATAGTTAATGCTCAATGCATAGTGCGATTATTAAATAGTCTGCAATTCTGTAATGATATGGAGAGAATTTTGTTTAGCAACTAGAAGGAGGGTTTCTCTGGGGGGAGGCACCTGTATTGGAAGGATGGCTGGGTGGGTGAGCATGGGACAGGTGAGCCATAAGACACAGTGTGGAGGAAGTTTGTATTTGCTTTGGAGGTGGAGGGGTGTATGTCTCCCTTGAGGGGACAGGCCTCTTCTAGCTCCAAAATCTTATCATTCTAATTTTCTACAGACTCCTCCATTGGCTCAATTTCTGAAGTCTCTTTTAGATCAGAGACATGGGCGAGCACCATGTTTTGACCGCAGATGTTTTTAATTCCCTGCCAGAATGATTCGTTTTACCACCTCATTTGTTACTGGAGGCAGATCATTTAGCAACAAAATCAAAAGTAGCTTAAAAACCACTCGACCATTGCATGTCACAGCCAATGTATTCCATGAATGTACCATTGTTTGCTGCATGGGTGTATTCATTCATTCATTTACAAATATTTGCTGATCACCCACCATGTGCCAGGCACTGTTCTGAGTCCTGGGGTAAAAGCAGTGAACTACAATAAAAGTCCCTGTTTTTATCAATCTCACATTCTACTGAGGGAGATGAAGCCTTATGATAATATAGGTAATGATTAGTGTGGCAAAGAATAGTAAAGCAGGTTAAAGGGGTAGAATGGAATGTGGGGGTGAGGGTTGTTGGGTAAAAAAGACAGGGAGAGGGAAGACACTTAGGGAGAGGGGATGAGCTATTCCAGGAGTTCCAGGCAGAAGTAGCAGCAGGACGGCAAAGGAAACAACCAATGAAACTAATAGGCAACCGATGGAATGGGAAAAGATAGTTGCAAATGACATATCAGATAAAGGGCTAGTATCCAAAATCTATAAGGAACTCACCAAACTCCACACCCGAAAAACAAATAATCCAGTGAAGAAATGGGCAGAAGACATGAATAGACACTTCTCCAAAGAGGACATCCAGGTGACCAACAGACACATGAAACGATGCTCAGTGTCACTCATCAGCAGGGAAATACAAATCAAAACCACACTGAGATACCACCTCGTGCCAGTCAGAGTGGCTAAAATGAACAAATCAGGAGACTATATATGCTGGCGAGGATGTGGAGAAATGGACACCCTTCTACACTGGTGGTGGGAATGTAAACTGGTACAGCTGCTCTGGAAAACAGTGTGGAGGTTCCTCAAAAAATTAATAATAGACCTCCCTTATGACCCAGCAATAGCACTGTTGGGGATTTACCCAAGGGATACAGAAGTGTTGATGCATAGAGGCACATGTACCCCAATGTTCGTAGCGGCACTTTCAACAATAGCCAAATCATGGAAAGAGCCTAAATGTCCATCAACTGATGAATGGATCAAGAAGATGTGGTTTATCTATACAATGGAATACTACATGGCAATGAGAAAGAATGAAATCTGGCCATTTGTAGCAACGTGGATGGAACTTGAGGTTGTTATGCTAAGTGAAATAAGTCAGGCAGAGAAGGAGAGATACCATATGTTTTCATTTATAAGTGGAACAGGAGAAACTTAACAGAGGACCATGGGGGAGGAGAAGGGAAAAAATAGTTGGGGAGAGGGAGGGAGGCAAACCATGAGAGACTCTTGAATACTGAGAACAAACTGAGGGCTGATGGGGGTGGGAGGGTTGGGGGTGATGGGCATGGAGGAGGGCACTTTTTGGGATGAGCACTGGATGATATATGGAAACCAACCTGACAATAAACTATAAAAAACAAAAACAAAAAAAGAAGTAGAAGCAGGTGTGAGGCTCTGAGGTCAGGTTTGAAGCAGCAAAGAAAACTAGGGTGTCAGGAGTAGAGTGGGCAGAGGGGAGGGTGGTCTCAGAGGAGGCTGGAGAGATGGGCACGCCTGATCATGGTGGGCCCCAATGGCTCTCCCAAGAACTCTGGATTATGTTCTTACTGTCACCAGAAGACATTGGAAGGGTTTTAGTGAGGTAGCCATGTGATCTGATATGTGTTTTTCAAAGAGTCTGGCTGCCAGTGGAGAACAGACTGTAGGAAAGGGAAAGGGCAAAGGCAGAGAACTCAGGACACCACTGGTGCAATCCAGGTGAGAGACAAGGGTGCCAGGATGGGAGCCGGGGAGCAGTGAGAAGTGTTCATATGCGGAATGTACTCTGATGGTGGAGTCACCTGTGTACTTCAGGAGGACTGTCTGGGGCATGCTGTGTGTGCGATGCCCGTTGGACAGGCATGGGCACACACTGAGGTTGGCTATATCAGTCTTGACTCTAAGAGAGGCTGATATCAATGTAGGTGTCCTGAGCATGCAGGATGCTGAATGAGATCACACAGGGTATGAAGGTGGATAAGAGGGGAGGACTTCCAAGCTATAAGTCTAGAGTCAGGGAAGAAAGGAAGATCCTGCAAAGTGGAGTGAACAAGAGCGGCCAGCCAGCTCAGAGGGAAACAGGAGAGTGTGTTCTCTGGAAGTCAAATGGAGGAAATGTTTTAGGATAGTGGCAGCAATCAGCGGCCATGAGATGAGTAAACTGAGCCTGAGTCCACCTTGAGATACAGCACATCAGGCCCTTTTCAATGCGAGGGATGTTCTCCCTCTTCAGAGACAGACTGCTAATGGTCACTGGGGTTAGTCTAACTGTATTTGAGGAGCTCTTTTGCTCCAGGCTCCTTAATGACAACTATGAAGGATATAATGAGAAGAAATGAGCTCACCCTACAGGATCAACTGTCTGCACTTTACTAACAGTGAATCATAACATTTTTGCGGCAACTACAAAATCTATCTAATGCATGGTGGGATTCTGGGAAGAACTCCAGTCCCTCTTCCCTCCGGAATGGGTGGAGAAGCCTTATCAGAGAGGCTGGAGGAAATACCCTTGACCCCCTCTGGGTTTTATCAGTTCTCTTGGTTCTTGACTGTATGCTGATCTTTTCCCGGCCCCCAAACAAGTTTGCATGAGAAGGGTCACAACTGGGCTAATGAATTTGTTCCAAAGAATTCTCATTCTGTTTGCAGGAGTTCAAAACCCACTTCCTCCATCGCCCTACACATCTTGTCCCCAGTCTGCTACTTCATAGAGCCTCGAGTTGCTAAAACTTAAAAAGAGATTTACTTTCTTTCGTGCACCCTTTGTGTGGCTGGCCTGCCACCTTTCCTGTATGGCTTCTGTCTCCCTTCCGTGTGCCGTTGGGAGGGCTGACAGAGCCTACCTGATTTGGGGCTAGGAAAGACCAACTTCTAAAGCAAGTTGCTATGTTACCAAGTACTTTCCCCACTGCATAGCAGACACTGACTCGGCGCTCCATTTTTGTGTTGCTCTATCAGACATTCTCCTCGGGTAAGCAGCTTGGGGTTTTGTTATTAAGCATTTCATGCCCACTTATGCGTGGGCTACACACAGTGAGCAGCACAGGGACTGTATTATGAGGAGCACACACATACACCCACACGCCCATACATGCATATTTCAAATTTGATGTGCTTTACATCACAGATGTTTTCCAGCTAGGATTTCTCGCACCAAATCCATCTTTGAAGGTTTTCTACAATGATAACAGATTGTATGTGGAATCATCTCGTACATGCCAGAGAAATGTTTGTTTCTATGTGTCTGAACATAAATTATGCACGTGGAAAGTTTTCCCAATTCTTTTCTCCGTAATTATCTATCTTCTATCTCTAAGAGAAAAAAAAGTAAAATAGAAGTTGATTGTAGATGAAATGATTCATTTACGAGCATTTCAGAAGTTAATGTTTCAAATCAAACCCATTGTTGAGTTTTTTCCATTGTTGGTGCATGATGGTAATTACTAGAAACTGTGACACTTGGAGCCTGATTGAGCTCCTCTTATCTGACAGACACAAATGTTCTAAGCAGAAATTCAGAAAACGAATGTGGTGGGTGATGAACACTATATAGACTTCGCTACACCCAGCTCTCAAGGAAAGCACACACACAGACCATAAACCAGAGTTGTAGTCAGTTCGGGGTCACAGTGCAGGCATGGTGACAGAGCTCGGTGTGATTCTGGCTCTCCCTTCTCACAAGCTTCTGGTTCCATCTTCTCGTCCTTCCCAGGCTGCCTCACTTTGGCTGCAGGTGCTGCTGGGGGTGAACAGACCACTGGCCGGCTCTCTGGGCTGACTTTCTGGCTAGAGATTCTTTGTTTTGCCTTCCCCTCTGGCTACACAGTCACAGCTGGGCTGTTGGGGGGCAGCCCTGGCTCTCTGATGCCTATCACTCATGCCCCCTGGCAGACTGAGTTGGGGATCACTTCCTCTGTATGAAGATATTGGTCCTAAGGACTGATAGGAAGCCTGTCCCTGTCACTGCTTCCGAGGTGTGCCAGGCTGGGCTGTCCACAGGGAAGGTCAGCCTGGGGACTGCATGCACTAGAATGTGCGAAGTGATCTGGAGGAAAACAGTGGAGCCCACAGAGGTGGGTTTCTTGGCCTCATCAGCTGTTTCTTACTGGGAAGTTAGCAAACACAGGTGTGATGTTGAATTTCCAGGCAGGTTCCTCCAAAGACAAGCCTGAAAAAGAGCAACCCCAGCTTGGGGTGCCTGGGGGGCTCAGTCTGTTAACCATCCCACTCTTGGTTTCAGCTCAGGTTATGATCTCACAGTTCATGAGTGCGAGTTGGGCTCTGAACTGACAGTGTGGACCCAGCTTGGGATTCTCTGTCTCCCTCTTTCCCTATCCCTCCCATGCTTGCCTGCGCGCTCTCTCTCTCCCTCTCTGTCTCTCAAAATAAATAGATAAGCATTTTATAAAATGCAGAAAAACCCCAGCTTGAAGGAGAGGCACTCTGAAAGTCCCAAGGGGCCATACAAATCCCTACAGGCCATGTCAGCCCTTCTCACCTAGTCCCTCACCACCGGCAAAGGCTCAACCTCTTTCCCCTTGGACTTACACTTTCCAAGAAGAATGGAGCCTGTCTCTCTCCCATCCAGGCGCATGCCCTATTTTTATCCACTCACTAGGCTACTTGCAGGTCTTTCAAAACAGTCTGCCACCCTCCATCCCCCCTGCACACACTCCATGAGACCCAGATTTCAAAACCCTTCAGGATCTCTGGAAGAAGAAAAAGAAAAGACTAAGGCGGTCTCCCTGAACTCTCACTTGTGTCTCCTGGAATAGGAAAACCATCAGCCTCTGCTTAGTTTTCTCTCCCTGCCCTGCAACCTGGAAACTGTCTCCAGGCAGTAGGCTGTGTCAGGAGTGGGACTCACCTCATTTCTTTCTTTTCTCTCAGGGATGGCTTTCTTGTGCTTTCTGTTTTTCAATGTCTGAAAACTATTGCTTCACAGACCTTGTCATTTTAGGTGTTTAAAGCAGGAGAGTAAATCTGGTCCCTGTTATTCCATTGTGGCCAGAAGCAAAGTCCTCTTCTTCATGAGACATGTTTTTTTCTAATGGATTCCATAACCTGACATTCTCCGGCTCTGTCTCCTGCTTCTCTGCAAGTTCCTCTTAAGCCTTGCAGACTCATTCTCCATTAACTATTACAGTCCTTCCATCATTTGCAACTTTCTCTCTTCTCCTCTTCTGTGATTGCTCCCTGGGTGAACATGTCCATGCCCAGGGCTTCGGTCACCATCTACATCAGAAATTAGATGCCTAGCCCAGGGCTCCTGTCAAGATGCCCAACTGCCTCCTTGTACAACCTGAATGTCTCTAAGCACCTCAAAATAAACATGTCTGAAATGTATTCATTATCCTTCCTCAGATATGATCCTTTTCTTGCTATACAACCAGTTATGAAGACAAAATCCGTGTGTCTTCCTTGACATTCCCTCTCTCTCACCCCCACATTAAACCTACCACCAAGTCTTGTTGAATCTTCTTTAAAAGATCTCTAAAACGTGTCCCCTCCTGCCCATCTGTACTATCATTCTGGTCCAAGTGGTAACTCCTAACAGGTCTCCACCATCCTTTCCCATTTGGTTCTCTGCTGCAGCTAATACTGGGTTTTTAATGCAAATCTGATTATTTCATGTGACTGTTTCACAGATGTTAAGGACTTGGCATTTTCTGGCTGATCAGGCCCCTCTCCAGGCTCACAGTACAGCCTCCCAACCCTCTTGGCCTTCTTTCTGTCCTTATAAGCTTGTGCTCTCTCTTGCCACTGCTGTCCCCATTGCCTAGAATGGCCATTGCCCCCTTTTCCTGCTCCTCTTTCAGAGTCAGTTTAGTCACCACTTCCTAGGGAGGCTGACTAGCTCAAGTCTCCAATTTCATGCTCTAGTGGTACCATGTGCCTCCCTTTCTTGGCACTTCATGCAATTATAGCTTTGCTTCTGTTTGTCTAATTCCGGGATTAATGTTGCTTCTCCCCTCTAGACGTGGTAAGTTCTGTGATGGCTTTTACATTTATTTTTCCTCTCACCATCCTGCTCCCAGCTCCAGTACAGGGCTTGGCTCTGGGTTGGGACTCAAGAAGTACCCTGCAGAGCACACGAGTGCCATATGGGTGTCCAGGAAGTGGGAGGAGAAGCCGAGCAGGGGAAGTGCACAGACGGGGGTGGGGTGGGGGTGCAGAGACCACAGCTGCTTTACCAAGAGAAGGAGCCGACATGCACCTGCAGAGGCCAGGCCACCCACAGGCTGCTATGCTTCTGATGCTGGTACTGTCCTTTCTGCAACCAACATGGCAGAACTCTTCTGAGCTTTTAAGGTGATCTACTCAGCTTCCTTTCTGGTGTTTTAATAAAACTTTTAGAAAAAAAAAAAAGCCAAGCAGGAAAACTGAAGCTGTCCCCTCAGTGCCCAACAGAAGAGGCTGCTACTCTAAGCTGCAGGCACATGACCCGAATGCAGGCTTGACCCTGACCCTCTGTCCAGTGGCTCTAAGAGCCCCAGGGCATCTCTGGCTGTGAGTTGCTCCCCCACTCCCCCCACCCCTGGGCCCCTGTCCTCTCTTCATCTGCTCCACGAGCACCAAGAAAGCTTAGAGGGCTGGCCAGGTCCAGGGCTGGCCAGGTCTCAGGGGACCGCAAAGCCACACACAGTCCCTCAGTAATTTTGGATCCTCTGTGTGAAATGAGCAGCATGGTTTGTGCACATGATGCCTTAGTGATTAGAAGTCCAGCAAGAAGTGCTTTGTATTTTCTCTTTTGTGCCACAGCCCAGCAGGGATTTTCTGTGGGGGAGTAGCTGGCCCTCTCTGTGGGGTGAGGTTGACCTCATGGTTCAGGGTGCCCTTCCGACATCAGGCAGGCTTGGGTTCTTCAGCTCCAGCACAACAGGACCATTTCTTTAAAAGGTCCTAGACAGAGACCAAATATGTTCACCCTTAGAAAAGATTTCAGCATGTGGCACAGTAATGTGGGCATTCGGGGGACGGAGAGTGAGTGAGTGCCTGGATTCCAAAGAAGATCCCAGGAGAGTCATTAGCTGTGCTCTGACGACAGATGGCATTGGTTCTGAAAGACTCCATCAACTCCTGATTCCATCTTGGAAACTGAAAACCAGCACTCCCCTCACTCTGATCTCTTCAGGAATGGGAGAGGAGGATCAGGGATGGGGGAGGAAGATCAGGAGTGGGGGAGGAGGACCAGGAATGGGAGAGGAGGATCAGGAGTGGGGGAGGAGGACCAGGAATGGGAGAGGAGGGTCAGAAATGGGGGAGGAGGATCAGGAATGGGGGAGGAGGACAAGAGGTGAAGTCCAGAAGCCCTCATGGGGGCAGCAGCCATTCTTGGAGGCTTGTGGGCAGCTCTCCCAGCTCAGGAATCCACAGGGGAAGAAGTGTGGGCCCTCAGGGGAACACCAGTCAGCCAGAGTCCCCTTTCCCAGCCCCGGAGCCTGGCATTCGTTGCTGAACTTACAAAGGCATGTGAGGCAAACCTCTGCAGCTTACAGTTCCCACTCCTCTGTGGGAATTTTTGACATGACAGAGATGGTGATCCTGGTGCAAAGAAGTATGTGTGTGTGTGTGTGTGTGTGTGTGTGTGTGTATGTGTGTGTGTGTCTGTCTGAGAGAGAGAGAGAGAGAGAGAGAGAGAGAGAGATGTAATTATAGGTGTGGGGCATGGTGGCAGGTAGGGAGGACCTGGGAGCCAACAGTTGATGAATGCTATTTACTCCATATTCCTGCCCCAGTAAAGGCAGGGATCCCTCAGACTAAAACGATATCCAAAGGCCTGAGAGTCAGACAAATTTTGTAATCAGGTAACAGATTTCCCATTTGACCAAGTTACTTAAGCTCTCAGACACTTGGTTTCTGCATCTAGAAAATGTGAATCCCTATCTATCTCTTGGTGCCTGTCTGTTTCTGGGAAACAGACTTTGAGGCAGAGACCTGTATGCAGGAAATTCCTTGGAGAATGGCCTGGGGGGGGGGCGGTGACACAGGTGGGGGGGCAGGAAAGGAAGCAGGAGTGGGCAGAGGGAGAAGTTGGGACAACTGGTCATTGCGTCTGCCCGTTTCACCAGGCACTCCAGTGTTGCCTTTCAAAGTTGTGCCACCTTGAGTGAAGATGGGCCAGGCCTTTGTACCTCACCCTTTATCCCCCATCAACTAATCACTGGACCCTGGCCTTCCCTGGGGAGAGGGTGTGACCTTGGGTAAGGAAAGTGAGTCAAACACCCCCCACCCCTCACCCCCACCAACTGGGGAGGATCTGGGCAAAGAACCTCAGTAACAACTATAAGGTGTTGGAGGAAATTAGGAAATTAAGTGATATAACATCTGTATGATAAGGTAAGAATTAACAATAAATAAATAAACAAGACCTAACTAGTTCATCTTTTCCCAGCCTTGTCCTTGGAAAAAAATGGCATTGCGTTATTAGAGTTCTGAGCTGTCATCTTAAACTCAAACACCCCACAGGGGAAAGAAAAAGCTTTTGTGTTTCAGATTCATTTAGGGGGAGCAGGCTACATGGTCCTAGCCCAGAGGGGGTGGAGGCTTGTTTGGAGATGAAGAAATGGGAATGGTCCTGACTTTAAAGGGAAGGGGAGAGAAATTCCTACAACTAAGAAAAGATCAGTGGCCGTGGATTCTGACTTGTGGTTGGTCTCCTTTCACTTGTATTTAGCCCTGCAGAAGGTGGGGGTGTGCATTTGAGAGAAGGAACATTGTATGTTTCCAGGTACTGGTTTCGAAATCTCAGAGAAAACCCTTTGGGCTGATGCCTGGCAGAAAAGCAGCAGAACTGACTCTGTCCAAAGACTGCACAGAGTTCCCCAAGACAAGCTGGTAGAAACTACTGAAAAGTAGATGCCCTTTCCAAAACATTCTGAGCTGCATAAGACTAATTCTCCAGGGACTTCTGTATGACTCTACGGAGGGATAGCTCCTTCCATCACTGAAATAGATTTTTTTTCCCCACTAGCCAGGTGGGTGAGGGCATCGAGTGGTTATCTGATTTAGAGAAATAAAGAAATGAAACAAATTTTGTGGAGTAAATTTCATATCCACATCACATATTTAGCACCTAGTGGGTGCACAATGAGGAATCCATCCCTTTCTGTTTCTTAGCCCCTTATGTCAGGGATATACCTAAACCTTGTAACCAGTTGAAAACTTTTTCTGTCTAAAACAAAAACAAACAATCTGGACAGAAAGACATGCTTCTTTCTTAGCTTTGCCAATCAAACACAAGCGTTTATCAAATATTTACTATGTTAGATTCCAACCAAGATGGCAAACTAGATCAGGCCACTTGCTAATCAATACTGAAGAAACATAGAAACAAGAGGAAAATGTGCATTTGGGAAAACAACAACAAAACAAAACCAAAAACAACAAAAGAAACACACAAAACCCCCAATAAGCCCCTGGGAAGGTTGTCTTGGACTCTCGTATATGGAGGGGAGGACTGTAGCCTGGGTGGAGGACACCAGGGGCAGCACAGTGAGGAGACCAACTGGAGAAAAGCATTTCAGAGGCTGTCCTTGCATCTCTCTGGAGTAGCCTTATGACAGTCACTGCCTGCCTCAGCACAGATTCCTGTGGCCGCAGCCTGGACTATTGGTACAGGTGTCTTCCGGGCTCATGGCAGCACAGAAGCCCAGCCAGGGGCAAGAAGTGATGAAAATGGATGTGGATCAAATAGCTAATCTTTAAGAGTCATCCCTCTGCTCCTCTCTCTCCACAGCCCCAGGGATGGGGGATTGCATGCTAGGGACTGCCCCCTTCCAATCCTGCCTTATCCTAAAGATTTAAAGATGAAATCTTGACCAAAGAAGTTTCCTGATGGACGGCCAACAGCCCAGAGGAATCCTTATTGATCCCATGGAGTGGGGACTCTCCACCCCAGGACTCCACCCCTCTTTTCCCCTTAAACTCACTGCAACTGACATAATTTAGCATCTTTGGCCCTATGTATTGGGAATACATATTACAAAATAGAGTAGAGTAAATATTAATAGGTGAAATAAGGAGAGGAGAGAAGAGGAAGAGAAGCTCATAAGCCAACGTGACAGGAGAAATATAATAAACAAACAAACAAACAAACTGCATAACATATTCCATTGGGCAGAAGTATTTGAACATATGGGCCAAGAATTTTAAACAGACACTATAAATACACCTAAAGAAATAAAGGAAGATATTAGCAAGAATAAAAAAAAATCACCAAAAAACCCCAAGTAGAAATATTAGGTATGAAAAGATAATCAATAAAATTAAGAACAGCATCCATGGGATAACTAGGAAGATTGATACAGCTAACAAACAATCAGTGAGTTGGAAGATCAGATTGAGAAATTCTCCCAGAATGCAACAGAAAAGGGTAAGATAAGAAAGAAAGTAAATACTAAAATATAATAATGCTCAGAGAATTGGAAGATAGAGAAATGTCTACAACCACGTAGAGTCCTGGAAAGAGAGAAAAATAAAAACAAAAAAAAGCAGTACTTGGATAAGCAGTAAAGATGAATTCTCTAGTATTAAATTATTTTATCCAGTCAATCTATTAATCAAATGTAAGGACACACAAAAAATATTGTCAGGCATATAAAGCTTCGGAGGTTTAATCACAAAAATACCCATATGATAATACTTTTGGAAGAAGTTTTTCAATAATAGGAGAAATAAATCCTGACAATGAAGCAAGAGTTGTGGGAAATAAGAGTGTATCTTGGTAAAGTTTTCTATTATCTTAAAAGCTAGGATGGAAGGAAATCTATTTACGTAATGTGGTATAAGAAGCAAGATATTTGGTCTTTGTCCCAGATTCCTGGCACAAAGCTCCTACAACTCTTGGAATTTCCTGTGTAATGAGGTGGTAAGAGCATCTTTTGTGCTAATGAGACAACTCCTGCAAGGCCCCTAGGTAGCTTCAGGGAGGGGGCTGGTGGCCACAAAGAACAGGCCTTCCTTAGAAACTTGGAACTTTCAACCTTACCTTCCAAACTCCAAAAGGGAAGAGGGGCGGAGGCGGAGATAATCACCAAAGCCCAGTGACTTCATCAATCATGTCTATGTAATGAAACCTCTGTAAAAATCCCTAAACAATGGGGTTTGGGAAACTTCTAAATTGGTGAATGCATCCACATGCTGGGAGACTGGTACACCTCAAATCCCCAGGGACAGAAGCTCCTATGCCCAGGACATTGCCCTGTGTGCCTTCTTTATCTAACTGTTTATTTGTAACTTTTATAAGAAATCGTAATAACAGGTACAGGGTCTTCCTGAGTTCTGAGTCATTCCAGGATATTACCCATCCTGGGTGGGGGTTGTAAAAAACCCTGACTTTATAGCCAAGTTGGACAGAAGCGTGGGGGACCCTGGAATCCTATACTTGTGGCTGGTGGGGCGCCTGGGTGGCTCAGTTGGTTAAACCTCCAACTTCGGCTCAGGTCATGATCTCACGTTCGTGGGTTCGAGCCACGCGTCGGGCTCTGTGCTGACAGCTCAGAGCCTGGAGCTTGCTTCAGATTCTGTGTCTTCCTGTCTCTCTTCCCCTCCCCCTCTCATGCTCTGTCTCTCTCTGTCTCAAAAATAAATAAAACATAAAAAAATTTTTTTATTCTTGTGGCTGGCACCTGAAGTGAGGGCAGTCTTGGAAGGCAAGGCCCTTAAACATGTGGAATCTGACTAACTCTGGGTAGTTAGTTTCAGAATTGAATTGTAAGACACCTAGTTGGTGTTGAAGAGGTCGTTTTAGAAAAAACACCTTGTCTTTGGTGTCAGAAGGGGGGACAAATCCCTCTCACATAATAATCCAGAAATAAAACTCTATCAACATTACGTAGGGGGTGGAGTGAGAAGGTGCTCAAGACGATGTGAGATCATAGTAAAGGAAGTGGGGAGGTATAGATAGCAATGTGTTTAGGAACATAGAGGGAAACATGAGTGAGGGACATAAGGTCAACCGCCATAGGGACAAAACCAGAATGTTATCATCTCAATCTTACAGGAGAAAACTTGATAGAGCCAGCAGAATTAAGGAACAGAGAAAAGAGAGAAAAAGAAAGTAAGTAGAACAAATGGAAAATAGATCGTGGAGGCAACATGGATGGACCTTGAGGGCACTATGCGAAGTGAAATAAGTCAGACAAGAAGAGATAAATACCATACAATCTCACTTATATGTGGAATCATAAAACAAAACAAAACCAAAATTGAACTCACAGATACAGAGAACAGATTGGGGATTGCCAGAGGAGAGGGGGGGCTGAGGTTAGTGGTGAAATGGGTGGGGGTAGGGGGTCAAAAAGTACAAACTTCTGTTGTAAGATAAGTAAGTCTCGGGCATATAATGTATACCATGATGACTATAAATATAACAAAAAATAAATAAGATAGTGGAATTAAATCCTAATGTAGCAGCAAAAAGGTTAAACTCACCAAAGACAGAGGTTTTCAGAGTATATTCAAAAACAAACAAAATATGATACATATATTGTATCAAAATTGACAATAAAAATAGATAAAGAATATATACTAAGCAATTACAAACAAAAAGAACATTGGGACAGCAATATTAATACCTTATAAAATAAGAATTTAAGGCACAAGAGACAGATGATAGACATTATATGCGTAAAAGGAGTATCCAGAAAAAAAGATAAACCCGTTATAAACATATATATACTATTAAGAAAAATTCAGAAATATTTCAACTAACTGAAAGAATGACAGAGAAATAGATAATCCTACTTTAAAAAAAAAGAAAAAGGAAGCAGAGCTATCTGTGACGTAACAATAAAATAAAACAAAGATTTCTTTTCAAACCATACTGGAACATTTATGAAAACAAATCATGTCTTAGGCAACAAATTAATAATGAATACATTCAGAAACTACTAAGAAAAACAGAACTAAACAATTCCTTTTGTTAGGAAACCAAATAATATGCTACTGAGCAACCTTTGAGTTATAGAGAGAATCATCAAGGAACTTAAATTATACCAGAACTACAGTGAATACTGTACGTAAGAATTGTGAGCTCCAGCTGAAAATTTCAGGAAGATTTGCAGGAAGATTTGCAGCTTTCAATACATTTATCAGGAAATAGGAATGTTAATAAGAGATGAAGCAAGCAATCAATAACAGAATTTGGAAAACAGCAACAGAGCAATCAAGAATGAAGGAAATATTTATAAGGGCAGAAATCAACAAAATACTGAAAAATAAGGAACAATTGACAAGATTAACAGAAAAGTTTTTCAAGAATGAACAACCCAGATCTCTGGCAAGATTGATGAAGAGAAAAAGTACATGTGAATTTAAAAATACAGAATAAAAAGAGGGAAATAACTACAACAGGAAGATGAAAAGAGAATGGAAGGACACACGCACACCTATCTGCCACTAAATTTGAAAGTTTAGATCAAAGAAATGAATTTATAGAAAAATATGAAGTGTTAAAATTGGTACAGGAAAGAGAGAGCCTGAACTAGAGCAATAAGCATGAGACAAATTGAAAAGACCTACCTCCCCCCCAATCCCAGGCTCAGACAGACTCACAGGTGAATTTCACCAAACTTTCAGGGAACAGACATTCCCATCTTGTACACTTGTGCAAGTTGTGCCAGCAAATAGGGAAAACGAACGCTGCCCAGAACATTTGATGACCTTAGTATAACCTTGATTCCAAAGACAGAAGATAAAGAAAATTATAGACCCGTTTCATTAATGGATGTAGATATGTAAGCAGAGAGTAAAATACTGACCGAATACATGGTTTATTTAAAAAATAATACATCAAAATCAAGTAAGGATTACCCCAGAAATGAAAGGATGGCTCAACATCAGAAAATGAATCAATGTAATCCCCCACATTCTACACAGATAAAGGAGAATTATATAATTATCTCAATCTTTGCAGAAAAAGCTTTTGGAAAGGCTTAATACCTATTTATGATAAAAACTTATTAAATTAGGAATAGAAAGAAATTCTTTAAATTAATAAAGCTTATATACCAATATCTTAACAGCAGATACATGCTTACACATAATAGGAAAAGTTTAGATGTAGTTCCTTTAAGATAGGGATCAGAATAATAATGCCCCTTCTATACTAATAAACACTACAACTGCTACTGCTAATACCCCTAAATACTATCTTACAGATGACTAGAGGTCCTGGATAATATTCAAAAGGAAGAAAAAAAATATGTGTAAAGATTGGAAGGGAAGATGGGGTGCCTGGGTGGTTCAGTTGGTTAAGCATCTGACTCTTGATTTCGGCTTGAGTCATGATCTCATGGTTTGTGAGTTTGAGCCCTGCGTCAGGCTTTGTGCTGACAGCATGGAGCCTGCTTGGGATTCTCTCTCTCCCCCTCTCTGTGCCCCTCCCTGCCTCTCGAAAATAAGTAAATAGACATTAAAAAAAAGAAGAAGATTGAAAGGGAAGAGTTGAAACTTTCACTGTTTCCAGTTGTCTTATTTTCAGTGGTCTTTCTAGAAAAATTATCAGGAATTATAAATTATTAGCAGTAATACAAATTCAGCAATATTGCTGGATAAGATCAACCTGTAACTATTGATAGTATCCTTTATACTATATAACCAGAATTAAGATACTATTTATAATAGAAACAAAAAACTATAAATTATCTAGGAATTCACCTGACCAAGACTGTATGATAGCCCTATGGAGAATGCTTTATTATTTTATTTTTATTTTTATTTTTATTTTTATTTTTTGCTATGGAGAAAACTAATGCTCGTGAAAAATGTCACAAAGAGAGTGAGCTTCAGAATGCAGTATCACTCATATAAATACAACTAAAACAACAAAAAAATAAATTTTATAGGAACACAGATATGCAAAAATACATACACAAAAAATACTGCATTGTTTGCCTATGTGAAAGTGATTAAAGAAGACTGGGTGTGGACCATGAGGATAAAGGAATAAAGTTTTAAGAATGAATGAACGAAGAAGCAAATAGAAAATATGTGAACCTCATAAACAGCTGGGTAGAGGTTGTTTCAATAAATGCGTTGCTGGCGAAGTTTCTGCTTAACCAAGTCAATTTTGATTAATTTGCTTTGTGTAGACATCAAAAAAAAACCCTGCTGTCATTTAGAGATTGTTTCCACAAAGCCTTGGGGTATCTCCTATAATGAAGTTTAAAGGATAATCCTAAAAGCGAAATTCTGTGTTAATCTAATTTAAAAAGAAATCTAAACAAAATACAACATCTAAGAAGGAAAGAAAAAGGAGTCGCTAATTCAGACAACGATAGGACAGCCTATTCGCGTGTGGTAAACCATTTGAAATAATTATAGGGGCACCTGGGTGGCTCTGTAGGTTGAGTGTCCAACTTCCGCTCAGGTCATGACGTCGTAGTTCACGAGTTCGAGCCCTGCGTTGGGCTCTGTGCTGACAGCTCTGAGCCTGGAGTCTGCTTCTGATTCTGTGTCTCCCTCTCTCTCTCTGCCCCTCCCCTGTTTGTGCTCTGTCTCTCCCTGTCTCTCAAAAATAAATAAAAACATTTTAAATATTTAAAAAAATTAGTGGCATCTGCAGTGTTTTTCTATATCCAGTATATATTTTGTGCTGAAATGTAAACTCCTTTTCTTTTGTTTTGTCCTCCAGAGAAGGTGGACATCACCCTCAAGGTGGACATCAGTGTGTCGGGCTTCTGTTTTCCATCGCCTCAGCCTGGCTTTCTCCAGACTCCTGATCCCCCTCCCTCCCAAGGAGGCCACACTACCTCTACCCCCACCCGCCTACACTGACTGCTGATTTCTTCCTGGCTTTTTCTGTCTCTCTGGCTTCATTACTAACATGCAAATTGCTTTTTGAAGGGAATTCTTAGTTGAAGCAGATTGGCCAGTCTCCTTGGATGCGCAGATTCGTTGGAAGGCAGCCAGCAGCTGGAGGAATGGGGACAGGAAGAGAGGATTAGGGTAGAAGAAGGAAACTGAACAGGCAGAGAAAACACACTTTCACTTCCTCACAATTTTGTTCTGAGGCCCGCTGTCTCTCGCTAAGCCTCTGTGACAAGTGGAAGACCAGAGTCAGGTACACAGTGGGCTGTGGGTGCCCCTTGGTTGGGTCTGAATGAGGTGGATGGTCATCTTGTCAAAGATTCCCTGGGACTCTCTTTCAGCTCCTCCACGCCTTATTTCCCTGGAGTGGTAGCTCTCTCCAGCCACAGGAGGTTGATGGGTGCTGGAGGGCTCCTGGCCTACACACACCGCTGGTGTCCATTCGTGCTTTGGGGGTTCAACCTGCTTTTCCAAAAGGGCTCACCCTAGGGAGAGATTTCCGTTGGAGATACACGGCTGCCCCCTGCTCGCTTTTCAGCCTCATCTGCCCAGAGCAGATTTCCTTGCTTCTGGTCCTCCTTCCCAGACTTTTCCCCATACTCACCTGATCTTGCAAGAATAACCCATGACTCCCCTCTCTCTGCACTCTGGTTTCCTGCCGTCAGCAGAACACTGGCGACTCTCCAAGACTATCTCAGGGGTTTGTGGACAGAAAAGGCAACTTGGTGTTAACTTTTTTTGCAGCGTAGTAAAATAATGTTTTATACCATGAATAACATGCAATGCTCTGTATAAAAACTTGTAGGGAGCAAGTGTGTCTCTTTTGGAAGTCATCGGTTTTGAGGGTGTATTCACTTTGCAGAGATGTGCTGGGGTTGGCACTGGCCAACGGTGCACATCTCTCCCCAACTCCATGGTCAGTCACATTCATGGCTTGAAAATGGCCATGGCAGGAGGATTCAAACCACGGAAATTGGTAAACACTACACACTAGGGCTTTCTGCACCCCCCTCTAAGGTGGTGCTGGGGGCTGGTACACATTTACCAGCATACCGCTGTGTGAAGTTTGCAGGAGGAGTGTAATGGGGACTTACAGAACAAGGCAGATACTATGACAAAGACCCTCTCCTTTGGGGATAATATGCCTCAGATTCTCAAGTCATCGCTCAGTCCTGAACTGAGAAAAGAAATTTGCTGTTGCCAAATGTGACTGACAAGTTCTTCTAACCAACTATAAGCACTAAGTCCAAGACATAGAATAACTAAGCCCGACTCTGAGGTAATACATCTGAGAATGAGTGTGTGAAATAAGTAAACACATTTTAGAAATACCTGATGTGCTTAATGAGTGTAAATAGTGTTTTGAAAATTTTAAGATAGAAGGTCCCTTTTATAAAAATGTTTGTTTATTTTGAGAGAGAGAAAGAGAGAAAGAGTGGGGGTGGGGGAAAGGGGCAGAGAGAGAGGATCCCAAGCAGGCTCAGGACTGGCGATGCAGAGTCTGACACGGAGCTCAAACTCACAAACCGTCAGATCATGACCTGAGCCAAAATCAAGAGTCAGATGCTTAACTGACTGAGGCACCCAGGTGCCCCTGCAGTAGAATTTTTGATGTTATACTTAGCTCCTGAAATTCACTTGTAATGTGTTGCCATTAGGTGTTACTAGGTACCCAGAACCTGTAGAATTGGAGCTGAAAGCCCCCTCTTTCCCCACCTACCAGAGGGCCATTCAAGGGAAGGAGCTCGCCCAGCCCACAGCTGACACAAAACAGAACCTGTTTTGTGGCCAAGCAAAAACAGAGGCTGGAACTCTTGAACTTAAAGCTCAAGACCCCTTTACTTCTCTGACCCTATATAACTTAAAAATGTGTATGAAGTGGGCACCTGGTTATTCAGAGGTGACTTTTTCAATAGGCTACTGGTATTGAACAGTGATTTTCAATTCTATTCACAAGTTATTTGTGTGAAAATGGACACACAGGGCAAGTATATAAGATATCGAATTTTCTAAATATTCAGCACTAGTAAAAGGCTGGATTAATTTTTACCAAGTGCGTGTGCATGGAAAATTTGTGCTCAACCCAGGATTCTGAGTGATCAACAGGTGGCAGTATTTCCCCACCTTATGCAGTCCTGTTAGCCGGCTAAAGGGAGAGTGGATCCTTCCCGAGCCCCTGGGATGAACAAGGATAAAGAACTTCTCCAGAAATGTTGGCCAGGCTGAGTGGAGGAGCCAGTGCCTGACACTGCCCCCAGGGAACTCTCCCCCAACCTACCTGTCAGCACCCTATTAGAGGGATCACACAACAAAGTACCCTCCTCTAGAATAATCTGCCCTCACCTCTCTGAGGGGAAAGAATTGAGAGAAGGGAAAAGCTCAACTGGACTGTTACTTCAAGTTTAATATATAAAATGCTTTGAAAAGATTTTTTTTCCTTTGTTTTTAATTTAAAAACATAGCAGGGAATATTCGAGGTAGGGGTGACATCTGGAAAGGTGTTCCCAGTGGCAGCTGAACGGGGGTGGGGGAGGTGGGGGGGTGGGGGGGTGAGGAATGGAAAGGTGGGTGCGGACAGCAGAACTGGAAGGAGGGCAAACCACGAGAAACACGCAGACCACTGTGTCCCGCTCGTGTGCCCGGGCCAAGAAAGGAAGCTAGTGATAATAATAGTAAACATTTATTGTGGCCTTACTGTGTGCCAGGCATAGTTATAAACTTTTGACACAAACTGTTTGGTTTATTTCTTACAACCACCTGTGAGGAAGACACATATATCCATCTGACAGATGAGGAAATCGAGCTTCAGAGAGAGAAACTTGACCACGTATCTAGTAATGGAGCCAGAATGTGAACTCAAACCCAGGGAGTCTGACTGCACACACTGCTACTGGTTGACTTGGGCTCTCCTGAGCAGAGGGGACCTCTGGCCATGCAGAACCCAGGCTGGCTGCATTCGTTCTGGGCAGCCCCGTGTCTTTTGGAAGAGTGGTGTTGTCTGGCTGGGGGTAAATTCTGTGTGGAGTCAGCCTCTGGTGCCTAGCTGGGGCTGCCCTCACCAAGGTTGCCTCATAGTTAACACCTGGATGGAGATGACTGACTAAGAGCTTCATCACTGGTGAGAATTACACTCACCATTTTGGAATGATAACAATCTTAGACTCTTATGGCTTCATCAAATAGCAGGAGTCAATACCCAGGGTAAAAGTGGCCTGCATTTTCCTAACAGTCCCCCAGGGCTGTATGGGAGTGCCCTTATTGGGGAGGTCCATATGGAATCTTAGTCTAGGCTTTGATTTGGCATAGACAACACCAACCCCCCTTATTTCAAGCTTGAGGGATGCTTATGAAGGTCTGAGCACTGGGGAGCAGCATTTTCTTGTAGGACACTGAGAGGTGGTGATCTTGTACTGGGCTAAAACACTTTGTCTTGATATTTGCTTTGTTTTTGTGACTTCTTCCACTCCATAGAATATGGTTTAGATCTTCATTCATTCAATCCTTTTGAAAGCATTTACTGATGCCTCTTATGCACCAGGCTCTGTGATCAGCATAGGAATAATAATAATAATAATAATAATAATAATAATAATAAAGAAGAAGAAGCAGGAGGAGGAGGAGGAAAAGTGACAGCTAACATTTATTGAATGCTTATCATATATCAAGTCCTGTGTCAGTAATCTTTAATTTAAGTCTTAGGAAAGTGGGTCTGCTCTGCATTCAGAGTGGGTGCCTGTGGTCTCTCTTAACTTTCACCACACTCTATGAGGGAGGCACTATTAGTATTCTTATTTGCATATGGAGAAACTGAGGCACAGAGAAGTTAAGTAAACTGCCCAAGGCAATACAATTGGAACATATGGATCTAGAAGGTGAGCCCAATTGTCTGAGTCCTTGGGCTGAGCCACTGAGCCCAGGCCATGCTGAAGACGTATGGTATATGAATAATTGTCACTTAGGTAGGTCTACAAAGTGGCTGTCAAAGAAGATGAATATAAGAATCAGAGCCATCCTTCTAGATGGAGTCAGGATTCAAACCCAGATCTGTCTAACTCCAGAGGCCTTCTTCCATTGAGTTGTGCCATACTGCTTACTAGAAAGTAGACTAGGATGCAAGTTTGGGTGCAGTAGCAAAGATTGAGAGGAGAGTGGACAGATAAGCTAGAAGTTTATTTCTCTTGAACACCACAGTCCTGGGGGCTGTGGGGTAGACACCCAGTCTCCCTTCATCTTGGCGCATGGCCACCCTCAACACTCAGCTTCGCTCTCATGGTGTGAGCTGCTTTAATTCTAATGACCATGTCTGCATTCCAGCTTTGGGAGAAGGAGGAGTCTCCCTCCCTTTGAGGGTACCTTCTAGAAATCGTTCACATTACTTCTTATGTGACAGCAGTCAGCTTAGCTGTGTGGCTGTACCTAGCTGCAAGGGGAGCTGGAGGTACAGTGGAAACTACCTAAAATTTTCTTCTTTTATAAGACGGAGGGAATGAATAAATGGCATACATCTAGCATTCTCTTCCACAGAAAATACGTACCCGAGGTGAGGCATATGAAGGACCAGATAGGGGAGGGTGGCTGTTAGGAACATACACTCGCTGGTGCAGAGTCAGAAGTAGGGGATCTGGAGTTAAGTACGCTGGTTGCACTGCTCACATAGCTGTGTGATTTTAACCACAAGTTACTTTATCTGTAAAATGTTGTATTATCGCCATACCTTATGTGGATGTCATGAGTATTAAATGAGATAATTCATCTGAATGTTGCTATTTTTTTTAAATCTTAGTCTGGGTTCCCTAGAAAGCAGAATGTGAAGCAAAGCCTAAGTGCTAACGCTTTGTCATGAAGTGCAACCTTGGGGCAGCCAGGGTGAGGCAAGGAGGAAGGGGAAGCAAGTACAGGGCAGTGTGTTACCAGGCTGACCCAAGCTTCAGAGGAGACCCGCCTGTCAGTTGGTCCCATGAGATGTTTGTTGGACAAGAGAAGGGGGCATGGGGGTGGCATTTATCTGCTGGGTCCCTCCTGACTCCTACCCCTCACTGTTCCAAGTTCATCTCCGGGGGAGTTAAATGCCCCACACTTTTGGGTTGCATCACCTGGCCCTGTGAGTGACTGCTGAGGAATCCTACACCATGCCCTGTGGCGTGGCTCTCCCTCCAGGTCCAAGGGAGGTGCCGGGTGTCAGCCTCAAGGAATGCACCATCTGGCACAGTGGTAACAATAGCAGTTGAGGGCCAGAAGACTTAGAGCTTAGAGAATCCAAGGCAGCTCATGAGATGTACCTAATAGATTACTATGTTGTGTTGGAGAGAACAAGCTTTGGAGTTAGATACACCTGCCATTTCTTTAACTGTGGGAACTTAGGCTTAGTGTACCCTCTCTGAGACTGGGCTTTCTACATGTAAAGAGGCAATCCTGCGGCCCGTTTGACGAGGTTGTTGTGAAGATCAGGTGATGTGGTTTATGTGAAAGGACCTAGCGCCATGCTCAGTAGTAGCAACTTCTACCTCTGGTCTCCTCCTCTCGGGCCGAGGGAACCAGACTCTCCTTCCACTGCCGTGTTCGATGAGAAACTGACATCTATTTTTCAATCTTCTGTAAAAAGCCATGCAAACAAGAATTGAAGACACATCTCATACTCACCTTCCAAGAAGACTGTCAGAGTCTTGCTATGTACACATTCTAGAGCAAGAGGGTCACCTCAGGTAAGGGTAAGGAGCTCCTGGCTGTGGCCCAGAAAAGCTTCTCCAATTATAAACTAGGTTTTGGCAAAACCCCTGACCCCGCATCTCTTCGCGTCCCTCTATCCTCAACATCTGGAGGGCAGGCAATGCATTTATCTGGTTCACTGCTTTATCCCCCAAACCTAGCCTGGAATGGAGGAGAGTGATGGTAAGTTTATTCAGCATTTTGTGATGCGTGAAGTACCACTCTGAGCACTTTTGTGTCCTTAATCTACTTTAAGTCTATGCAAGCCTCTAAGTGAGGTCACCAGCCACCTTCATCAGAATCACCTGGAGGCTTCTTAGAATGGAGACTTCCAGGGTCTTCCTCAGATCTGCATCAGGACCTTGGGGCAGCACCCTGCAGCTGCATTTATAACAAGGGGTTCAGGTGCCTCTTTTAGCCCACAGCTCAGAGCTCCAGTCCTGTCTTAACTTCCTTTTGGGACCCCAGCTGGCCAAATCCTATAAATTAATGTGCATTATTCATTTCCAAGTGAGAATGTTTCTTTATATAACTCTGCCACCTATAGGGAAGTTGAGTCCTTTGCCCCAAGGTATGGAGCAAATAAAAAATAGCCAATCATATTATCATAACATTGTGTAGTGACGGATGTTGACTACACTTTTCACGCCATAAATTGGGTAATGTATAGAATTGTCGAATCAATAGGTTGTGCACCTGAAGCCAGCATAACGTTGTAGGTCACCTATACTTCAATAAAACACAACAAAACAAAGCAAAAAACCCAGACCAGAATCACAGCTCTAGAACCCAGACAGCACTTCTTCCCAGCCCAGAAGAAGAATAATGTACTAAAGACATCTATGCGTGGTTTCAAAGTCTCTAGATTGTCCATCTTCCAGCCCAGAGTGAGCTGCAGTAGGAAGCCACCAAAGCTGGAGTCAGAGGCGCTTGGATAGTAGAACGGCTGTTGTGTTGTTAGGTCCCTACAGCTACTCATGGCTGTCCTTCCAGGCCCCTCGTAGGCCGGCTGAGTGGCCACTGGTGGATCCTTGCCTCCTTGCTTCTCTGCGGGCCTTCCAATGAGCACCTTGTTACTGAGATACTCTAAATAAGCCAAAAGACCCTCCTGAGATGGGGATGCCACTGGGGGGCCCAGGACTGAGGGCCCTAAAAATCTGGGACTCTCTCTCATGAAGGGATGGCCTGGTCCAGGGCCCTTGCTCTCAGCTCAGAGCTTCTGGGTAAGAGAGGCACCTGGACACCTGGTTAAAAATGCAGTTTCAGGGTCCCATGTCCTCTTGGAAACTGTGATTCAGAAGTTCTGGGTGATCTGGGGGACGTGAGCTTGTGGCCTGCCTGGTTGCTCCTTCACTGCCACCTGGAACTGGGCTTTCCAGCTCCACTACAGAGCAGGCAGTGGATTTAAAAAAAAAAAAAAAGCATTTATTTCATTTTCTTTTATAATAACTTAACAAGTGGTTACTGAAGAAACTAGTGAATATTTAAAAAGTAAGCAGAGGATAGGGCATGCCATTTGTCCCATCAAGCCTTCCTTGGGGCCCTATTAAAATCCCAGTCCCCACCCGGCACCAGCAAGGGCTCTGGCCACCCGCCCAACCTGCAGAAGCATGTTGCTGCTGATTTGACCTTTTGGGGATGTTTCATTCCCCCAAACATAAAACAACTTGAAAAGAAAGGGAAAAAATGAAAGCCAAGGGAAGACGGGCTGTCAAAGTAGGCTCAGGAGATTGAAAACATTCACACCGCTCATAAAGGTCACAGGATTCATGCCAGAGATGCCTGAGTCTTCCTCTCCTCAGGCGAAGCTCGTGTGCTGCGATGCATCCTCCCTGTTCCCCCAGGGAGATACCAGGCCTCAGCCTCCCAGACCCA
Organism: Cryptoprocta ferox; assembly: GCA_028646485.1. NCBI lineage: Eukaryota > Metazoa > Chordata > Mammalia > Carnivora > Eupleridae > Cryptoprocta > Cryptoprocta ferox. The sequence continues at coordinate 50,298,593 of CM053577.1, forward strand.
GGGGCAGAGTTCCCTTACCCTTGGATCTTGCTTTCCTTTGGAGATCCCAACTACCAGCCCACAACTCACATGGTATCCACTCACCTTGTACTCATGCACAACATAATGTGCCTTTTTCATCTGCAAGGGAGAATGTTTCCTTTAACCACGTAACTCTCTATTACGTATGGACCCAAAGCGTCTCCACGCTCAGTTGCCTTTCTTATATGGAATAGCCGTTTGGGGTTGCAGCGGGGAGAACATCATTGCTGTTGTTACATGGCTGACTTCTTTCTGATGGGTTTAAATTATTTCTCTAGTGACTTCCTGCCAGGGTACCATCCAGGGTTTGCGGGGCCTAAAGCTGACATCGTTTAGGAGGCCCTCCTAAATTAAAACAAAAATACACATTAAAAAATTAGGTATTAAAGTGGGTATTTATTTAAAATGAGAAAAGAAATCACGAATAAAAAATACCACAAACATTATAAATTCAAACAGTATACTATCTGCATTAATTCTTTGAAATACCCTTATAACACTATTCCTTTTTTTCTTTTTTGCTTGCACACTCTCTAATCCCCTATTCATATGACAATGACTTTGTAATATTTTTTATGGAGAAAAGAGAAAGATACTTCATTTTTCATCAAATCTGGCTGATCAAAAATTTTCATGATTATATTTCAGTAAAGTTTCTTCCAACTGCACACATCTTCATTGGCCTTGTGTTTAGACTTGTTGTCAATGTTTGAAAACTACTATCAAGTTTCTTTTATATGTGAGCTGTAAGAACTAGATGGACTTGGGGTGCCTGGGTGGCTCAGTTAGTTGAGCGTCTGACTTCGGCTCAGGTCATGATCTCACGGTTTGTGGGTTCGAGCCCCACATCAGGTTCTGTGCTTATAGCTACCTCAGAGCCTGGAGCCTGTCTTAGGATTCTGTCTCTCCCTCTCTCTCTCTCAAAAAATAAATAAAACATAAAAAAAAAAAGAAATAGATGGACCTTCCAGACTTGCTTCTGGCTTCAGACATTACAGATCTTGCTTCTCCTTCACTACTCGCACTTCCGGAATGTGCCCACGCTGCTACACACCCACTGGCCTTGCTCCTTTGTGTCAGGAGGAGAAATGAGAATACCCAGGGGGTGGCAGGAGATTTCCTGGAGGTCATTCCTCATGGTGGCCAGCAGTAGTCTAATAACACATGGAAGGAACCGCACATAAAATGTCCAGTGAAACCTACATTAAATGGACCCCTCACTCAGTTCCTTGTCCATTGATGCCCAGAGTGTCTTCTACCGCTCTACGCGAGTGTGACGGAGGGGATATCAGAAGGGAAAGCGTCTTCATTGACTAAGGTTAAATATTTCACATCTACAGTGTTTACAAAAACATACGTGCGAGGGCATCGCTAGGACCCTTCCCAGAAGCCTTGAAGTGGAGCGTCCTGGCACTGAAGGCTCATCATCCTCAGTGTAAATCCACCTCTGCGTCTGCCCGGTTTGTGGGTCTGAAGCAGAGCCTCTTTCTGTCCCGCCTCTGTGCTTAGCCACTTGTTGGGAGCTGTCTGAACTCACCGGTTGAGTGAAAATTCCTGGTGAGGGTATGGCAAGTTTGCACGGTCTCTTGCCCCCATAGAGCTACCAAAATCTACCCTCTTGTAACTTTCATTTCTGCTTGGGCACCAAACCTCGGAGTGCTTTGTT
>CM053577.1:50309792-50350199 GCA_028646485.1 Cryptoprocta ferox
TGTGACACTTTAGAAATTAGACAGCCTTTCATTACTTGTGTTCATGATTAGAAGCTTCAATATTGTTAAGACATTAGTTCACCCCAGCTGATTGATAGAGTCAGGGCAATTCAACTCAAAATTCTAGCAGGGATTTTTAAAAATAGAAATTCACAAGTTAATTCAAAATTTGTATGAAAATACAAAGGGACCTTAAGTAGCCAAAACTATTTGAGAAAGAACAAATGTGGAGATTTTACATTACCTGACTGCAAAACTTACTGTGCCACTACAGTCATCAAAGCAGTGTGATGTTGACATACGGTAGCTATACTCATCAGTGAAACAGAATAAATACCCAGAAATAGATCCACAGTTATGAGATCACTGGGTTTTCAAGAATATATTTTCAGGTGCTAATGTTATTCAATGGAGAAAGGATAGTATTTTCTTTTTTTAAAAGATTTTATTATTTTTTTGTTTATTTATTTATTTTGAGAAAGAGAGTGCAAGTGGTGGAGAGGCAGAGAGAGAGGGAGAGAGAGAATCCCAAGCAGGCTCTGCACTGTCAGCATAGAGCCTGGTGCAGGGCTCAAAATCATGAGCCATAAGATCATGGCCTGAGCTAAAATCAAGAGTCAGACACTTAACCAACTGAGCCACTCAGGTGTCCCTAAATATTTTATTTTATTTTATTTTATTTTATTTTATTTTATTTTATTTCATTTCATTTTACTTTATTTTATTTTATTAATTAAAAAAAGTTTATTTTTGAGAGAGAGACAGAGTGTGAGCAGGGGAGGGGCAGAGAAAGAGGGAGACACAGAATCCAAAGCAGGCTCCAGGCTCTGAGCGGTCAGCACAGAGCACAATGTGGGGCTTGAACTCACCAACTGCGAGATTGTGACCTGAGCCGAAGTCGAATGCTTAACTGACTGAGCCATCCAGGTGCCCCTAAAGATTCTAGTTTTAAATAATCTCTACCCCCGACGTGGGGCTTGACCTTACAACCTCGAGATCAACAGTCGTCCACTCTACCGACTGACCCAGCCAAGTGCCCCAAAAGGATAGTTTTTTTAAACAGATGATGCTGGTATCCATTTGGGAAAAAAATAAACAAGCCTAGAATCTTACATTAAATAATGTGCAAAAGTTAATTCAAAAGGGATCACATACCTAAATATAAAAGCTAAAATTGTAAAACTTCTTGAAGAAAACATAGGAGAATATCTTTGTGATTCTGTGATAAGCAAGGAGTTTTTAAGGTACATAAATCACACACCATGAAAAAAAAATGAGATATTGAATCTATTAAAAACTAAAAGCTCTGCTCTTCATTAAGAAAATGAAAAGGAAAGCCACAAACTGGGATAAAACATTCACAAATATATTTGTTTATATTATAAATATATTACATATATAAATACATCTATTTTATACATTATATGGCACACATAAAATATATATTAAATAGTTGTATTTATATTTATAAATATATAAAATATATCTGTTACTAAATATAAATAAATACATTTGTGAATATATTGGAGGATATTTATGTCTATCATCATAAAGAGCTTGTATTCAGAAGATATAATGAACTCAATAATAGGAAGACAAACAATCCAGTAAAAAAAATGGTCAAAAGATTTGAACAAGCACTTCACAAAAGAAGATATACAATAGGCCAGTAAGCACATGAAAAATGCACAGCATTATTAGCGGAGAAATGCAAATTAAATCCGCAATGAGGGGCGCCTGGTTGGCTCAATGGTTGAGTGTACAACTTTGGCTCAAGGCGTGATCTCCTAGTTCATGAGTTCAAGCCCCATGTCCGGCTCTGTGCTGACAGCTCAGAGCCTGGAGCCTGCTTCAGATTTGGTGTTTCCCTCTCTCTGCCACTCCTCTGCTAGTGCTCTGTCTCTCTTTCTCTGAAAAATAAATAAACATTAAAAAATTTTTTAATCCACAATGAAACACCATGACACAGTCTCTAAAAGAGCTAAAATGTTAAAAGACTGACAATATCAAGTGTTAACACGGATATGAAACTACTGGAACTCGTACGTTGCTGGAGGGAATGTAAAATGGCAGAATCGCTTTGAAGAGCAGTTTGGCATTTTCCTGTGAAGTTAGACATGCACTTACCCTATGACTTTGGGTCTTTACCCAAGAGAAATATATGTCCACAAAAAAATTTTTGTGTAAATGTTCATAACACTTTTATGCCTAAGATCCCCACGCTGGAAACAGCCCAAATACCCATTAACAGATGAATGAATAAACAAAATGTGGAGGAATACTACTCATCAATGAAAATAACCAAACTGTTTGTACTTGCAACATGAATGAATCTTAAAAACATTACTTTGAACAAAAGATAGCAGGCACATAATAATGCAAACTGTATGATTCTATTTGTATGAAGCTTTACAAGGAACTTTAATTTATGATAGAGAGCAATTAAGTGGTGGCAGGGGTAGGGTGTGGGGTGAGGGATTGACTGGAAAGTAGCACAAGGAAATTCTGAAGGGATGGAAAATGGCTACATCTTGATTGGGGTGGTTGATCTCTAAGTGTCTGCATTTGTCAAAAACGTATAGTCTGTATCTAAAACCAATCCATAAAATTGTTCTTCTTTAAAAATAAAGTTATTCTTTAAAATGTTAATTTCATGTTTTTTAAAAGACTGAATAAATTAATAAATTTTATAGGAGTGATTTTTAAGATTCATATCAGAGATGGCTTTGATCCTGCAGTTGAATTTCTTAGAGGGGGATTTCTTACAGCATTTCTTCTTATCTATTTATTTATCTATCTATCTATCTATCATCTATTTATCTATCTATTTGGGTTTTTTTTTTAGTATGGTTCACACACAATGTTACATTATTTCCAATGTTAAGTTAGTTACAACACAGTGATTCAGCAAGTCTGTACATTATGCTGTGCTCACCACAAGTGTGGCTACCACCTGTCACCATACAAAGCTATTACAATGCCATTGATTATACTCCCATGCTGTGTGTACCTTTCATCCCCACGACTTACTCATTCCATAACTGGAAGCCTGAATCGCCTACTCCCCTTCACCCATTATGTTCATCCTATCCCCAACATCAGTTTGTTCTTATATTTAAAGATCTGATTCTGCTCTGTTTTGTTTATTCATTTGCTCTGTTTTTTCAATTCCACACGTAAGTGAAACCCTACAGTATTTGGCTTTCTCTGCCCTAATTAGAGCATGTCTAGTCAGGGAGCATGTCCAGGGCACTCTGGGTAGCTCATGCATCTGGCCTTAGCTGTACTTCTTTAGAAGGAGTAGGGTCAGGAACTCTGAAAATAGGCATAATACAAAATTTGATTAATCTGTATGCTTCCTCCTTTCAAAAATGGATTGGAGTCACTTTATAAAATTACCTATAACAGGATAAAAGATAAGTAGTTGAGAAAACTGAAATAAAGGGAAAATAATGGAAGGAAAACAGATAAAGCTAGAGGTGAGGTAAAAACACTGAGATAGCTACCAACCATTACATCCTGTACAGCAGAGTGGGCGGCAAAATTGACTTTGAGCTTCCTAGCAAACAAAGCAAGAAAGGGAACATAATAATAGTATAATCACAGTGGCCGCAGAGAAAACAAGCCTGTTGCTAAAAATGGTATATTTATCATATCAGCTTTCTTATTAAAGAGGTTAGGCAAAAAGGAGACTTTTTGATGTAAATTTATGTGGGATCTTTCAGGGAACTTGAATGCTTTTTATTATCATTACTATTTTAGACTTTGTAACAGTTTCTTTCCCAGTCTATGTGTGAATTGCAAATACCATGACTGCTGAACACTTATTTTTTTCAGCTTCTCATCAAACTGAAAATCATAAACTTACCAGTAGGTTCTGAACCCAGCCCAGTTACTCACCATGCTTCAGCCTCAGATATATCCTTCCCACCAACCCAGGCTTTATTGAAATATAACTGACATATAACATTGTATAAGTTTAAGGTGTACGGCGTGGTGATTTGATATATGTATATATTGGGAAATGATGACCACAGTAAGGTTGGTTAACACATTCATCACTTCACAAATAATTACGATTTTGTGTGGTGAGAACTTTAAAATTCTACTCTCTTAACAACTTTCAAATATACAATATGGTTTGTTAACAATAGTCACCATGCTGTACATGAACTTATTCATTGTATAACTAGAAGCTTACCTCTCGACCATCTTCACCATTTCCCCACCCTCTTCCCTTTCCCCTGGCAACCACCGATCTGTTCTCTGTTTCTATGATTTGGTTCTTTTTAGATTCCACATATAAGTGAGATCATTCAGCATTTGTCTTCTCTGTCTGACTTATTTCACTTAGCATAATGTCCTCAAGTTGCATTTGTTGCTGCAAATGACAGGAGTTCCTTCTTTCTCATGGCTGAGTAATATTCCATGACATATATGTGCCACATCTTCTGTATCTATTCATCTGTCGATGGACACTTAGGTTACTTCCATATCTCGGCTTTTGTAAATAATGAGCATGCAATGAGCATAGGAGTGCAGATATCTCTTTGAGATAGTGATTGAATTTCCTTTAGATATGTACCCGGAGGTGGGATTGCTGGATCATACAGTAGTTCTACTTTTAATTTTTGAGGAACCTCCATACTGTTTTCCACAGGGGCTGCACCAATTTACATTCCTTCCAACAATGCACAAAGGTTTCTTTTTCTCCACACCCGCACCAGCACTTGTTATTTCTTGTCTTTTTGATGACGGCCATTCTAACAGACATGAGGTGATACCTCTTTGCTGTTTTGATTTGTATTTCCCTGATGATTAGTGATATTAAATACCTCTTCATGATTTGCATATCTTCTTTGGAAAAATGTCTGCTCAAGTCCTTTGCCCATTTTTAACATTGGATTGTTGGTGTTTTTTGTTTGTTTGTTTGCTATTGAGTTTTATGTGTTCCTTATTAGACAGGTAGTTTGGATATTAACCCCTTATCAGATATGTGGTTTACAAACATTTTCTTCTACTTCATACACATCTCTTCATTTTGTTGATTTTTTTTTAACTGTGTAGAAGCCTGTTAGTTTGATGTAGTCCCATGCATGCATTTTTGTTTTTGTTGCCTATACTTTAGGTGACCTATTGAAATAATCGTTTCTAAGACCAATGTCAAGAGGAGAAGTGCCCCTTTGTTGAAATGGATCCCTGAGAGGATTTGGGGGCTCAAATGTGACTAAGATGAGATTGCCTCTTTGGCACCTGGTGGGCAAGTGAAGGATTACAGGAACCCAGAGCTGGGGCAGTCGATTCATCCAGGGCATCATGAGCCATAGGCATTTTCTGGTAGGCCTCGGGGAAAGATTGGCATTCACCACTCCAGTCATCATTCTTGACAAGATTCACAGTTTAAAAATCATATTAAAATAGATACTAATTCTAGGGAAAGATCTCTTCCATTTTATATTTTAACTAAATTAAAGGATAAAAAAGTAATAATTCAAGTGGGTACAGATGTTTTCATATTATGTTCTTGAAATATCTATATCCCCTAATGTTAGAAGTTACATGTATTAGCTGTGTAACTTTTAATTTTTCAATCTGTGGACAACATTATTAATAGTTCCTAGTATTAAACGGGAAAAAATTAACTCACAATGTTTTACCACTATATATCAAATGCTTTTCATTATTTTGTTCTTGTATTCTGCTTTTATGCTGAATGGTGGCCTTTAAAAGATTAAGACAGAGAAATGTCACTTTGTGGGCGCCCAGGCCAGAAGGAGGACAAGATGGGTTAGTTTGCATATCAAAGCCATACTCCCAGCTGAGTCCTTTGTTATCTCTAAGAATTGGCTAGCTGGAGAGGGGCAATCTCTCCTTAGCCTGAAGGCTTTTTTAAGATGTCAAAACTTCATAATACACAGAACACACAGACACACACACACTTCACCAGTCAAAAGATTTTTAGGGCTTTTAAGATGTATTGACAAATTGATTTCCAGAGTTCTGTATCAAATTGCAGTAACACTTAACAATGTACAAGTGTACAAGTTTTATTAGTCTCATCAACATTGGGTTTTATCAGATTTTCTACATTTTGTGTGGGTAATACATATCCTCTTCTTCCTCCTTCTTATGTTAATATTGTGTTTTGGTGGTCATTTGAGGTAATGGAAGGGTGTGTGAACATTTTCCCTATATATTTGGCTAATTATATCTCTCCTATGGGTTGTATGTATCATCTCTCATTTATAGGTCAGAGATTTAATGTTTTCTTAATAAATCTTTGTGAGTTATTCATATAATGTAAATATTAATCCTTTGGATTTTTAATGAAAATGTTTTCTCTAATGTACTATTCTTTTAGTTTTCCTCCTGGTAAACTAGTACACTTTTGGTTGTCAGTTCTATTGATCTTTACTTTTGTATTTTCTTTTGTTAAGAAACACATTTCAACTGAGAACTCTTTAAAGACCTTATTGGCTTTATTCAATGGTTCATGAATTGGACAGCATTCCGTCTAGCAGATAGAAAGGAGCTCTGATGAGCTGTACAAAAGGAAAGACTTGTGTAGCCAGAAGAGAGCAGGAACAAGGAAGTTATACCGGGCAAAGAAGCAATGGGTCGTTGCAAGGTTAATTTCCTAGAAAGGATGGCAGGGATCTATAAGGCAGATCACCCAAGTAGTGCTGATCAGGTGATTCCCCATTGGCTGGCCTACATTTCCATTTCTAAGAGAGGCAAAACTGTAATTAAGTTTTCTTGGTTTGGTGATGTGGGACTTAGCATTAGGGGACTCCATTTTGGACCTATTGTCTTGTTTTTAACACTTTGATCACTTTATAGCTTTAAGTTAATATATCCACCAGAAACTTTATAATCATTGTTTTGTTTTCTGCTAGTTTTTCTGTGTTTTATTTAAAAAATGTTGGGGCGCCTGGGTGGCTCAGTCGGTTGAGTGTCCTACTTCGGCTCAGGTCACGATCTCACGGTTCGTGGGTTTGAGCCCCACCTTGGGCTCTGTGCTGACTGCTAGCTCAGAGCCTGGAGCCTGCTTAGATTCTGTGTCTACCTCTCTCTCTATTCCTCCCCCGTTCATGCTCTGTCTCTCTCTGTCTCTCAAAAATAAATGTAAAAAATAAAAAAATTTTTTTTAAATGTTTAACTTTAATACTCACATATGGAATTTATTCTCAGTGTATGATATGAAGCGTTAATCTAAATTATTTTTTCCAAATTGCTTGATCTTATCCCAAGAATAGTTAAGGAATCCTTCTTTTCATCATCATTTTCTGACAGCTGCTTTGTTATCTGTTAAATTCTTACAATCAGAATGAATCCCCAGTACTTTCTATTCTCTATTTATTTACCTGTCCACCTTTTTGTCAGTAGCCTGCTGCTTTTATTCATTGCTTTATATCATATTTAAATATCTGGTAGAACTAATTCTCTCTGCTTCCCTTTAAAATTATGTTTTGTTTTGTTGAAATTAACTAATAGTCCTAATAGTTCATATTAGAGTAAGTACTGATCTTGCTTTTCATTTACACCAGCCCATTTAACTTTTGCCACAATCCATAAGATAGAAGTATTATTACTCCTAATAAGAGAACAATTGGCATTTTATCCCTTACTTACCCCTCCCAGATTTCATTTCCACATTCAGGGCTTGTAGGGAACCCGTATTCATCCATGTCTGTCACAAAGCCTTCTTGTTGTCTTTATACAGGTCTCATACATGGAAGGCGGGGCTTATTTCTAAGTACTTCCCATGTATTGACGTTGTTGTGAGAGCAGCCCTTCCTGCTGAGGCTACCTCACAGGATTCCTTTGGTAGACACCCCAATCATGTTAAAATCGTCTTACTTTCCACAAATTGCTGGACCACACAGCGGTCAGAACCTGCCCTGACTGACTCATAGCTAGGGCACCCTTTTCTTTCATGCTGACGTGGATATGAGCATCCATTTTGATTCTTCCCCACTATATCATTTTATGGGAAAAGCCAGTTTCCAGACCAGTGTGAATAGGGAGCTGGGGAGTTAGAGGAATGGTATTCCATAGCTGACCCAGAAACAACTACCAGCACCTGCCATTTAACCATGGAAAAGCAGAGCCGGTCTGCAGATGCCTGCACACAGGAGGGAAGGCTGCATTTTGTAACATGCCCTGGGCTAATTCCTTACTGACATTCCGGGTACAGCCACTTATAATTGGCTGGAAAGGTCATTGAGTCAGTGCCATTTAGGGAGCTCCTATTCTGGGACCTCTTGGGAGCAATTTAAATGCATACTCCCCACCAAAGGAATGGAAGTCACTGGGGCTCCTTTGTTTTCTCTCTCTGGGGAAAGAATGGACCTTAATGAACAGTCTGGAGCATAAGCAGCTCTTTGAACACTTCCCAAGAAGACTATTCATAGTAAAATAATGAGTATATTTTACAGCAGAAATCCTTCTATCATCTTATGTAAGATAAAGCAACAGGGAGCCAGGAATGGACAGGACGTTAATAACACGCCATTCACTAAGGGCAGGACTACATGGGGAGAAGCCTTCCACATCACACCTCAAACTCCAAAAGAGCCCAAACATGGATTCATAAGCCTCTTGGCAAACATTACACACAGGCCATTTGGAGACTGTTAGACTCTGGGATCTATCACTAACTAACATTGAACTCTATTGGTTAATTGGGATGATCTCCATTTCTTCAGCTGCAAAGATATAAGGAACTTATATAAGAAATGATATGGGGCCCCTGGGTGGCTCAGCCAGTTAAGTGTCCGACTTCGGCTCAGTTCATGATCTCACAGTTGGTGAGTTGGAGCCCCGAGCCCCCTGTAGGGCTCTGTGCTGACAGCTAGCTCAGAGCCTGTATCCTGCCTCAGACTCTGTGTCTCCCTCTCTCTCTGTCCCTCCCCTGCTCGTGCTGACTCTGTCTTTCTCTCAAAAATAAATAAAACATTAAAAATTTTAAAAAAAGATAACAAAAAAAATTTTTTTATCTCAGTATAAGTGCCTGCCTGACAGGGATTTTGAAGGCCAAAAGTACTTTCAGATGCACTACAGTATATGGTAAAATGGAGCGTTCTGGGAATGAGTGTACAAGTATTTAAGAGAAAGGAGAACTCTGTGTGGGCTCAGGCAGAGAAGCCTTGATGGACCAGAAGGGACAGGGAACCAGAGGATACATACCCCAGATTTAACTCTGCAGATCTGAACCACCTGATGGAATTACAAGGTGTAATTGTCTGGGTTCTCCAGAGAAACAGAATCAATAATATATATATATATTAGTCTGAAGGCTTGAGAACAAAGAAAGCTGGTGGTATTTATCCTAGTCCAAGTCCAAAGGCGGGAGCAGGCTGGTGCCTCAACTCAAAGACAGTCAAACAGAAGGAGCAAGTTCTCTCTTTATTCAGCCTTTTGTGTCCTATTCAAGCCTTCAATGGATTGGATGTGGTCTGCCCTATTGGGGAGGGCAATCTGCTTTACTCAGTCTAGTGATCCAAATCTCATCCAGAAACGCTCTCAGATTATTTTTTAATTAGATGTCTGGGTATCCTGGAGGCCAGTCAATTTGACACAAGATTAACCATCAGAGAAGGCCTTGAAGGCCTTGGCTCCACCTTGGAAAATTCTGATTCTGTGAGTCTGGAATTGGATCAAGGAACTGTATTTTTAATAAACTACCCCAAGTGATTTTGACATACAAGGGTCTTTAATTCTGTTTCTTAACCAGGGTGCTTTCGAAGGGTTCCTACATGGGTGACAGAATAGTACTACACATCCAGGGCCTGGTGAGTCTATACTGACTAGCCTGGTCCCTCGCTGGAGAGGAGAGAGGAAGAAATGAGAATTGCAGGGAGGGACATCAGATGATGTTTTTCATTTTCTGTATTTTATGATGCTTTGACATCTTGGGGCCTTGCTAATTCTGGAGCAACTGCCCCTCCCCCGGGTTAGCTAATTCCTGGAGACAGTAAAACAACGTGGCTGTGAGCACTCCTTTCATATGCAAAGCAACCAAGTCCACCCGCCAAATCACCTCCTTTATCCCTCTCGCACACCAATCCAGTTTGTCCCCTGCCCTCGATAACCTTGCTGCATCCCTTCCTTTTTGCAAAAACCATGATAAAGTCTTTGGTCTATGCTTTCCCTTCACTCCTTCTGCCTCCTGACCAACACTGGTGCTTCCCAGTGTGGCCCTGTGTGGCATGCCACGTCTCTTATTTCTAGAAATCTGCTGGTAAAAATTTCTTCCTAACAGTCGTTTCCCTGTCTGTGTGCCTTACAAATGCCACATACATTTGAAAACAATGTTTTATAGAAGAACAGGGAGGAGACTGAGTGTTTCATTGCTAGCACTTCGTTTTGATTTTTGTCTTCACAAGCTCTATGGATAAGAGAATCTTACCAACAAAGACAGCGGGCCCCAAGAGCAGTTATCTCTGTGGGCCATGGACAAAAAATGTGAGCTTCTAATGGAGCATGCGGCACATGTACCCAGTCAGACCCCTTGTTACCTTTGTTGATGTTACAATGAAGGTTGCTAACTTTGAGACAATGCCAAAGAGAGACTCCATATAATGCTGTAAGCAGCTAAGGGGCTTCCGACTCTTCTGAAAGGCAAAAGACAGACCCTCTCTTCACAAGAACTAAAGACAGCAGGAGGATACACTTTTGATTTTTACCTGGAGTCAGTCTCATTAGGTGACCAGTTTAGAAGTAATATAATGTAATCCTAGGCTTCTGTGACAATGAGTGCATTAGGTTTGGTGCAGCTACTTCAGGAGTAATCTTTTGCCAAAGTCTCAGAGAAGGCGGTTAGGGACTACTTGTTCAATCCAGGAGAAAAATGTCTATTTTTTCTAGATAGCAGATTTTTTTTACGATCACCAAGATTATGATTTTTTTCCTCTTTCTTTCCCTCTTCTCCATCGTTCAAATCATTTTGAGCTGCTATTGCATGGTTACAGTTTTGAGATATATTTTTGTTTTATAGCCTAATTATTTTTAATAACGAATTGCATTTGTTCTTTCTAATATCGTTGGCTTGTTCCTCTGGGACGTCTCTACCAAATGAGAGCTATTTCTTTGGAGATAAAGAGCTTTAAAACCCACAGTGCTTTGAAGTGAGGAATGTGTGGATTAGAAATGTTTTGCAGAGTTTGGATAGAACTGTACATGGTGACATAGAAGTCATCCTGAGCTTAAAGATGAGTTGTCATTTATAAGGAGCCGTAAATATACTCAACATTTTTAGTGGAACTATTCTATAGAAGTTACCTTATATGTGTTTTCCTTTCTCTGCTTCCCAAAGGTATACAGGAAAAACATTCCATAAAATGTTACTCTTTGAGAAGTTTCAGCTGTTTCATTAATTCTTTGTATCTCTGCTAAAAATTTGAAAATAGTAATTTGGTGTTTGCCTTCTCCCTTTTTTGCTGTGAAATTTCTCAGTGCGTATAATGCCAACTCTAGCCCTTTCCAAGGTATACTTGATTTAATGGGTCTAATGAGAACAAATGAGGGGTTTTTCAGGTCAAGGATGCCAAATGAAGCCTCCAATCTTCTCCAGAGTTTGGCCCTCATACTTCAGGCCTCACATTCTGCTCTTCTGCTCTGCCCTTGACAAGGCCCTGCTGTCCCCTCAGCGTCTTCCCTCCTGAGCTCTGTGCTGTAGCTCTGGCCCTGACCTCCCTCCCAAGCCCAGGTCCTCATTTTAGTCATTTCCTACAAGTCTCCATTTTAATGTCCCTGGAGCCTGGCTGTGTTTCTATGATTCTAAATCTCCAACAAGTGGGAAACTATGCCTGACTTATCCTTCACCAAACAAAGCCCGGGGGGGAGAAGTAGGGCTGGGGTCCTGTCCCAGGAAAGTTCTGGCCCTTCACCAAGCTCAGAACACCACAGCCTTGCTTTCCCTGCCCTAGAATTAAGGAAACACCAGAAACACCCTTTAGATTGGAAACCAGGAACTCGGTGGGGAGCCTCAGTGGGCTGTGGATTTCAAAACAGGACAGAGGTTATTCTGCCCTTCCTATCAGTTGGGAGGGGCTAATGAGAAGCAGCCAGACTCCAAGGGACAGGTTGGTTCCACACCTAGAAAGCCAGGCTAGGGAAGAATGCAAGAATAAGAACTGCAGTCCTCTGAAGGCTGCAAACCGTGAGCCTGCTTCATTTGGACAAACCCAACAGGGACAAGTACCGGATGGGGGAGAAGGTGGGATCCCATCACCCTAAATGTGTTCCATGAAACACTCATGTCTGGAGAAATAAGTCTCCCATGAGAAATAGTTCTATAATCAAATACATTTGGGGAGAAGTGGGAAAATAAAGTTCAATAGGTTTCTTGGTTGTAGAAATTCTCAGAGCCCTTAACAAGCTAATGTGCTTTGTAAAGAGGGGTGAAGTACACAGTGTTTCCCAAAGGTACCTTGGTCATGTAACAATCTCTCTCTCTCTCTCTCTCTCTCTCTTATAAGAGCCTGTGAAATGCTGGAACTGTGTGGAATAATTTCTACAATAGCTAGTTATTAAGTGAAACACTACTTGCCTCCACTATTACCAAATAAAAACATCGTAGAGGACTTACTGGGACCCAGAACTGTGGAATGACTGGGGAGGAGCAAAGAAGATAAGATAAAGGCCCCAATCAAACTATTTAAGTGGTGCAAGGCTGGAAGGCTCTTTTGAGGTCAGTATCTCTGAAACAAGGGTGCATGAGTGGTGGGTGCTCCCAGGTACAGGAACAGACTCAACTACCCACACCCAGCCACGGTGGCTGACAACAGAAGTGCCTCATGGCCCAGGCTGGTAGTAGATTCTGGAAGGGATCAACATGCACTGAGAAAGAGTAAAGAAACCTACAACATCTGTTTTCTTTTGCAAGCCACCAGGTCTCTACAGGCTTTGAGTCTGTTTTGTAAGCTTTTGGGAGCCCTTTCCCCAGGAAGGTGGTAGTTCAGGTGAGAGCACTCTGACCTGAGAGAGAGAGAGAGAGAGAGAGAGAGAGGGATGGATGGGGTGTAGCCCTGGTACCCCTCTCTCCCAGCCAGGTGATCTTGAGCAAGCCTCCATTTCCTCATCTCTGGAGGGAAAGCCCTTCCTCACAAGGTTCTCGTGTGGAATAAATCAAGCCACACATGTCTATGAGTGGACTTCATAACCAAAAAAAAAAAAAAAAAAAAAAAAAAAACCCACTATCTGAAGGTTGGGACTGTCGGGAATCATCACCCTGGGGGAAATATATGAAGGGCAGTGTGGGGTGGTGAAGTGTGTTTGTGTGAGACCTTGGGTCACCCTTTGTGTGCTGCTTATAATCAGGAGTCACCAGGGGTGCCCTTGGTGGCTCAGTCAGTTAGGCATCTGACTTCAGCTCAGGTCACGATCTTGTGGTTCACAAGTTCAAGCCCCGCGTTGGACTCTTTGTTGTCAGCATGGAGCCTGCTTCAGGTCTTGTCCACTTGCCCTCTGCCCCTTCCCCACTTGCACGTGTTCTCACTCTCTCTCTTAAAAATAAACATTTTAAAAATGATTAAAAATTCTTTAAAAAAAAAACCACTGAATTTATATTAAAAAACAAAACAAAACAAAACAAACAAAACAAAACAAAACAAGAAGGAGTCACCAGAAGGCCCAGTCATGTAAAGCTTGGTGGTTTTCTGTTCTTGGTACATACTATTTTGTGCATTACTCTTTCTCAGACATAGTCCCTGCTCACTATCCAACTGAGCATTCCTCAGAAAGTTTGCGGGATTCAGTTTCCAGTTGCTCCAAATTAGCTTCACAGGAGTAGAAATGGACTTAGCTAACGGTTCTACAACTTCAGAGCATCCTGTTAAAACAGATTGCTGGCCCCACCCCCAGAGTTTCTGATTGAGCAGGAATGTGCATTTCTAACACGTTCACAGACCATGCTTGGAAAACCACTGCCTTGGGCTGTCCAGGTTGGAGAGTCTAGGGAGCCCTCACTTCAGGGATTCAAGATTCAAGCTCTCTTCTGGCCTCCAGCCCCTCCTGTAGCCGCTTTCCTAAAACTTCCTTGGGCTCTGTGTGTCTGCCAGTGCTAATGGGTCATGCCAGTGGGGTCTGGCTGTCCACTACTCCTTAGGAGGACTGGGGAGAGTTGTCCTTGTTCAGCCACATAATCACCCAGCCCCTTTGCCCACTAGGAATTATGATAGTGCAGCACCATGTTGTTTTTCTCATAGGATGCACGCATCTGTTTGCCAGGTTGGAACATTACTCAAGGTCTGTCTTGGGTACTGCTTTTAGGCTTGGTCAGTTTTGGGGTTTGCCTATATGGACTGAGTGTATTTTATTGAGTGCCAGCTGTGGTCTGTGACCAGGAAAAGCATTCAGCCAGCAGCTGGACCCGTAGGCGGTGGTGGTGGTTACTGTTGGGCCATTAGATATTGCTCCTGGTCCCCACCTCCAGTCCGCCCGGGGGGCCCCCTCCCTATGTGTGTTGCTGAGTTACCTGCCAGTGCTTGCTTACTCCAGCAAGTCCTCACGTGGCTGGCCTCCAAGACACTGAAGGGCTGGAGTCTTCATTCAGGCACCATTTTACATCCCTGAACTCCTCACACACAAAGTCGGCTTTTTATGTGGATTTTCATGTAACTTTTGTAATGAGGTGACCTCAAATCTCTACTTTTACAATCATTTGGTTTGTATCATTTCCTTTCAATGCCCCAAAGCCTAGGGTTCAATTTTTCTCCAGATTTTATTTTATGGGAGTGGTGTCAAGCCCTGTGCTTTAATATGAAAGTAATTATCCATCTCATAAAGGTGTTCTCAGTCTAACACCATGGGTTTTCTTCCTGTCAAAAACTTAGAGACTTATGAAAACATAGTTTTAAAAAATAGCTTTATTGAGATATAATTCACATGCCATACAATTCACCCTTAAATTAAAAGATACAATTCATTGGTGTTTTTTTTTTTTTTAGTGAAGTCACAGATCTGTAGAACTATCACTACAATGTTAAAGTATTTTCATCACCTCAGAAAGAAACTGTGTACCCTTAGCAATCATCTCATTCATTATTTCCCACCTCCCCTTGCCCCCAGCCCTGAGCACCACAAATCTTTCTCTATAGATTTCCCTCTTCGGGGAAATGGAATCATATGATATATAGTCTTTTGTGTCTGGCTTCTTTCACTTAGTATAATGGTTTCAAAGCTTGTCCATATTGTTGCATGTATTGGTACCTCATTCCTTTATGGCTGGATAATAGTCCATTGTATGGCTACACCACACTTTGTTTATCCATTTGTCTCTCTTCTGTGGAAACAAATCTGTTAGAGAAATTTGAAAAATTACTCAGGGTTTTCCAAAGCAGTTCTTGGTTTCATAAATGTTTTGAGTTTTCTACCCCTTTCCAAAACTCATTAGAAATTGTTGAAAGAAGTTAGTACTTTTTATGTGTCTTCTTTCTTGACACTGTCATCCTCCATATTGAAATCACAAACATCTATTCAGTAAGGAATAGTTCTGCGATGAAATAGAATACGGACAGAAGTACTGCTGGAGAGAGCATCTATTGTCATGTAATGCTTCTTCATTTATTTGAATTTACTTTAGAAAAGGCACTGAAATGGTTTTATAAAGACAAAGTGCCTCTTGAATAGAGTCAGACAGACTTCCTCTTACTGTGGCTTCCAGGTCTATTTCCCTCAATGGAGCATCTCATGGTCCCTCTCCCCTGATCTTCTCTGGACTTCACTACCGCCTTTCCTTGCTCACTCTGCCCCCTCATACCCACCCAGCCCCCTCCTCCTCCTCACCAAGCCCATCCCCCACCCCCAGGATTTCTCAAGTGTTCTAGGATAGGGAAATAGCTCTTTTTCTCTCACAGAGGGTCAGGGAATCCTGGTTTAACTCTAATAGAGTTTCTGCAAGGAAGGAGCAATTAATTAAAGATGAGAAACAAGCTACTTCTTGAAGGGAAATTGCCTTGGATAATTTTCCTTTTTTTCCTACCAGCTATGGGGAACCAGATCAGTGAGCCGCAGAAGTGACCCAGTTCACACTGAGCAGCCTAATGACACAGGAAAGCAGGACTGGGTTATGCTGTATTAATGCGAAATCATATGGTTTAGAATGACGGGGCAGGATCCATTCACACAAGTATCCCCAAATGGTGACTAGGAAGAAATCCAAAGGTGTTAGTTGTTATTTTTACATAAAGAAGAGAGTGAAAATGGAATTAAACTTAAAAAAGAAACCTGGGACATTTAGAAATTTGGATTAGGTAGGTCTGGGGTGGGCTGGGGAGCATGAATTTCTAAAAATTCCTAGGCGATCATGAGGCCGCCAGTCAAGGGCCACACTTTGAGAACCACTGATTTAGAGAATTTTCCAGCCCTTGGTTGTCCCTTTGTCCATTCCTGACATTTCCTCCCTCTTTCCCCCAAAAAAACTTAACTAGGGAAAGCCAAAAACATGTCCCTTTCTTCTTTTTTAAAAAAATTTAAAAAAAATATTTATTTATTTTTGACAGAGAGAGACAGAGCATGAGTGGGGGAGGGGCAGAGACAGAGAGAGAGACACAAAATCTGAAACAGGCTCCAGGCTCTGAGCTGTCAGCACAGAGCCCAACACAGGGCTCAAACTCTGGAACGGTGAGATCATGACCTGAGCCAAAGTCAGACACTTAACCACCCACACGCCCCTGTCCCTTTCTTTGCATTAGCTCCATAAAATCATCCACACACACTTCTCCCAATCCTTACATTTCAAAAGGGCCTCATTGCACAAAAATAATTTCAAAAGTACTATTACCAAAATGTTTTTAGTAGGATTGGTACCACTTGATAAAATGGAATTCGCATCTTTGGATACAGAGGTTGTTTGGATACTACTAGTGAAACATACATAAGCATTTAGTCCTGTTACCTTATAGTTCCTTCTATTTAGCATCTGTATTTCCACTGACGTTCCTAGAGAGCGTGGGTGGGTGCATATGTTGACTGATACCTAATTTCTTCTGGCATCTTCCACTGAACTCAGAGCAAGTGGGAAATGGAGGGAGAGATCGGGTGTGTGGTTCAGGGGAATTATGGAAGAGACCATTTTTTTTCCTTTCTAGTTCACTGGATGCTTCCTTTCCCCAACCCAAATATTGTGGGAAAGAATATGTTTGTAGCCAGCACTGACAGAACTTTATTTCTGTTAAGATCAGAAACCTAAGCTTTCAGCCATTTGTTTATTCATTCCAAGAGGGTAAAGCAACAAGGAAAACCCTTGGAGTAAATAGTTTTCCTTTTGCCTTAGAGGTGGTAACAGTATGAGTCCTCAGTCCAGGGTGCTCAGAGAAGGGTGCCTTTGGGTTCCAGGACCTTTGGACAGGAATACACTGCACATGACCTCGACCAAAGAAAAACCCAACCAAACAAAAAAACTTCACGAAAAGAACACCACAACGTCCATCAAGAATGTATTTTGGTTTGAAATGGTACAAATATGATGAATCCCCCCTCCCAGCCTCTACCTGCTCCCACTGGTGGCACAGGATGGTCCTTGGGTGGGCCTGGGTGGTCACGCTCTTCCAAGGTGAGACTTGGTGGTGCTCAACGTTTCTCAAACGGCCTGCCAGAGACAGTCACCTCTGAAGAGAACTGAAGGCGGAGGAGGCTTTGTTGGTGATGCAGCTGTCACATCCTATTAGTGCATGGGTGGGTCTCACCGGGTACAGGAGGTATGTCATTTATAGACAGAAATTGCATAATTAAGCTTGATAGAATTTTGACGCGTTCTTGGCAGTGCAATTTTTTCATCAAATAAAAAGCGTTTAGGAAGCTGGTCACATGGAATTTGAAACTCCAGAGTTCAAGACTAGGTAATCTTTCCTAAGTGGGACTTGGAACTTGGGAGCTGATTTTATTTAGGGCACAAATAAAGGCCCTTGGAAAGGCTCTCTCTTGCCTTTGGCTTCTGGCCTTATACATCCAGCTCTGAATGGGCCAAAGGATGAAGATGAAGCCAGATTTTTTTCCCCAAAATTATTGGGGAATGTGGACCGTTATGCATTGACCTTAGTTTCTTCCTATTTATTTTCTTTAAAAATATCATTTTGGGGGCACCTAGTGGCTCAGTTGGTTCAGTGCCAATTTCTGCTCTGATCATGATCTTGCCTTTCGTGAGTTCGAGCCCCACGTTGGGCTCCGTGCTGACAGCTCAGAGGCTGAAGCCTACTTTGGATTTTGTGTCTCCTTCCCCCACTTGCTAACCCGCGCTCTTTCGCTGTCTCTCTCTCTCTCTCTCAAAAATGAACAAACATTTTAAAAATATCATTTTGTTTTTGTGTTGTTGTGAAGTATAACCCCCATGCAGAAAAGTACACCAAACACAAAATATATAGCCCATGTTATTATTATAAAGCCACACCAGTGTATCCACAATTGCTGGAGACTTAAACTTTGTTGTGCAAGCCTACTCAAAACAATATACATTCTTTTGCGCCTGGCTTCTTACATGCAACATTGTTTAAGACATTCACTCATGTTGCTGCATGTACCAATTGCTTTTTATTTTCACTGCCTGCCAAATTCTGTTCTGTAACTAGACCTCGTTTATCCCTTCTACTGCTGACAGACATTGCAGTTGTTTCTGTTTTTTGACTCTTACGAATTGTGCTGCTATGAATATTCTCGCACATGTCTGCCTATCTGAAGCATTTGATAGAATCACAAAGCCTGGGCTCCACCTTAGGAAATTCTAATTTTGTGACAATAGCTTGGGTGCAGGGTGTATGTATGTCCAACTTCAGTAGCTGAATTATGTTTTCAAATGCTAAAATATTTCAGTAGCGGGGCACCTGGGTGGGTCAGTCAGTTAAGCACTGGACTTTGGCTCCGGTCGCGATCTCATGGTTTGTGGGTTCGAGTCCCATGTCAGGCTCTGTGCTGACAGCTCAGAGGATGGAGTCTGCTTCAGATTCTGTGTCTTCCTCTCTCTCTGCCCCTTCTTGGCTCACGCTCTGTCTCTCTTTCTCTCTCTCTCAAAAATAAATAAATGTTAAAAAATAAAATATTTCAGTAGCAAAACTGTTTAAAGAAACTGTAACCATCAATGAAGGAGCTGTATTCAGGATCTGACATCTTTTATAGTCATGCCATTTTAGGGACACCACCACCAGGTGACCACTGATAACAAATTTCAAGGTGTATACAAAAATTCTTGTTTAATAGGAAGACTCAGCTCTGTCTGTTCTAGTTACAGGCTTTTAGAAATGTCTCCAGAAGAGGTTGCTGGAATGGCTTTGTAACAATAAGCAACCAGGAAAAAAAAGTATAATTTGATGCTTCACCTAAGATTAAAAATGTCCTTCAGTGGTTTTTTAAAATTTGGCCATAAGCGAATTTATATTTTTCTATAGGCTGATGAGGGAAAAAAGAATCCTGTTTTGAAGTGCAAGAGACATAAGGTAGAAAAAGTACACATTTCTGTCAACATGGTATTCTGAAACATCGGGTGGGACATTATACCGGCCCCGTTTAAACCTTTGTTCTGATAGAATGAAGACTTTCGAGATAAAAGGCAATAGAACCCTGGGCAGACTTGGTTCCTGTGAGAGCTGTCACTTGTGAGGGGAAAGGACAACAGGGAGTTCTCATCTCCCCCATATCCTTTCCTAATAGATCCAGAGGCTGATATTGGCATGGATGGGTTTACACAGCAGTTCTGTATAGGAAACCAAAAGATTTATCCCCCCCTCCCAATGCAGTTCCCGCAGTATGGACAGTTCCAACAACTGTATGACAACATCAAACAAACAAACAAAAAAAGCCAACACCACCTTGAGTTTTCAGGGAACTTGTGCTTTTTAGCCTCTGTATCATTTTGGATGAAGAAGATTGAGGATCTGTGCTTTCACCCCTTAGCATGCTACCAGCAGTATCTCAGGAATAGCAGCACTTACCATTTCCACGTGAGCTGTTGGCACATGACCGTGTGCCAGTCTTCCAGCTGGCATTTTAATTTGGGATTGTATACCAGCCAAGATGGGGAAGAAATCCAAAAGGCAGCTTGTGAAGAAAGAGGAGGAGGAAGAGAAGGAGGAGGATAATTCTTCAAATGGTAGAAGGACACCTGGGAAGACTTTCAGCAAGTCAGCAGATTGACCATGTGGCCCCAAAGCTGGCTAAGACCACGATGGGATCTTTTCCTGTGCTGGGAAGATGCTGAATAATCAGGTTGTTAAAAACATCCTAGTGAACGTGAAGACCACACCACTGTCATGGATAAGTTAATTGAGCTCCCACATTCTCTAAAGGGAAGATTAATAGAATTTCCCAAAATAGGTTGTCAAGACTGCTTTTAAATATTTGGCAAGCTCCATTTGGGCTAGAGTGGTTAGGAGTAAAATCAATCAACAGTGTGTGTGAACAGCTTTGGGAGGGAACGTTGTGCAGGATTTCAGAGAACAAGTTCTAGAGCCAGATGCTTAGGATTGAATGCTAGTGTTATCACTTCCCAGTTTGGGTGACCCTGGTACGTTATTTAACTACTTTCTGCCTCAGTTTTCTCGGTAATACCTGCTTTATAGGGTTGCTGTGAGCACTAAACGATAAAGCTAGTGCCTAACACATAAGTAGGTACTCAACAAATGTGGGCTATTAATGTTAATGGGAAAGCAAGAATGCTGTAGGCACTGAGGAGATCTTGGTTATGATCTAAAGGATGGCCTTCCAGGGTTACTCAGCCTGGGTCCCCTCAGAGGCAAGTTCATGTTGAGAGAGCAGGGTAACCTGTTCTGTCTTCTGGCATCTTAATGAGATACCCCTCAACACCCAGTGGCTTCTTGGATGACTATCCCTGTGGCTCTTTGTCACAAGCCCACCAGGGATGTGGTTAACACCCAACCCCACAAGTCTAGTGAGACTAGTGAGTTGGTACCACTCAGAATTTGGACCACAGCCACCTTCCCTCAGCACCAGGGGGCTCTCCCTTTCTCCTCTGAACTCAGATCTCTTTAATTTCTACAATTTCAAATCTTTCCTCTTGCTTTGCTATGACTGGTTACTCATTCATGTACTTGATGGTGTCTGTTGGACACTGACTGTGTTTCAAGCACAGTGATAGGTGCTGGGAATATCATAGTGGGCTTTTCGTTCTTGTGAGGGAGTTAGCAGACAATAAATCAATGATAAATGATGATGATATATATATACATATATATATGTATATATATGTATATATGTGTGTATATATAATGTATATATATACATTGTATATATATATATATATATAATGAAGGAATCCAGCAAGGGATTGAGAGAGAGATTGAGGAGAGGAGAGGAAAGGGGATGCTAATTTGGACTGGATGGTCAAGAAAGGGTGTTTCAGAAGAGGTGACAGTACTGGGTTCCCTCTGATCAAGAGAAGGAGCATCTGTGTAAAGTCAGTGGTATGGAAAGGGCACCCTAGTTGGAAGGGACCACATGGCAAATATCCTACAGGGGAAATAAACTTGGGATGGGGACAGCAAAGGGGACAATAAGGCAGAGCAGAGTAAGTCTGGGGGAGGGCAGTGAGAGGGGGACAGAGCAGATAGCATGGGGCCTCAGAGTAGCAAGACAAGGGGATACACCTATTCTTAGTGCAATGGGCTGCCTGGCTTTTCTGGCAGGAGGTATGCACTGTTTTTCTTCATGCATCACAGTCCCCCACTCCCACCCAAACTGGTCCTATCACCTAGCACAATGGCGTGGACAAAAGATATATGATAATAGTTGCCAAATACAATGATAACCTCTGATGGTTTGGGTCTACATTAAAGGATGAATTAGTCCAAAAACTTGGAAAATGGGTGCTGGTAGAGCTCTCAGATGATAATTCATCTTTGCCCTTGATTTTACATTTGGAAATGTCTCTTTCATATAGATAAGTACTGGATCTTGTCTAATGCTGGAGATGATTTCCTGAGAAAGCTTTGTGTAGACTAAATTCTATTTTACATACCAGGGGGCTGGCAGATTGAAGAAATCCCACTTTCTGTCATTTTCTATAATAAAGACCTATTATGAAATTGAATAATGAATTTTCCATCATTCAGATACGAATCTGTATTTTTGTACATGTCCAATGCATGACCTGGGTCCAGTGTCCTTGGGCTGACCTCACTGCCCAATTGGTTGTGAATATCCTCCATCTGGGTATGGCTCTCCTTTGACCAGGGATGGGAGGAAATGTTGCCTTTCACAGCAAAAAGCTGGCAGAAATGAGAGAATTTTTATTCATCACCACACGGAGAAGGCAGCTAGTTTTTTTTTTTTTTTTTAATATTGTGCATTGGGCACAATACCCGCAGGCATTGTATTAAATACATTATATGCATTCTTTATTTCATTTCCTATTTACCAAGTGAGGAAGCCAGTGCTCAGAGACATGAAGGCTGATCCCTGAGCCTACATTAACTGCCAGACTTTGAGCCTGTTTGCTCTGGTTTGAATGTAACTGCTGATGGGCAGCCCTCATGGACACCACTTCCACCACCACACTAGCCTGGGGGTGATGTTACTTCACTTCTCATATTTTGGCACAAGCATGGATACACAACTCCTAGGACACAATAGACCAGAACTTGAAACAAAGCTATGCTATGGGCTGGGGAATGACAACAGGGACAGAAACATAAAGAGGATGAAATAGTTTTTTTATACTTATAAAATATGGCGCATTCATCTTCAGTCCATAATGCCTCCATCTAAATGATTTTCACCTAGAAGAACTTTAAAAAAGACATTTCTGGGGTGCCTGGGTAGCTTAGTCGGTTAAGTGTCTGACTTTTGATATTGGCTCAGGTTGTGATCTCACAGCTTATGAGTTTGAACCCTGCATTGGGCTCTGTGCTGATAGTGTGGAGCCTGCTTGGGATTCTCTCTCTCTCTCTCTCTCTCTCTCTCTCTCTCTCTCTCCCCCCCTCCCTCTTCTGCTCACTCTCATGCATTCCTGTGCCTGTGCTCTCACTCTCTCTCAAAATAAATAAACTTTAAAAAAATACATCTCCAGTCCAGTCTTAAAGATTGGCCCATAAGACTAGGTTGGAGCCTGGGAATTTACATATTTAAAAAGGTCTACCCCAGGACCAGTATGTGTAGCCAGGTTTAAGAATACAAAATACCTTGCCATTTGGCCCCCAGATTGCTTCACTAAGGCATAATCCAGTTTCCCTCTACCACCCAGACCATTCTTAGAGAGCTTTGGACTACTAGAACACCTAATTCAAGATAGAAAAAGAGTTCATTCTCCCACTGATATCCTGTTTGTTTCTTAGGGCAATTTCTTCTTCAAGGGAATAGCATCGGTCTGTCTGGCGCTAACCAGATTTCAGTCCACCACCATCAACCCAGTGTTTAGACAAGAAACATACTTCAGACCCTGGGACTAAGGAGTCATCGTGTTATCATAACCCAAAGTCCAGAATACCCCAACTTTTTCCTCTGAGGCTGATAAACTAATATGTTGATGTGTCATTGAATTCTGATACATCAGGATGAACATTTGAATAGCTATTTTCCTTAGATAATAGTGTGATGAAAGCCCTTGTTCTAATCTTAGTTTTGGAATCAGATGAATATAGGGTACAAACTACTGGTAAATTTTAAGACCTCTCTGAGCTACTCCTTCCTGTGTAGGATAGGAATGAAGACACTCACGTCACAAGATTATTTTAAAGATGAAATGAGATTACATATGCAAAGCACTGGCTTTTCAACTTGGGTTCATATTGGAATCTTCTGGGCAGTTTTTAAAAAATACTTAAGCCTGGATTTTATCCCTAGAGATTCTGATGTAATTGGTCTGGGGTTTGACCTGGCCATTAGGAGGTTTAAGAGGTATCCTGGTGACTCCACGTGCAGCCTGGCTGGTGCCCGAACCATTACGTGGACAGTCAAGCAGACCTACGTGCAAGGATTTGGGGACAAGACCAATGGCCAATGTCTCACAGATAATTAGGAGAATTATCTCTAGTCTGCATGCTCAAAACTCATTTTCTAGGCTGTTCCAAATGGCTCTTGAGGGTTCTTTGTTTATCTGCGGCCACACTTACTAACTTTCCATTGCTCCTATTGGCCAATATATTAAATGTTCCCAAGCTTCTGTAATGAGAGCTACTTTACTGATAGGACAAATTGCAGGTCTCAGGGACACAGTGAGGGTGAGGACCTGGAGGTCGGCATCCTTGAATTCTCAACACCCAGTTAGTACCTAGCCCTGACAGCTGTTTGATAATGTTGAAGGGGGAAAAATGTGATTTTAATTTCTTATTCCAGCCTAATTTGGTGTGAAATGAATTCCCACGGGTTCCAGATCCTTGGGTCCCTCGGGCTGGAGTGGCTGTGTCTGGGGCATGCCCCTGCCCTGCTGTTACCCAGGCAGGCCAAGCTCCAGTTGCCTGCAAACTAACAGGAATATTGTGGCCACGTGAGGTCCATCCATGCACTGATTAAAAGTGGATGTAATGGAGTAATAGCCCTGCTTCTGGTGCTCAAGCAGAACATTTTTTCAACTTTTTAGCCTTTGAATGGTCAAAGTCATCTTTGGAGATTTGGCTCCTTTTGCTCTAGTTTTGCAAGAAAATTTCTCCTTACTGTTTGATTCTGAGACTTATCGATGATGGGTGATGACATGACAAAGAAGAAATAAGACTAATCTCCAGCAGAAAGTGTCCTTCTAGGAAAGAGGTACGGGATCATTCATACTTACATGTGTCCTTACAAGGCATGGA
Organism: Cryptoprocta ferox; assembly: GCA_028646485.1. NCBI lineage: Eukaryota > Metazoa > Chordata > Mammalia > Carnivora > Eupleridae > Cryptoprocta > Cryptoprocta ferox. The sequence goes on from CM053577.1 coordinate 50,334,530, forward strand.
CACCTATTTCCATGACTAAAACCAATCTGAGGAGACTTGAAATCAGAATTTGAAGTGTATGTCACTGAGGAAGCATACAATTCTTAACAGGGCAACTTATCTGATCTTAACCACATTTCAATCAAGAGCAAATCTAACATTCTGTATATAAATAGGAAAGTTCCTCATCATCAGCTTGAGTGATGTGAGCAAACTGAACAAAAGGGTCTCATGACAAGGTGTTTGCCTTTTTTATGCAAATATAAGATAAATATTCATGGGGCTTTATTTTAGGGAGAGAAATTTAAAATGGCAAAACTAATTCGAGTTTTATTTCACATGTGCACAAATACCTTAAATCCTTTTGGGAACAAGGTAGGGGTATAATTATACATTTTCAAGTGTGCAAGTGTAGGTGTACTCACACACATTTGTCCATTTTCAGGGAGAATCAGGTATTGAATCATGGTCAAACCAATGAAGGGCCTGACGGCTTGGAAAATCACAGAATTGTTGTTGTATGGAAATCTCACAGTGTTCACCCATGAATTCCTTGGGCCTAATCATATCTGGGTGGCAGGTGGGCTGAGACCACCCAGATGCTGTGGACAAGAAACCCCAAGCTGCCAGCATTCTGGGACTGACTCACCTATGCTTATATGGTGAGTCTAGCAAGCCTGATGTCTCAGTTCTGGACTGAACTGTATGAAACCATCTGTAGATGTCCACAGCATAGACAGTGAAGATGTCATTTAAAAAAATGAGGTTATGGACGCCTGGGTGGCTCAGTTGGTTAAGCATCCGACTCTTGATTTCAGCTCAGGTCATGATCTCATGGTTCATGAGATCGAGCCCCATGCTGTCAGCGTGGAGCCTTCTTGGGATTCTCTCTCTCTCCCTCTCTGTCCCTCCTCTGCTCTCTCTCTCTCAAAATAAATAAATAAATTTTTAAAAATGGGGTTAATTAACAACAGTTCAGGTTCACTTTTCCTTTTCTGATGCTAAACTCATAATTCGTCTTATTTTCTTTCAACTGTCTTCAACATAGTTTTTCCTTTTCCCTTTTTATTATGGAAAATGCCAACTTACCAAAGCAGAGAGAAGAATGTAACCAATCCCTATGTTCTCAGCACCCACCCTTGACAGTTCTCAACTCACAGCCTTTTTCATCCATAACAATCCACTTCCACCTCAGGATTAATGCAAAGCAAGTCTCAGGTATTATACTATTTAGTGAAACCTTTTGTTTTCTGAAGGAACATTGAAATAATCAATCATTTAGAGGTCAAAAGTATTAACTAATTGCTGTCCAGTTATAAACCATTAGATATGACCAAATCTAGTTGCTCGAGGAAATAAAATGATTGTTTGGGCTGAATTTAACTTCTTTTTCCAGATACAACCACTGTTTGTAAAGTCTTCTGAATGTAAAGCATTATGGCGCTAAGCCAATTTTAGATTAGAAAATGTTAAATAATGGGGCACCTGGGTGGCTCAGTCGGTTGAACGTCTGACTTCGGCTCAGGTCATGATCTCACGGTTAGTGGGTTCGAGCCCCTCATCGGGCTCTGTGCTGACAGCTCAGAGCCTGGAGCCTGCTTCAGAATCTATCTCCCTGTCTCTCTCTGCCCCTCCCCAGCTTACACTTTTTCTCTCTCTCTCAAAAATAAATAAACATTAAAAACAATTTAAAAAAAGAAAGAGAATGTTAAATACTAACCCTCACCTTCCAAATGCATCTCCTAGATATGTTTTGTCTATATCTGTGTGAGCAACTCCAGGTCCTCGGTTACCCCATAAGATACACGCAACTTTTTCCAGTCTGCAGTTTCAGCTTTTCTTCTGTTTGTGATTTACAGAATGTGAAAATGATTTTTTTCAGTGGTTTAAAATAAGACTACAGGAGAAAAATTAGGGCAATGAGCAAACATTTGTGAAGCTTTTGTAAGTTTGCTGGGTGTTGAATGCATTGGGGTACACTTTTCAGTTAAAATGTTTGATATTTTAAATTTAACAAAGAAGAACCTTTTAAATATAATTCATATCTTGAATTGTCATAAGTGGTGATTACGCCCTTAAAAGATCTTCGTTTTCCATAAATAGTTTTCAAACCACTCAGTTATCACTGATTTAATTGTAATATAATACACAGGGGAAGGAGACAAACTTCTTGTTAACATGGTGAAACAGAGGTGGTCCGTGTGAATTTAAATATTTAAAGAAATACAACTTTTTCTTACTATTTTTTATGTACATAGACTGCAACTGATTTTGAGATGTTTCCACATTAAGAGTAATGAACAGAAAATACATATCTGAGTAGCTTCTATTTGTACAGAAGGATTTCAAAATATTTTATTTACATTATTTTGATAAACAGACTACATATATCTCACTAAAATCTTATTTATGTTATTAGTTTGCTTGGCAAACCCTTTCTTTGTATGTTATACAAACGCAACATTTTAGTCATTTCGACTGGGATAGAATTATCAAAAATTCTGAATGAGTTGAATGCCAGTGAATGAAAATGTGAATTTACAAAAAAATCATAGCTACTTAGATACCATACAGTAAGTCATTTAAAGGGTCCAAGTTTTCTGGGTGGTTGAGGCTTTATCCTTTCAAGTAAATTAGAGGAGGGGAAACTGAGTTTTTAAGGACCATTTTCTAAAATCATCCAGATACTTCTCTGTTTTCTTAAGGAGAGCTAGCCAAGCATCCATTTTCCTTTTCTAGGTTATTCAAAGCTAATTTTTTGAACAACAGTTATTCTGCCATTGTTCGGGGTACTCTGAAGGGGCCTGGGCTGTTCACCTGCTGGAAGCACGAGACTCAGGAAGTGTGTCTGTCTGTGTGTGCACATGCGTGCTCCGTGAGCTTTCCCCACACACACCTTCATCTCCAGTCCTCACTATTGCTGTGGTCATTGTGTCCACCAATGGTAAATCCTATCATCTTCTCCTATCTCCTTGGGAAATCAGGTGATCACATTTATTAGAAAGGTGTCAAAAGTAAAGTAGTGTGGTTCTGTGTGAGGGCTTGATGGCTCTCCTAAGAATGGCATACAGAATGCTAAGTGAGGGTCGTTAGTACTTCCTGTTTTGGAAGTTCAGAGGTCATTCCTGCTCACCTCCTAGTTCTTAACTGGGTCCCAAATTGGTAAGGGCTAAGGCAGCAGTGTTCCAAGCTGAAGCGGTATTCTGTTAGTACTACCTTGTGGTTCCTCTTCTACTGACAGAAAGGGTGCTGATAAGAATCTTGCATTCATCACACAGGTTAGAAGGCACCTATGGGGAATGTAGTGATGGTTAGAAATTCTGAGATTTTAGAATATAATAGATTCATTGCTAATCGAGAAGACTCCACTTAATATTTTAATTTTAAAATATACATTTTCTTATCATTTAAAAAAGTGTTGGCCTTCATAGTTGAGATAAATGCTGCTTTTATTTAAAATTTCCATCTCTGTTAGAAAAATTGATGAGGCTATTAAAATGTGAGGCCTTTCCAATTCGGGCACTTTTTTATTGCCACATTGTAATATAATTATCACATATAACAGATATCAAAATACTTCTGTTAACTACAAAAATGTTTGCTCTATTTTCAGAAGTTTTGTTCATTTTAACCAAATAGAGAATTTCAGTATACATACTGTGGTAGGTGGGACAATGGCTGTCCTCCACCCCCTAACCCCCAAAGTTGTTCATGTCATATTCCCTGGAACCTGTGAATGTTACCTTACATGGCAAAAGGAATTTTGCAGAACTTTGTAATTAAGTTTTAAGGATCTTGAGATGGGGAGATTATTCTGGATTAAAAGCATGGGCCCAATATAATCACAAGGGTCCTGGAGTCAGGAGGGTCAGAGTCAGACAGAGAAGGCAGTGTAATGATGGAAACAGCAGGAGACAAGGAGATGTGCTGGGAGTGATGGGCCAAGGAATGATAGCCTCTAGAAGGTGGAAAAAGCAAGCCCTGTGTTCTCCCCAAAAGCAAGGCTTTGCAAGCAACCAGCCCTGCTGACCTGAGCCCCATGAAATTGATTGCAGACTTCTGACCTCCAGAGCTGCAAAAGAATAACTATGTGTTGTTTTAAGCCTCTAATTTGTGATTTGTTACAGCCACAATAGGAAACTAACATGCATAGGAAATAAACTCAAAGGTTCTAAAGACCTCCAGCTTAAAAATAAGCAGATATTAACTAAACACAAATCATGTAATCGACTCAGATTTTACCTTCCTCATCCTGTTTATTCTTAAACAGAACAGCAAACATCAGCTTTCTTGTCTTTTTCAATTTCCAAATGAATTCTTAATTTAGAACTAATTAACCTAAAAGAAGAAAATGTTCTTAAGCCTTTTAAAGCCGCCATGGATAAAAGCTGGCCTTTCTCCTCAGTGGGCTCCCATGTACCATGGCTTCCACTATTTGCTGGTATGACTTTTTGTAAAACTCCATCAGCAAGCGTATTTTTGAGTGACTCATCCTTAGTCCTAAAATGTGTTACAGGGCGGTTGTTCTTAGAGATGATTGCTGTGAGCCCACGCCATCCCAGCACTCGCTACGATGATTAAGAGTTGATTAAGAGTTGACCTTGCTACTGTGTGTGGAGAATACTGGCAGGAAATTGAACTAGAAATTTGGAACAAGAGGCCAAGTACTACATTTATAACTTTTGTAAGAAGGTCACAATACTATATTGTCTTTAAAAACTAGACAACATAGCCCACATTTTATAATTTCTTTATTATAAATTTATATTTCCATCAGTAATGGGCCACATCATATATAGTTTGGAATACAGAGAAGATAATGAGAAATCAAACATACCCCTATATATTTTTTTAATGTTAATTTATTTTTGAGAGAGACAGAGTGGGAGCGAGGGAGGGGCAGAGAGGGGAGGGGGGAACAGAATCAGAAGCAGGCTCCAGGCTCTGAGCTGTCAGCATAGAGCCTGACTGGGGCTCGAACTCACGAGCCAGGAGATCACGAGTCAGGAGATCGTGATCTAAGCTGAAGTCAGAGGCTTAGCCAATTGAGTCACCAGGCACCCCAAACATACCCCTAACTTAACATAAACACTCAGCATTTGGTATATTTTCTTGCAGTCTTTTACCCTTTACGAAACAGTTGTTTGTAGTTGTTTGTTTTAACTCAAATGCTGTCAATGTACCTATGATTTTCATTTTTCTTTTAAAACAACACTGTGTTGGTTATGTGTCGAACTTTTGATTTCGACTCAGGTCATGATCTCATGGCTGGTGAGTTTGAGCCCTGTAGTGGGCTCTGCACTGACAGTGTGGAGCTTGCTTGGAATTCTCTCTCTCTCTCTCTCTCTCTCTCTCTCTCTCTGCCCCTCCCTGACTCGCTCTCTCTATTTTGACTTTATTTTTGTGGCAATAGGGAACTACTGAGGGTTTAAGCAAAGGAACACACAAGACTAGTTAATTTTTCTGCTTTCCATACACCTTTCTCTAATATGGTTGGAGCTCTATAGTGAACTTCTAGAACATGAAATTCCACCAATTTTCAAAGCATTTCTGCCTAAGTCAGAGCCAGAAAGCACAGAATAGCTACTGGATATAATGAACCCGCTCCCAAGGTATTTAAGCAAGGGATCCCCTGAAATCCTGAGGAATAAGATGATTCTCAGTCAACACGGCATCTCTCTATGCTCCATCACAGATAGGATCTTGGCTGGTAAACTGCTCAGAACAGAGTGACAGGACTATAAAGGGAACTTAGAACTCATCAACATTGGAACCCCTCATTTGCAGTTGAATAAGCTGAGGTCCAGAGAGGTGGAGGGCCTCATCCTAGGTCACACAGCCACTCAATGGAAAAGCCAGTGTGGAAGTCCAAGGTGCCATCCTCCCTTAAACAGAAATCACACACCCCTGATGTACTAGGACCTTACTGTATAAACCTTTCTCCTGAAGACTTTGGATAGATCTGAGGGTCTAGGGCCTCTGTCTTTACGTTCCTCACCCCAAAGATGGCCAGAGTGATGATTCTAAAGAGCAGGGTGTAATCTAGGGTGGGGGCTCCGTGTGCCCAATCAGCAGAGAGGTCCATCTGGAAGTCTGGCCCCGTCCTTCCCTGTGTGGGAGCGGGAGGGTTTGGGGCACAGGTGTGGGCAGGTGGCTAAACAGAGTCCAAGTGAAGGTGCACAGGAAGGGTGACCCATCCTCACATTTGTTCCAATGCCTAGTAGCTAATGTGTCCTGGAGAACTGTTGGAGTCTTTTTTGTACCTTTGCATGGCTGTTTCTAGCACCTTCCACAATATTGAGGTATCAGGAGTCTGAGCAAAAGAGAAAACTAAACCATGAATAAAATGATCAGGAGAGGGGCGCCTGGGTGGCTCAGTCGGTTAAGCAGCCGACTTTGGCTCAGATCATGATCTTGCAGTTCGTAAGTTCAAGCCCCGCTTTGGGCTCTGTGCTGACAGCTCAGAGCCTGGAGCCTGCTTCAGATTCTGTGTCTCCTTCTCTCTCTGCCCTTCTTCTGCTCACACTCTGTCTCTCAAAAATAAATAAACATTAAAAAATATAAAATAAAATGATAAGGAGACCCTCAGATAAGAAGACGGAAGGAGATGCTGTGTGTCTAGAGGGCTCGTCAGCAGAGCACAGGGGGACTGATGCTGGCCCTAAAAGTCAACCTTCAAAGGCAAAAATGCAAAGTGAGAAGCTGCTGGCAGAGGAGAGGGAAGAAAGAAGGGGCAAAGGGGAGGGCCCAACAGACCTCGGAGGAGGTGAGAGACACAGGAACAGCCGCCATGGCACCCCCTCCCACCCAAAGGTAGAATGGCCACAAGTCTGGGGGAGGGACAACAGGTCGCTAGAGTGTCACAGATCTCTGGCCACATGCAGTGTGGCACAAACAGCCCTCCGTACGCCACAAGAAGTCCTGAGTGCAGCACTGTACTAAAGCAGACTGCAGTGGATAATTTTCATAATGATGCCACCGTGTTATCTAAAGATGAAGCTGAGGTCTGCAAATGTTTTCTGCAGAGGTCCAGATAATGTTTTAGACTCTGTGGGCCATACAGTACAGGTCTGCCTTTGTAGTTCAAAAGCAACTGTAGTCAACATATAAATGAATGAGTTAGCTGTGTTCCAAGAAGACTATTACAAAAACAGTGTGCTCCATCTACAAAGACAGGAAAATAAGCTGTATATCTTCTTAGGAGCTATTTGGTTTCTAGACACTTAGCCTTTTTAAACTAGTAGTAAAGTCAGTTTTTGTTTTTAAGGATTTAACGAGGAACTAACCTTGTAGACATCCAAAATGGGAAACAACATGCAGCCAGACCCACAAGGACCAGGTTCAGAGAATCAAGGAGAGAAATTACTTCTTTCATCTCTGGTGGAGCCACAGGTCAGGTCCATTATCTGATTCTCTTTTGCTGATACTCCTTGCTTAGCTCTCAGTGCAAAAAGGTGTTGAAGGTGGTGGAACCAGTCCACTTCTGACTTGATATAAGCTTTCAGTTCAGGTGTCTGCATCCTCTAACTGGGTCTTTCCCAAATTCTTGGTGGTAAATATCTGATTGGCTCAACATGGCCTTGGGGGCCACGCTTGTCCAAGCAGCTGTGGCCTGTGTGGCTTTCATGTGGTGAAGCTAAGGAGGCCAGAGCAGCAAGCAGGTGTATGTGTGGCATTGGCAAGACCACAGTGATTAGCATCACTACTGTATCTATTCTGCTACCTGGGAAATTCCAAATACTGCTGCTCTGTGATACTGGACAACTAATATAGAGATAAAGCCATTTTGGAGAAGAATAAGTATTACTGAGTTAAATTCTGAGTCAAATGATTCAGTAATTCTGCTCCTGGGTATATGTAATTCAAAGACAATTTCAGGTTGGCTAATAAGGGGACATATTGGGAATGTTCATTTCAATGCTATTTGTGGTGGTAGAAAGTTGGAAGCAAGCTGAGTCGCATTACTGGGAGACTGGAATGTGGTGCACGCTGAGATGTAGCAGTGAGCAGAATGATCTTTAGTCAACAGCAGCCCAATGACAGCTGAAAAGCATGGTGCTGAGAGAAATAGGTAAGAAATATAAGGTGATTCACGCAGCACACCATCAACGTACATGGTGCTGTACATGAAAATACACGCATAGAAAACATACATTCTGCAGGAATACCTCCAAACAACATGAGAAGTCATTGCATTCTCTCATTAAAAACATATTAGGGGCCTATGTCTATCACAGAGACCTACCTCGTGAGAAACCAATTCTTCCACCAAGAACAGCTATATACAATATATTTGAATATGGCTTTACTTAGGAAAGGGGTCTCTGTAGATGTAATTAAGGACCTCAGGAGATGAGACCATCCTGGATTATCTGGGTGGGCCCTAATCCAATGACAGAGGTCCTTATCAGAGACAGAATAAAAGATACATACAGGTTCTAGACGACCATGTGAAGATGCAAGTGGAGACTGGAGGGTTGTAGCCACAAGCCAAGGAATGCCTGGGACTACCAGAAGCTGGAAGAAGCAAGGAAGCCTTCTCTCCCAGACCCTTGAAAGGGAGCATGGCCCTGCCTACACCTTGATTTGACTTTGGCCTTCAGAACGGTGGAAGAATAAATTCCTGTTGCTTTAAGCTGCCCAATTTGTTATGGCAGCTAAGTGAAACTAATACAGCACTGTTAGTATTTCCCAAACAATGCAAAGACTGTTTGCCCCACCATGCAGTTTTTTTCCTAATTCTCAAATTTCTACTCTTAGACAACAAAGTATGATTGCTGTCTTACATTTTAGTTCTATGTACATTGTAACCCCAACAAGAGTGTGATTATTGTTCTGTTAATATTTGATAATTTCATTTAAAAATGACCTGACTTGCCAGATGAAAAACGGCATCTCATTTTAATTTACATTCTTTGGGTAATATAATTGAACAATTGTTTATCTTCCTTTGTAAAATGCCTTTAAGGTTTTGTCAGTTTTCCTATTGGGTTCATTAACATTGTCTTGGTTTGTAAAATTCTTCAGCTGTAAGACAGTAACCCTTTTGTCATATATATTTTTAAAATATTTTCTCTACTGTGTTCTTTTTCTTTTAATTTTGCTTATGGCAGGGTTTGTTTTTGCACACATACTTCAATTTCTTATGTGCCTTGTAATTTTTCTCATTTCTTTTTAAACTCAGAAAGTCCTCCCTTCTCTATATATGTCATGGATAGGTACTCATGTCTTTTTAAACTCAGAAAGTCCTCCCTTCTCTATATATGTCATGGATAGGTACTCATATTTTCTTTTCATTTTTTAGTAGAATAAAAGTTTAACTTTTAATTCATTAATCTATATTAAACTTAATTGGGGGAGGTAGAAAACTCTTGAGTCATTAGGCTAAAACGTTTTTTCTAAAGTCCCTAAGATGGTCAACTGCATGGTTTAGTTGTTGAAGATGGTATTTCAAACACCAAACAAAACCCAGAACAGGTCTTGGATTGAATTACCGGGCACAAGAGAGTTTGGCTCTGGTGTTGGGGCCAATGACTCAGCTTGTCTACCAACTCATCAAATGCTTAGCCAAAAAGATTGTCATCCCCAACAATGGGGCTAGAAGCTCCCATCAAACTCTGCTTCCTGGATGGTATCATTCTGTCTTATAGGCTCTGATGGAAAGAAGAAGAAGCCACTCTTTGAGTTTTGAATGAATGATAAGCAGAAGCTGGGATCAAAATTCCCTCCCCACATCACACCAAAGAACCAAGACTCTGACACAGTGGTACCTTAGGTTTGTAGTCCGGAAGAGAGAATGTCGGGCTTTGCAAACAGTTCCATCAGCACCCTCTTGTGAAAGATCAGGCCTGGATCACCAGCCCTATAATGCTTAGAGTTTAGTCCAGGCACCGAGGTCGGTGGGGTGTCCTGGCCCAGCTGCTTTTCTAATATATGAGGAAGGGACATCTCTGAGCACACAAGGAGGGTGAAGGAGAGTCTGTAAAGACAGATGAGAGCACACGTGAGTCTGTATGATTGACAGAATCACCAAACACCTCATGTGACAGGGAAGAAAAACCTGGAGATTTTGGATAAACTGAGCTCCAGATCTGTCTTCCCTGTTTACTAGCGATGCAATCTTGGGCAAGTGACCCACTTTCTCTGAGGCCCAGTATCACCATCTGAAACCCAAGGAAGCTGTACAAGATGTCCCCTAAGGTCCCTTCCACCCCTCATCCCCTCTGATGCTACAACCCAAACTTCCAGCAGACCCAGTGGCTCTCTGGACAGAGAAGGTGGTCCCTACATGGAGAGCAAGGGAGACAGCCACAGGCTCCTGGAATTACATGCAATCTGCAAAGCCCAGGCAGATTGGTCTTCACATGCACATTGCATGGTATGGAAAGTTCTAACAGTTTGGTACCAGTCTGTCCAGTGATACCCATCACTGATTAAATGTCTCAGCAACAAAAGATAATGTTATCAGCTGTCACCATTTCAGTAATGAAGTGAATGTGCATTCACAGTGGTGGAAATTTGATTTATCAAAATTTTATGAAACAAATGATTATTTAGCTGTCTTTACCTTCTGCCATGGTTTTCATAAGTATTTTTGTGTAAAATATTTGCAACACAGATTTAACACACTTCCAGCAAAAGAAAGAATACTCTCTCATGCTTATTTACTGTGTGTTCCCAGTAATAATAGTAATAATAACATGTGGGGGCAATTATTCTTTTAATATAAGGCTTATTTGAATATTGCAGTAACACCCAGCCATCAGGCACTATAATCATTCTTGGATTTGGTTACACCATGACTTCTAGGACACAACTCTCACTTGCACACCCAAATGGCCTGTAATACATAGACCCTTTCTCCCCAACATAGCATTCCCAGACTAAGTAACTATACTCAGAGGATTCTCTTAGTGATGGTAAGTCCTTCTCCCCACTTCCTTCCCTTGCATGACTATATTCAAATATATTCATCTAGCCACCACTCTGGCTGGGAATGTTGGCTCTGCTGGTTATGTGCACGTCTTGAGTTATCCTCCTAACAAATGTCTTTCTTATGGCTGCAATTCTCTAGAAAATAATTAGGTTCTGCAGAGCATCCTTGAACACAAATGACTACGGGTGTATCCTCCTGGTGAGTGAAACTTGGGAATCATTGTGTGTGTGTGTGTGTGTGTGTGTGTGTGTGTGTGTGTGCGTTAGAAAGAGAGAGACAGAGAGACAAAGACAGAGAGAGAGAACATGTGTGTGTTTGCTGGTTAGTGTTTTGTTTGTTTTTCTGTACAAAGAATCTGGTTTGAGGGAAGCTGAGATGACATAATCAGCATTAATGTTAACCTGTTCAAATATGCCTCAGTATCAAAGTTCTATTTGAAAATTAGAGATCAATATTTTCTAGCAAATATGTAGATCTTAATTTCAGTCCACCAGAAAAAATGGGCATAATATAGAATTGGATTGCTGTTTTGGAGATACATCTTAACTATGTGTCAAAAATGTTATATAAATATCCATATGTTGTATTCATATTATTTTCAGAGAGTAAAGATCATCAAGTGACAATGTTTGAGACATATACATTACTGAAAACAGCATAGAAAAATAGGAAAGAGGGAAACGTGAGAAGCAAAATGCACTTAAGGCTATGAAATCTAGACTATGTGAAATTCAGCATTCATAAAGCTTGCTTAATAACAACATTGCCAGGGGCACCTGGGTGGTTCGGTCGGTTGAGCATCTGACTTCAGCTCAGCTCAGCCCCGTGTCTGGGCTCTGCGCTGACGGCTTGGAACCTGTAGACTGCTTCGAATTCTGTGTCTCCCTCTCTCTCTGTCCCCTCCTTCTCTCTCTCTCTCTCTCAATCTCTCTCTCTCTCTCTCTCTCTCTCTCAAAAATAAATAAACATTAAAAAAATAACAACATCACCAATAGTCATAATAGTAGCAGATAAGGCATTTGTGATGCTACCATGTGCCAGGCACTGTTCAACCTTTAAGTGTTATTAACTCATTTAATCCTTCCAACAACCCTAGAAGGTAGTTATTATTATGACTTCTCATTGTACAGTTGAGAATTTGGCCAAGGTCTCACAGCTAGTTAAAAAGTTGGGAAATTACACTGTAAGATACAGTTCTCCTCTGCCCATTTTCTTTTTCACTCCCGCCCCTAAATGACAGGAGTGCTGATCCAATTGGTCCATCCAGTAAGTTGCCGAGTGGATGATCTCTCTTTCTGGCTGGAGTGGTAGAGACAGCAGGACTCCTTGTCTGCAGGCTTGACCAGTTCCTTTTGCCTATCCTCCCAGGCAACCAGGTCCAGGCTAACTGGACATGGGCCATTGCTGTCTCTCTATCATTCTGATTCACTTCTCGTTGGGTCTACAAGCTTGATGTTGGTTTGTTTTGTTTTGTAGCCATTAATGCCAAGATTTGACACCTAGGATTTGAGTATAAGGGCTTAAATTGGGCAAACAAGTCTGTCTTTTGACGGAGGCTCTTTAGACCTGCCTGGCTTTAGGGAAAAGGCCAATTTGCCAATTTGTATGACACAACCCAGCCTCTAAGGACGCTCTGCATTTAGGTGATGTGCCAAAGCCACAGCTCACACTCACAGCACCCTTTCTGCCTCCCTTCCTCCAACAGCTATTAATCTTTATGTGATATTGTCCCTCGCTATTTCCCTAAGATGCTTAGTAAGGTTGTGGGTGGAATTTAGGTATTTCTGGATCCACTGACCACCACTTTTGCTCTCAATTTGCATATCCACAAAAATCCAACAGCATGGGCTTCAAATTGTTCGTCTGTTTTCAGAGCAGGGTTTGTGCTAAACCTTCATAATTCTCCCCTCTTGTGTGAATGGATGCAAAGTCTGAGTTAGCAAATCAGGCTTTTCTTTGGCACACCACTTCCTTTATGCTCAACTCAAGTCTTGACTTTTTTCATCCTGTGTTCTGCTAACTGACCTCCACAGCCCCCGTATATAAGTTTTGTTAAAGGATCACAAAACTGTCTAACCATAAATAACATTTGAAAATTTGAATGTGAATCTTGAGAATCTCTTTTCTGTCTACAACCTGATGGTCAGTTTGGAATGGCAAAGACAATGTACTTGTTCTTGAAGACATAAATGGTAAAATATTCTTGAATTTGTCTGTTTCTGATTCGCCTTTCTGAGCGCTCAACAATATTATGTTTCCCCACACCCTTGTATTTAGGTAGCCCTATCTCACTAGTTTTGCCCAACAGATTGTGGGTAGAAATGTAATTGATAAACCAAAGCATTTCACTGCTGACATAAGACTCTCTAGTGCTCTCTTCCCTTGCCCCAGTGAGTGTAGACAAGGGTTCATGTTGCAAGGATAGAGCCAGACGATGAATGACTATATTGCTGCATAAGGAACAGCTGCCTTGGGAAGGTAGTGCAGTTAACATTGTACAAGTGAGGATTTTTTTTTGTGTGTGTTAAGCCACTATGATTTGGGAGTGTTTATTACTACAGCATAACTTAGTGTATTCTGACTAACACACCATGCCATTTTGGAAATTTGCACTTTATTTTCATGTAGTATTATTATTTTTAAAAATGTTTGTTTTTGAGACACAGAGCATGAGCAGGGGAGGGGCAGAGAGAGGGGGAGACACAGAATCAGAAGCAGGTTCCACACTCTGGCTGTCAGCACAGAGCCTGATTCAGGTCTTGAACCCATGAACCCCCAGATCATGACCTGAGCCGAAGTCAGACGCTCAACCAACTGAGCCACCCAGGCGAATCAGTATTATTTTGAATTAGCTGTTATTTTACTATGATTCTTTCTCTGAACTTCAATTTCTTACAACTTTATTTATATACAATAGTGAACTGTATATATTTAAAGTATGCAATTTGATGAGCTTCAACGTATGTGTACACCCATGAAATCATCATCACAATTTGGATAATGAACTTATCCATCACTTCAAAAAGTGTCCTTGTGCCCCATTGTGATCTTTGCCTCTCTCTCTTTCCCATCCCTACTCCCTCAATCCCAAACCAGACCTGCTTTCTGTCACTATACATTTTCAGGAATTTTCTATAAATGGAATTTGCAATATGTACTTTTTTTTGCCTGTCTTCTTTCACTTGGCCCATGTTGTTTGGAGATCTGTCATGTGTTGCATGTAATAATAGCTCTTTCCTTTTAATTTTTGAGTAGCAACCCATTGTCTGGATTGTGTGGTTGTACCATTGTACATTGAGTAGCAATCCATTGTATGGCTGTACCACAATTTGTTTCTTAATTTTCCTTTTGAAAGATATTTGAATTCTTTCCAGTTTTTGGCTATTACAGATAAAACTTCTGTGAACATTAATATGGAAATCTTTATATGGACATATGCTTTGTTTCTCTTGGGTAAATACTTAAAGGAGTGGAATGGCCGGGTTGTTGGTAGGCATATGTTTAACTTTTTAAGAAATTACCAAACTATTTCCCAAAGTGTTGTACCATTTTACCTTCCCATCATCAATATATGGGATTTCCAATTGCTCCACATCCTTGCAATACTTGGTATGGTCTGACCTTCAATTTTGATTAAACGATTATGTTATCTCAAGTTCATAGCTTTGTTCTCAATGTTGTTAACTCAGGTTCTTGATACTTTTTGATACTTAACTGGCACTCCTCCTTCAGATAAATTGAGGTTGTCAGATAGGAACTCTCTGCACTTCCTCCCACCACCTATAAACTTAGCTCTATCAGTACCAATCATTCCCACCTTGCCTCCTGTCAGAGCAGGGGAACTATGTCTCCACCTCCTTCTGTCTAAGTCCCTCTCTCCCTGTGACACTGTGCCCTGGATCCCATTCCCCTCCTCTGAAGCCTCACTCTGTTAGCCATCTTTCTTCTCTTTGCTATCCTCTGCTTTTCTAATCATATAGTACTTGCCTCTTGGTCTAATAATATATTCAATTCTTATCTATATTTAAAAAACAAAACAAAGACTCCTTTGTGACCCCTGATTTTTCTCTAGCAACTACTCTATCTCCTTCTTTCATTTAAAGTTAAATTTATTAGGGAAAAAATGGGAAATTTTCCATTTCCTCCTCAGTTCACTGTAATCTAGCTTTCATCCTGATTTCCACTGATACTGCTTTCACTTAGGTTCCCATGACCAACATATTCCTAAATCTAACACTTTCTAATCCTTTTTTACTTAACTGCTGGGCAGACTTTATGCAACTTGGTCACTACCTTCTTTTTTTTTTTCCAAAAATTTTATTTTTTTATTTTTATTTTTATTTTTTTTAACTTTATAGTTTATTCTCAGGTTGGTTTCCATATAACACCCAGTGCTCTTCTCCACAAATGACCTCTACCATGACCATCACCCCACTTCCCCTTTCCCCCTCCCCCTTCTGCCCTCAGTTTGTTTTCAGTATTCAAGAGTCTCTCGTGTTTTGTCTCCCTCCCTCTCCCTAACTCTTTTCCTCCTTCCCCTCCCCATGGTCCTCTGTTAGGTTTCTCCTGTTAGACCTATGAGTGAAAACATATGGTATCTGTCCTTTTCCGCCTGACTTATTTCGCTTAGCATGACACCCTCAAGGTCCATCCACTTTGCTACGAATGGCCAGATTTCATTCTTTCTCATTGCCATGTAGTATTCCATTGTATAGATAAACCACATCTTCCTAATCCATTCATTAGTTGATGGAC
>CM053577.1:50350699-50509824 GCA_028646485.1 Cryptoprocta ferox
ACAATGGAATACTACATGGCAATGAGAAAGAATGAAATCTGGCCATTTGTAGCAAAGTGGATGGACCTCGAGGGTGTCATGCTAAGCGAAACAAGTCAGGTGGAGAAGGATAGATACCATATGTTTTCACTAATAGGTCTAACAGGAGAAACTTGATAGGGGACCATGAGAAGGGGAAGGGGGGGAAGAATTAGGGAGAGGGAGGGAAGCAAATCATGAGAGTCTCTTGAATACTGAAAACAAACTGAGGGCTGAAGAGGGAGGGGGAAAGGGGAAGTAGGGTGATGGTCATGGAGGGGGGCACTTTTGGGGAAGAGCACGGGGTGTTATATGGAAACCAACTTGACAATAAACTATAAAAAAACATATGTCCTTTTTCATAAAAAGCAAAAATAACTTTCATGGAGTTTCGTGGAGATATGTATAATGTTACAATTTAGATTCAGCTAGATTACATTAGTACTGACTGAACATGAGAATGACAAAATTGGTTCTACTGGTGTTTTTGAAAGTAACATGGAAGAAATCTTCTAATCTGCCATGGCCTACATTTTCTTACTTTAATTTTTTAAATGTTTATTCGTTTTTGAGGGAGAGAGACGACAGAGAGAGAGACAGAGACAGAGAAACAGAGAGAGACAGAGCATGAGTGGGGGAAGGACAGAGAGAGAGGGAGACACAGAATCCGAAACAGGCTCCAGGCTCTGAGCTGTCAGCACAGAGCCCATCATGGGGCTCTAACCCACAAACTGTGAGATCATGACCTAAGCCAAAGTCAGAGGCTTAACCAACGGAGCCACCCAGGTGCCCCTGCCCTGCATTTTCAAAGTACTGTGGACCTCACACAGCAAGTCCATACTCTTTGTCTCATTTCATTTTCTGAAACAATTACATGGGTTTTGGCATTATTTTCTTTGCAGATGGGGCAACCGAAGTTCAGAGGGGTGAAGTGACTTGTTCAAAGGCACACAGGACGCTGGCAGGCACATTATGTACAAGATATCAGCAATCTCATGGGAAAGCAAAACAAACATCAATTCAATGTGTGCAAAGGAATGTAACCTCCAAAACTCAAAGTGCTTTACTTGGAATAGATGTATCCAGAATGATGGAGGTTGTGTTTTATAACTTTAATATTACTATGAACAGCTGTTTATAGATGGCCTTAAAATTCACAAGGATGGCCCCATCTGGACTCCTCATTGTTCCTACCCCTCCACCTGTCTTCCCAACCCTCTCTGTCTTTGTTCCCAATCATCTCACCTCTTCAAATAGCTACTTTCTCTGAAATCAACCTTGGCCTCTCAACCATCTCTTTTCCCTTCAAATCTCTTCCATTTATAAGGGAAAGCTCTCCCTTGAACCTACATCTCTGTCTGGCTACTGCCCTATTACTCTCTTCCGCTTCAAGCCAAACTGCACTCCCCTTTCTCACCCCTCATTTACAGCCCATTCACTCCTGCCTGGCTGCCTGCCATTCCTGCACTTTCAATGAAGTCACCAATAAAGTCAAGTGATTGCCTTCTAATTATTTGGGAAATTTGAAGAGGAGGACCTTAGTTAACAGTAAATGAAAGGGGTCTTTACAATTATCATTTTGATGGCTGTACGATATTACACTGAAGACATAGAGTGGCATTCAATTTACCATTCTCCTACAGTTAGACATTTAGATTGTTTATATGTTTGCTATTGTAGATAACTCGGCAAAGATTACTTTCGTGCACATAATTATTTTTATTGTGTATGATTATCCCGACATGAAAATTGCCAGCCAAAGGGCAGAAACATTTCATGGCTCTTGAAATGCATTGCCAAATTGCTTTTCAAAATGACTACAATAATTCACAATTCTGATAGCACTCTGTGAGTATACCAGTTTCTCTGCAGCTTTTATAGCACTGGGTTTTATTATTTTAAAACGTTCTTTCAATTCGAAGGGCATATGTGGTACCTCGTCAATGATTTAAATTATATTTGTTTGGTTTCTACTAAGTTGTACCATTTGTCTCTCTTTTTTAAAACAATTTGGATTTTCTCTTATTTGAATGATATATCCTTAACCTCTCTCTTTGGATGTAAATCTGGTTTTATACAGCTGATCCAGTCTACTGTAAAAGATATTCATCTTTTTGCATGTTAAACGTGAGGGAAATTTTTCCTTTTTTCCCTTTCGTGTTGATTGTTCCAGAGTATTGCATTTTTATAACGTCTCACTTCTTTAGAAAATGTCTTAACTTCCCTGCCATGTGTGGCCTGAGGAGAAGGGAATTATTTGGGGGCAATGAGCAAATTTTGGAGGGTTTCACAGGTCAATTGGAAGAATTTGGATTTGGTGCAAGAGGACATAGGGACTGGGGGCAGATTCTGAGCAGAGAGATGATTTGAATTGATGCTTCAGGAAGACAGCAAGGAGTGGAGAGCAGAAAGTGGCTGCTTTTCTGTGACACACTTGTGGGGACTGAGCAAATAAAGCAGGCCTGGTCAATGAGAGCAAGCGGAAACTGATACTTCTGAGCTGCTGCCAAGATAACTCACCTCTCTGGATGCTTATCTGAAATGTAATCCCCTGATCTTTTGAGAAGGATTCTAAAACCTAGGGGAGTTGCTAAGGGAATAAAGCCCTAAGTATCATAAACAGCTGAATTCATAAAATAATTTTCCCAAAATGTCATGAGCTGAATAATCCAGCCAGCAGTGTTTGAGGGTTTGGCAGGAGTGAAGAGGAAGCCAGTGTGGCTCCGGCCTCTCCCTCTCCCTCCAGACATCCCTCCTGTGTACACAAAGGATCCTCCTCGCTCAGGGTCCTCTTTTTTTTTTTTAATTTGTTTTAATGTTTATTTATTTTTGAAGGAGAGAGAGACATAGTTTGAGCAGGGAAGGGGCAGAGAGAGAAAGGGAGACACAGAATCTGAAGCAGGCTCCAGGCTCTGAGCTGTCATGAGCTGGCTGTCAGCACAGAGCCCAGTGTGGGGCTCAAACTCATGATCTGTGAGATCATGACCTGAGCTGAAATCGGACGCTCAACCGACTGAGCCACCCAGGCGCCCACTCTTTATGCCTGTGTCCTCAGGGTGTCTGTAGCCCCAGGTGTTCCTTCTGCTAGGGACCCTGCCCTCTTGTAGGTTCTCACACCCCCCAGCTTTTTACCTGATGTAGATTTACATCCTTACCCTGTACCCCAAACTGACTGATGCTTCAAGCAGGAATAATTTATTTGAATGACTTGTACAGCATGCTCATTTTATTGGGTGGAGGTGGGTTAATTAGATTTTTCTTTTGAGCTTTTAAAAAAAGGCTAGATATCTACATACACTCATAAAGAGACATTCCTAAAATGAAAACAAAAACCCAAACAGTGAACACAGAATGGACTCAGTTTTGTAAAAGACGTTATGTATGTATGTGTGTGTGTGTGTGTGTGTATATGTATGTATGTATATGTATATATATGCTATATATCAAAATGTTAACAGTGATTACCTCTGAGTGGAGGCTATTTTTATCCTTTTAAAAATGTGTTGTATTTAATGCACTGGCAGAAACCAATTGCTGTCTTCCAATATCCATTCTCCATTTATTCTGTAGTAATGGAACCTCCCATTTTAGTTGGGCACATTGCCACCTAGAATTAAAAGCATGTTTCTAGGCATCACTTGCAGCTAGGTGTGGGCATTCAACTGTTCTGCCCAGTGAGATATAAATGGATCTGTTAGATGGCATCTTTCAAGAAAGTGTTCTTGAAAGGACGAGGCAGGCCCTTTTTCTCTTTCCTCCTTCTTGCTGGCTGGAATTTGAGCATGACAGTTGAAGGTAGAGTAGCTATCTTGGATCCTGAAGTGGAAGCCATACGCTGAAGGTGTTGGAGCAACAAGAGAGAAGAAGCCTGGGTCCTTAATGATCATGGAGTCTCTATACTAGTTCTGGACACCCTATATCTTCATGACATAGAATAATTTTTCCTCTTCTGTCTTGTTTAAGTCACTACTATTTTGAGTTTTCCATCACTTGACAGCTTAATAAAATCACAGATAAGACATTTGTTTATTTTTAAAGCCATGAAATACATAGGGTTATATTGAAAATTCAAGTTCAAGGTCTGTACATGAAATGATTTTTCTTTTTGAAAACTTTTTCATTGAAACACTTGTCCCACATTTCACTCATATCTGCTCTTATACCCCACGCAAATGACTGCAGCAAGTTGGCACTTAATGCTATGTCCATTTTTTTACAGAAACACACTGCCCAATCCTTAGTCTCCAGGCTGTCTTAATTTAATTCAAAAGCCTTCACAATTGTCCTGGGAATAAGATATTGAAGTGACTGCATTGTGGTGATTTGGGGATATTTGTAGGGGCCTTTTAGATTACTGGAGACATCGTAAGTTGTGGCAAAACCAAAGTTGAGATGGTCTAGGTGGCTTTTTCCCTGTCCAAGTGAACAGCTTCTATCAAGACATTAAGGCTGGGGCCTGTGAGGACCAAGAGAAAAGGCAGTGTGTGTGTGTGTGTGTGTGTGTGTGTGTGTGTGTTCAGTGCAGCTGTGTGCTACCCATGCCTTATGTGGGTACGTAGCCCTCATGTGTTATCGGCACATGGGTGATGCATACATGTTCAGGAGGTGTCTGTGTGTTCACCTGTGTTTTGTGGACAGGTGTTTGTTGAGCTTGTGTTGTATAAGGGTGTGTGCATATGGGGATGTGTACTGTACACCTGTGTCACACTGCGGTGTATGTGTGTGCATGCATATTATGTTGGTGTGTGCTTTCAGTTTCTGTGTGTGATCACATGCTTGCACACACACATGTGTAGCAGTATGTTATATGACAGAGGTGGTACCTGGCATTACAGGGTCCTAAAGATGGTTGCAATTGCTTTAGAAGCTGTCCCAGAATCAGTGATATGGAAGAACCCCTACTCTTCCACACCTCTTCATACATTTCTAGATGTCAGGTGTCCCCATTCATTCCTAATAATCATGCAATGTTTACATTATATTTACTTATCTAAACTGTAGGCAAGTACCAGGAATTCAGTTGTAAGTTGGCTTTAATTCAGCTGGTACTTTCGCTTTTGCTGCTCCAAATGACTAAAGTCATTTTTTAAATTAAAATTTTTCCAGGCATTTGTTTATACTGTGAAAGGAAAATTATCCTGAAACATAAGGAATACACAATATAACAAAATAAAAGGGAGATATCAGATGAAGAAAAGCAGATGTCACTGAAACATAGTGTTGACATTTCAGCTATTCTCACACATTTGGTGTGAAAAATATTTTTTAGCATCCCACACATCACCACGATATCCCTGCAAAGAATCCATCATCTTTTGCTCTTCAGTTCACCTGTGAATGTGGCTGTCACTCCTCAGCAGGTCTGGGTTCATAAGGACCCTCTATAAAAGGAAAAAAAAAAACCCGTTCCAATGGGAGTATTTGTAAATTGCATCTCTATGTAGAGAAGCCTGACTCCTCAGAATCATATTGCTCTTCTGAAGTTTTTTCCACACACAACATGAAGGTACCCATGGCCTTGGGGGTCTCTGAGGAGAAAATGCCCCCCGACTGACTCTGCATTTCTATGCTATGTTGCGGAAGGGCCAGACCACCCCTAGGTGGTGCTGTTGAAGACTGGCCGGGAGGTACACTTGCTACATTTGAGATGAGGAGGAAGTAGAGTTGGGCAGGCTTTGGGAGAGTTTCTACAGCCTTATGTTCCTCTTGGCTGGTTTTGGCCATGTCTGAGAATGTGTCCAGACTGCAGACATAGGATTGTTAGCATGGGTCATTATGCACATAACCCTGTGAGGAAGACTGTTACCCACATTTTAAACTGAGGTTGAAAGTCCCTTGTCCAAGGTTACACAAATAGTAAGTGTCCATGTTGGGGTTTGAATGTAGGCAGTCTGGTTTCAGAACTCTGCTTTTAACTAAAGCTCCTTTCTGAACACTTGCAACATGGACCACAAAGGAGCCAGGTGGAGAGAGCGGGTTTTATTGAGTCAGAGGCTTGACACCTGTTCTGAGAGGCTTAGCTCATGAATGCACCTGGCCAATATCGCAGCATCTTGGGGTGATGTTGCTGTTTATCTTATTAGGAAAAATCTCATGAAGTGAAGAAAATGCTCCTTCCTTCTGGAAAGTGTTTAAAATGTTGACTTGTCACATAGGAAGAAACATGCCCCTTGCTTCTCTCATCTCCCATAGATAATGAGAGAATCCATCAGGACATCCTTTGGGCTCTACTTTCAGAAGAAAAATGAGAAACTTATCCTGTCTCACCTCCTCCACATGGCTAACTCTGATCATCCTTGTTCTATTCTCAACTCTGACCAAGGTCATTTTGTTCCCGACAGAATATAGCTTTTAAGATGAAAGTTAGATTCTGCCCCTCCTTTGCTCCAAAGCCTCAGTGACTCTCATCCTGCGAGGTCTTGTGGTGGCCACATGGGCTCCAAATGGCTTGCCACTCACTCTTCCCTCTCTGAACACAGCCACTGCTTTCCTTTATCCTGACTCTACTGTAGTCCTAGTCTTGTTCTTCCTCTAATACACAGACATACTCCCAATACCAGGGCCTTTGCACTGGTCATTCTCTTTGTTCCCATAGATAGCAGGGCTATCTCCCTCACTTCTTTCAAGTCTGCTCAAAGTCACCTCCTCGATGAGGCCCACTGGGACTGCTCTATTTAAAATTGCAACTTGCATTCTCACCCCTTGCTTTCCCCTTTCCTACCTTTTCCTGCTCTTCTCCAAGGTCCTAATCAACTTTTAACATAAGATATAATTAAATTATTTGTGTTATTTATTGTCACCCTTGCTCCCACCCCCACTAGAATGTAGCTTCTTTGAGAGCAGGGATCAATGCGTCATTTATTAATGTATTCCAAGCACCAAGTACAGGGCCTGACACATGCTACTAGCTCAGTAAATGTCTACCTAGTGAATGAAGAGGGAACCTGTGACCTGCAAACATTATCCTGCATGGAGATTCCAGAAAGCCTCTCAAAGTCCGGATGAGCAATGGTCCAAGGCTGACAAAGATCCTTGGGCTTTAGTGGGAAGCCCTGTGTGCTCTGCACAAGGAAGGCAGAGTTGGGCTGAACTATCACTGCATCTCTGCAAAAGGGAAAGACTTTATCACAGCTTCACACTGCATCTGGACACTTTTTGAAATAAATATACTAAGAACAGGATGCTGTTGGAAAATGCCATTTTGTCTTATTCATGCAGACTGCCTTGAAGGAGGAAATGTGTGTCAAATGCTTAGCCCTGTGCTTGGTGCATTTTAAGTGACCCATAAAAGTTGATTGTTATCATGGCTATCTATCTGCCTATGTATAAGGGAAACCTGGTTACTGCTGTGAGCTTTCCTCCCTGTTTTTCCAAAGCAGCTCCCTTTCTGCTTCCTCACGTTGGAGCTATGTTGGGGCTCAGCATCCCAGTGCTGTCCAGGAAGTGACCAAAGCTGAAATGCACTATATATAAACCCCAACAGTCTGCTGAAAATGTTTGGCTCTGCTGAGGGGACGTGCATGGCCAGGAGCCAAGACTGGGGAAATCTATCACTTCTTTCCAAGCCCAAGGGGATCATTGGTAGATGACTCTCTGGTTCAGTGGCCTTCTCATAGCCTGAGGGACTGAAGGGAAACGGGGCCAATTTCTTCAGCATTCAGGGATTCCATCACTTAAAAACATCCATCACTCCAGACCATCTCTAGATACCAGACCGAACGTCTTAGTAGCCCATCCAACTTCTCCTAGATGCTTGCTTCATCTGTTGGCACAGGTTTTGCTCTGGGGTAACAGGAGTAGCAGAGGGCTCCATTTCCATGATGTTTCCTATTTATTTGGAAGGAAGGTGCTTTAAAATCCACAAATTTATTATCTTAAAACTCTGTAGGTTACAAGTCCCACATGGATCTCACTAGGCTAACATCAAGGAGTTGGCAAGGCTGCATTCTTTTCTAGAGACTCTAGGGAATAACATGGATTGTTGCTTTTTTTTCTTTTTCCAGCTTCTAGAGTCTCCCCCATATTTCTTGACTCCAGGACCCTTCCTTCATCTTCAAGAGCAGCAGTGTCTCTCATCCCTCTGACCCTTCCTCTGTAGTCACATCTCCTACTGACTATAGGTTCTCTGCTTTTAAGAATTCATATGATTAAGTGGGGCCCACCTGGACGATACAAGATACTCTCCCAGTCTTTAGGAACTTAGCTTTAATTGCATCTTCAAAGTCCCTTTTGCCATGTAAGGCGACATATTTCCAGGTTGCAGGGATTGGGATGTGGATATCTGTGGGGGCTTTTATACTGCCTACCACAGCCATCAATATTAGGATTGTCTAGGGGCTCCTGGGTGGCTCAGTCGGTTAAGCATCTCAGGTCATGATCTCATGGTTCGTGGGCTCGAGCCCTGCGTCGGGCTCTGTGCTGACAGCTAGCTCAGAGCCTGGAGCCTCCTTTGGATTCTGTGTCTCCCTCTCTTTCTGACCCTCCCCTGCTCATGCTGCCTCTCTCTCTCTCTCTGTCTCAAAAATAAATAAAACATTAAAAAAAAAAAGATTATGATTGTCTTTGGGGCACCTGGGTAGCTCAGTCGACTTCAGCTCAGATCATGATCTCACAGTTTGTGGGTTCAAGCCCTGCGTTGGGCTCTGTGCTGACAGCTTAGAGCCTGGAGCGGAGCCTGCTTCTGATTCTGTGTGTCCCTCTCTCTCTGCCCCTCCCCAGCTCATGATCTGTCTCTCTCTGTCTCTCAAAAATAAATAAGTGTTAAAAAAATTTGACAAGAAAGATTATGATTGTCTTTGAGTTACAAAATTATCTTTATGTGCATAGAAAGCTATATACCCCGATTTCAACTCTCATTTTCTTCAACTATGGCCTTTTTTTTGTTACCCAATGATAGGTTTTTAGAAGATATTGTTCATTGATTTTGTACAGATTCCTCCTATGCTGACAACTTCACATCTTCTATTAGAAGGAACATGCCATCTGACCTTTAGTGTTGCTGAGGTTCACCAGGGGCCCTTCTAAAATGCAAAGGTGAGAAGCTCCAGCCAGTTCTGGCTGACAGGAGAGGATACTACATCATTCAGAAACAGCAAAGGGGTCTGGGTAACCAGTTATTGCCAGGACTTGTCTGGAATGAGTGCCTTGCAGGCAGACTCCTAGTGAAGGGCAAGTCTGAAAGGGGGAAAAGCTAAACCTGCCTCAGTTTGTCCACTATTATGGTAAATAGACTTGGAGAAAAGGGACTGATAAGTGTCTGGCTAGAAAAGTGGGTAATTTTCACTGGATCGCACCTGAGACAGGTCTTGTGCAAGATCCGCAAGAGGGGATTTTTCCTCCAGGTGCCCAAATGGCTCAGAAATATAAAATAGCTCGTTTGCTGCCTTGGGTCAAAGCAGATGCCAGATTAAGATATTCAGGTGTGGAAGGAGCAAGAAGTAAGGTAATCCCTGGACAAAAGTGGCAAATAGTGAGAAACATTAGTGAGGACCAAGGTGGTATCAGAGAAGAGCAGTGTCTGCAGAGGAATTGACAGGTCCCTAATGAGTCCTAGAAACCTCCTTCCTCTCCTTTTGGAACTTTGGACAAATAGGCTGACTAAAATTCTGAGGATCATCCTCCCCATCCCTCCACCCCCATTTCTGAAAGAAACAGTGACTTTCTCGACAGTTGGTTTCAATTATGAGCTGTACAATATCACACCAGCTGTTTGGCAAACTCATCTATCACGACCCCAGACAACTGATGCTCCACAATTTATGTACAACAGTTTTCCCATGTTAACCATAGTCAAACTTCTTCCTAGAACCTACTTTAAATTTCAGCACAATGAGGATAAGCTTCAATTTTATTTTGAGGCTGCATTTGAGAAAACAAAGAAAGGGTCTGAGACCATGTTCAGAAACATGTTCAGAAAGGATAGCTCGTATCCTGACAAGCAAAGATGATTAAATTATCACAACTGGGGGCGGGGGGGGGGGTGTGTGTGCACCTAGGTGGCTCAGTCGGTTAAGTGTCATGATCTTCTGGTCCATGAGTTTGAGCCCCGCATTGGGCTCTGTGCTGATAGCTGAGTCCGAAGCTGCTTCAGATTCTGTGTCTCCCTCTCTCTCCTTGCCCCTCCCCTGCTTGTGTTCTTTCTCTCTCTCTCCCTCTCTCTCTCTCTCTCTCTCTCTCTCTCTCAAAAATAAATAAATAAACTAAAAAAAAAGAACTATCATAACCAGACACAAACGCCGAGAATAACACAGCTGGGACTCCAGTGGAGGAGCAAATATCCTCTACCTCCAGACTGTCTGGAGGGCTTCCTCTCATGGCACCATTCACTTATGAAAATGACCTGGAACTCATCAAGAAAAAGTTAACTTGAGCACTTGTTTTTAGGAGGCTGGAGAGGGTGCTATGTGTTTTAGAACTTCCCATCAAATATGGTTCACGTAAAAATACTTTAGAGTTGAAGCTACTGAGAAACTCAGCTACCTAGGGATGACATAGTTCCTGGGAGCACCTGAGGGCCAAGATTTTTCTGTTCCGTGGGAAGTAGCAGTGAGCAGAGTTTCACACAAGTGTGGTTGTTGAAGCCGGCAGCATCGTGTAACCCCTGAATGGCTCTCTGAAGTGTCTCTGAAGATATTCTCTGGCTACAGAGGCTTTGCCATGCATGAGAGGCTAAATATCTGAGAGTTGATCTTGGCTGACTCCTCTCCTCATTTCATTTTATTTTGCCTCATCTCATTGCATCCTATCTCATTCTGTCTCATTAATTGATTAATTAATTAATCCATCCAATGTTGAATGCCTACAATAGTACCTGTGTGTCAGGTACTATTCTAATGCTGGGGATATATTAAAAAATGTCAAATCCCTCAATTTCTTATATCCTAGTGAGGGAAGATAGATAATATGCAAAATTCAAGTGTAAGAAAGTGATAGTCTAGAAAGTGATAAATTCTATGAAGAAAAACATAGAGAAAAAGAGAGTACTCAGCTTTCCAGTTTAAATAGGGTGATCAGGTAACCTCTTTAAGAAAATAATTTTTGAGCAAAAATTTAAGAGATGAAAAAGGAAGCAACTATCTTAGAGAAGAATATTCCAGAGAATAGTAATTGCAAAGGCCCTGAGGCAGGGCAATTCCTGGAATGTTGAGGAGAAGCAAAGAAGCCAGTATGGCTAGAGAACAGAGGAAGAGAAGAGGATAAAGTCAGAGATCTAAGGGGCAGGCTGCATTGGGACTCATAGCCATTAGAGACTTTGGCTTTACCATTTGGGAGGTAGGGAGCCCTTGGGAAGTTTTGAAATAAAAAAGGTGAATTTATATATTAACAAGGCTACTCTGGCTTCTGTATTGAGGAGGAAAGAATAGAAGCAGAAAAATGAGTTGAGACTCTTGCAATAATTTAGGCAAACGATAGGCATGTAGACTAGGCTGATAGCAGTGGTCCAGGCGACTGAGATGTAGGAGGAAGTGACAACAGAACTGGTTACATGTGTTATGAGAGAAAAACAGAGACGTCAAGGATGACTCAAGGCATCTGGAAAGATGGGTAAAGCAAAAGATGAAGAGTTCAGTCTGGGATGTGGTAACATTAGGATGCCTATTAGACATCCATGTATAGTTGTCTAGCAAGAGTTGGATTTACAAATTTGGGGTTTAGGAATGGGATCTGGGCTGGGGATATTCATTTGGGAGTCACCAGCTTGCAGATGGTATTTAAGGCCACAGGACCAGATGGACTCACAGGTGGAGATAGAGAGGGTGTGGCCCCAAGCTCTGGAGCCCTCCTATGTTAAAGGACAGAGAGATACGGAAGAAAGAGCCAAGAAGCCTGAGAAGGAGGAGCCAGGGAGGTAGGAAGAAAAGTGGGAGGGTGCCATGTGCTTGAAGTCAAGGACGGCGATGCTTTCAAGGAGTAGATGCTCAATGACACCAAATGCTGCTGTGTGTTAGGTGAGACAGGCACAGACGCCTGGCTGCTAGAAGTTTCTTTGAGGTGTTGACAATCAATCCAGAGTGGTGGTGGTTCTTTCTCCAAATGACCTCTCAGATCAATCTGCTGGTTGTCTCAGGCCACCCTCTTCCATCTTCTCTGGCCCTGGAATGGCTGGAGGCCCTCAGCGAGCTCTGCCTCAGCCTGGACCCCACTTCGCCTCACAGCAGTCATTTGTCCCATGTCACTCCTGAGCACCTGAGGTGTGGCCAGCCTGAAGTGAGATGTGCAGTAAGTACATGCTGGAGGTTGAAGATTTAGAACAACAACAAGAAGAATGTAAAAATATCTCATTAATAATTGTTTATATTGATTCATGTTGAAATGGCAGTATTTGGAGATTTTTGAGTTCAATAAGACATATTATTCAGGTCAGTCAATTATACCTCGTTTTGAAATTCTTTTTACATTTTACAAATGTGGCTATTAGAAAATTTTGATTACACATGTGATTTGCATGCATGGATTGCATTATATTTCTTCTTCTTAAATATCTATATACTTTTAAATGTTTTTAAATGTTTATTTTTGAGAGAGAGTGCGCAACCGTGTGCATAATGGGGGAGGGGCAGAGAAAGGGGGACAGTGGGCTCTGGGGTGGCAGCAGTGAGCACGATGTGGGGCTCGAACTCATGAAATTGCATTATACTTCTAATAGATTGTGCTGGAATACACCCTTTTTTCACTCTGCACCCAAAGTAATCTTTTAAAAACACATCGACCATGTCAGTGCCATGCTTATTGCCTTCAATAACTTCCTGCTGCTTTAAAACACCTCATCTTTAACCTGAGGCTCTGAGAGCCAGGCTCACTGTCAGCCTCAGCTCCAGAACCCCGACTTCCTTCTTGTCTGTGCTCAGGGCACACTGGCCACCTTCCTTCCCACCTGGACTCTGCTCCAGTGCGGCTCCTAGTCTGGAACCCTCTTCTTTAGCTTCCTTGCATTGTTTATACATCTTCCGAGACTCCACTTCTGTCACCTCCTTAGGGTATCTTTCTACAGTCTTCGAAATAGGTTAGGCGATGCACTTGTAATCTGACAGCCTCCTGAACTCTTTCTTGATAGCACTTGTCTGACCTGCCCATCACTGCATTCATAATCAATTTTGCTCTTTCTCCAGGAAAGGCTGTAGGCTCCCAAGAAGCAGCTGCATTGTCCATTAGTATCCTTTGCACCCAAAACAAGAGACAGAAAATGGAGTTTTAAATTACCTTGTTATGTTATATTGTTATGTTGTAATCATTTGTGTTCTTTTCCTTTTAATCGTTATATCAAACCTGATGTGGTGTTGCAGAGTTGAAGAAATACTCTTTTTTTTTTTTAAGACTTTAATTTTTCAGAGCACAAATGTTAGGTTCACCACAAAATTAAGGGGAAGGTACACAGATTTCCCCTGTTCCCACACAAGCATAGCCTCCCCCATTATCAACAGCCTCTACCCGAGCAGTTCATTTGTTACAATGCTCCATCAAGTCACCCCTCCCCTTCTCCAGATCCTTGGCAGCCACTAATCTCTCTACTGTTTCCTTTTCCAAAATGCCATACTTTTGGAATCATACAGAATTTAGCCTTTTTAGTTTGGCTTCTCTCACTTGGCACTATGCCTTTAAGTTTTCTCCATGTCTTTTCATGGCTTGATAGCCCATTTCCTTTCAGGACTGAATAATATTCCGTTGTTTGGATGTACCACAGTTTGTTTATCCATTCACCTACTTAGTATTCACCTACAAGGACATCTTGGTTGCTTTCAACAATTCACAATTATGAATATAAACGTCTGTGTGCAGGTTTGTGTGCACATAAGGTTTTAACTACTTTGTGTAAACTTAAAATATCTTTTGAAGTCGAAGAGAATTGCTTGCTGGTTTGTTTTGTGGGGATTTTTTGTAATTTATTTTTCTTGCTCTTTTAAAAACTGAAACTCTTTTTGCATAGAGAGAAATGCACTAATATCAAGTGTATGGTTCTCTGTCTGTTGGCAAATCAATACATTCATGTAATTAAGATTCCAGTCAAGATATTGAAGATTTCCATCACTCTTGGGGCACCTGGGTGGCTCAGTCCGTTAAACGTCCGACATTGGCTCAGGTCATGATTTCACAGTTTGTGAGTTCTAGCCCCACGTCAGGCTCTGTGCTGATCTCAGAGCCTGAAGCCTGCTTTGGATTCTGTGTCTCCTTCTCTCTACCCTTCTCCCGCTCATGTTATGTCTCTCTCTCAAAAATAAATAAACATAAAAAAATTAAAAAGATTTCCATCTCTCTCAAGAAGTTCTCTTTATGTCTTATAAGCAATCCCTGCCCTAAACACAATCACACCATGATTTCTACCATCATAGATTAGTTTTGCCTCCTCATAAGC
The DNA here is from genome assembly GCA_028646485.1 of Cryptoprocta ferox. NCBI lineage: Eukaryota > Metazoa > Chordata > Mammalia > Carnivora > Eupleridae > Cryptoprocta > Cryptoprocta ferox. Next base: position 50,365,068 of record CM053577.1, read on the forward strand.
TTCATAGAAATAGAATCATACAGTATGTACTTGGTTGTATCTGGCTTCTTTCACTCAGCATTATGTTTCTGAGAGTCATTCATGTTGCAGCTTGAATCAATAGTTTGTACCTTTTTATTGCTGAATAACTGCCTTGGTATATTATGATTTTTCTGCTTACCTCCTGATAGGTATTTTTGGAATGCTTGTAGTTTGGGGCAATTATGAATAAAGCTACTAGAAATACTTGTGTATGAGTCTTTTGCATACATGTTATCATTTTCATAGTAAATACTTAGGTGGGAAATGACTGGCTCATGTGTAAGTGTGTGCTTAAGTTTTTTAAAAGTTGTCAAGCCAATTATGAGAGCTTCAGTTTTTCCACATTCTCATTAACATTTAATTTTATTAATTTTCAGTCTTCTCAATTTCAGTCATTCTGGTGAGTGTGAAGTGATATCTCATTGTGGTTTTAATTTGTATTTCTTTGATGACTAATGATGTTGAACATTTTTTCATGTGCCTATTTAGCCGTTCAAAAATTTTCTTTAGTGAGGTCTCTGCTCAAATATTTTACTACTTTAAAACTGGGTTGTCTTGTTCATACTGAGTTGTAAATTTTTTTTTAATATATTCTAGGTAAAATGCTTTGTTTCAGGTATATATTTTATGAATATTTTTCTCCCTATCTGTGACTCAACCTTTTATTTTCTCAAATATGTCTTTTAAAGAGCAGAACATATATTGATTTTAAAGTCCATTTTATCCATTTTTTTTTCATTTATAGTGGCACCTTTTGAGTCCTAAGGAATCTTTGCCTACCTCAGAGCCTCAACAATTTTCTCCTATGTTTTCTTCTCGATGTTTTATGGACTTTAGGTTTTGACTCAATTTGAACTGATGTCTGTAATGGTGTGAGTAGGGATTGAGGTTTAGTTTAGTTTAGTTTTTTTTTTTTTTTGGCACTTAGGTAAATACTCACTTGTTCCAGTACTATTTATTATAAAAACTATTTCTTACCCCACTGGATTAGGTTGATACCTTTGTGTGTGTGTGTGTGTGTGTGTGTGTGTGTGTGGGTGTGTGTGTGTATGGGGGGGTATTTCTGGATGCTCTATTCTGTTCCATTTACCTATATGCCTGTCTTCATGTCAATACCACATTCTTTTGGTTTCTATAGCCTTAAAGTAAGTTTTGATTTCAGGTAGAATAAGTCCTGCAATATTATTCTTCTTTTCAAAATGGTTTTGACAATTTCAGGCCCTTTACATTTCCATACAAATTTTAAAATAAATGTCAATTTCAACAATAAAAACCTGTGGGAATTTTGATTGGGGGTGTATTAACTCTATTGATCAATTGGAAATAATTGACATGTTAACAATATTAAATGTTCCAATTCATCAACATGATATCTCTTTCTATTTATTTAGGTCTTTAATTTCTCTCAACAATGTTTGGCGGTTTCCAAACCATAATTTTTTAATGTTTATTGATGCTATTTTAAATATCTAAATTTTTCATTTTCCATTTTTTGTTTAGCAGAATATTTTTAAAAATTAGTTTTTGAATGGTTGACCTTGCTAGTCTGTGACTTTGCTAAATTCACTTATTAGTTCTAGGATTTTTTTCTAGATTCCTTAAGATTACCTACAAACACAACTGTTTTGACTTTGAATAACATTTTGCTCATTTCTTTTCAGTTTTGGTGGTATATATTCCTTTTTATTGCTGCACTACACTGGCCAGGACCTCTAGTATTGTGTTGAAATTTCGGCTATGGACATTCTTTACGTGCTTGATCATAATGGGAACGTGCTCTATATTTCTCCACTAAGTACTGTCTTAGCTTTATCAAAATAGAAGTTCCCTTATTTTCTCAGTTTTCAGAGTTTTTATAATGAATAGGTGTTCAAATTTTAACAATGCTTTTTCTTTATTTGTTGCCGTAGTCATGTATTTTTCTCCTTTATTTTATTAATAAGGTGGATTACATTGATGTAGTTTTGAATGTTGAACCAACTGTATATTGATCATAAACCAATAAAAGGATAAAAAAGGAGAACCTTCCTTTCGTTTATTGCTCGATTCTATTTTCTAATCTTTTGCTGTATACATATTTGCCTTTAGGTTCATGAAGATTATTGGTCTGCAATATCCTTTTCTTATAATGTCCTTATTAGATTTTTTTTAGACGTTTATTTATTTTGAGAGAGACAGAGATAGCACAATCAGTGGAGGGTCAGAGAGAGAGGCAGAGAGAGAGAATCCCAAGCAGGCTCCACACTGTCAGTGCAGAGCCAGACGTGGGGCTCGAACCCATGAAACTGTGAGAAGCTATGAAGCTGTGAGACTTGAGCTGAAACCAAGAGTCAGACACTTAACCAACTGAGCCACCCAGGTGCCTCCGTTATTAGATTTTTGTATCAAGATTATAGAGATTTCATCTAATGAACTGGGAAGTGATCCTTCCTGTTTTCTGGTGGAAAACTCTAATTTTACCAGAGATGAGAAACTGGCTGCAGGGGGAGCTAGAATGTGTGGGACAATGTGCATAGGGGAGTCCCCTTCAGCCCCGGCCATGGAGTGCTAGAGAGTTCAGGGTGTAGGGTGTGGTTCATGAGGCCTGAAGAGGGTGACGCTCAGGGGCTGAGGACTGAGTGGAGATTTCAAAGACTGCACACTTGAGGACACCTAGGAGTTTGGGCCCTGTCTGACCAGAGCAAACTTGCTGAGAACCACAAACAATGAACTGAGAATGTAAAGTCTATACATCTTAAGAGAAAAGATCATGCCCAGGGGAAGGGCTCTGCCTTGAAACAAAGTACAAACTGAAACAGATGCATCCATTTCCTAAGCTTGGTTGTTCTCTTTCTCTGTACCCAATAATACTAATAAAAGCCAATCTATGGGGTGCTTACTATGTGCCAGGGAGGCTGCTCTGCATGTTCTACTTCTGTTGATTCAATTTATCGTCGTAGCCACCTTGTGAGGCAAGTAGTATTTTTATCTCCAGTCGCAGATGCAGAAATTAGCATATTAGGAGATGAAGAAACTTGCCCAGTGCTACACAGTTAGTAAACAGCAGAGCTGGGCCTTGGACTCCTGGGGGCTGACTCCAACATCCACATTCTTAGCCATAATTGTAGACTGAAATATCTAAAGAGTCCATTTCCCCTTCTCTTCATGTCCTGTCACCACAACCTTGGTTCTGACTCTCCTCATCCCTTGTCTAGATGTTTACTAAGATTTCCTTGCCTCTATATTTATCAGAGAGATAGTTTCTAAACTGCAAATCTGATCATACAAAATCTTTCTCTTCCTGCTCAAAATCCATTAATGACAGACTTAAGGTCTGATATGATCTTGTGTCCACCTTTCAAGCCAGCACTTATTTCTCTCCCTCATTCTTCACCACCCCCGCTTTGTTGAGGTATAACTGAGAAATATAATATGTAATATTTAATATATAATAATAATATATTGAAAAGGTTGCCCACAATCCCACAATAAATTAACTCATCACCTCACATATCTCCTTCTTACATTCTACTCTCGCTCCAAATTTCAATTATACAACACAGTATTATCAACTATAATCACCATGTTATACATTAGATCCTCAGACTTTAGTCATCTTATGACTGAAAGTTTGTACCCTTTCATCAACTCTCCCCATTTCCCTCACCCCCAACCCCAGCTCGGCAACCACCATTCTCCTTTGTTTCTGTGAGTTCCACTTTTCTCTCCCCAGCCACCTCACCTCCACCCTAAAGCCTGTCCAGACTCTTGCCAGGCACACTTAGGCCTTTCTTCCTGCACAGGCAGTGAGCACGCCCCCATAAGCCCCAGCATAGGGCCTGGCAGGTCTCTGGTCTCTGATTAGCTCGCTCCTGGGTCCGGGCCACGTTTCACTTATTCCTGGCACGTGCTGGGTGCATAGTAGGCACACAAGAAATGCTCCTTGAGATGCGGTACACAGCAAACTCCGAGCAACAGCTGAACCATGTTGTATTGTCCTTCCCTCATGTGGGTGGAAGTGAGGGTGAAGACCAACTTCAGAAGCCTGAATGTACCGGGAAAGGGGAGGGGGTGTGAGCTGCAGAATGTGGTTTGGTTTCACAGTGTTCCGGTGGCTGGCCTTGTTTTATTAGCCGCAGGCCAGCATTCTCACAAGAACAAGAGATTTTTCTTCCTTGTTTTTAGACAAAGCTGAGATCCCACTTAAGTGTTTCATTGTTCTCTGCTTGCCTCCTTAGCCTAATTTTTTTTCTTGAAATTGTCTTTGTGAAGGGAGCTCTCACAAGCGATTACAAAGAGCTGGGTAGTACTTCCTAGGGGAGAGGGGGGCTCCTTGGCCCTGCTATGTTCTAGCAGAGGAGCAGGGGCCCGGAGCACTATGCCTGTGGCCTTCCTCTTGCCCCCGGCATACACGTGGACAGGAAAGGGGCTCTGTTAACAGAGGTGTGGCCGAGTGGCTGGTCCACCTTCCCGATCGAATTTGCCAGAAAATTGTGTTATAGGATAACTTTTGTTTTTGGTTTGCAAAAGTTTTTCCTCTTTAGGGGCGCCTGGGTGGCTCAGGTCACAATCTCGCACTTGGTGAGTTCGAGCCCTGCATCCAGCTCTGTGCTGACAGCTCAGGGCCTGGAGCCTGCGTGGGATTCTGTGTCTCCCTCTCTCTCTGCCCCTCCCCTACTCATGCTCTGTCTCTTGCTCTCTCAAAAATAAATAAAGGTTAAAAAAAAGTTTAAAGTGTTTCCTCTTTAAAGAAATTTTACTAAGTGCTGAGCAGGTAACTGATTAACACGCAGCTTTGGGGAGACGGGAGAGTGTCCGCAGACCCTGACAACCCGCGTGGTGGTAGGAGCCTTAGCCAGGGCTTGCCCAGACCAATTTCACTAACGCTTGGTTGTCGTGGAGCAGGCAGTCATGGACTCAGAGGGAAGCCGGCCTGTCAGCTGGCCCCGCCCACCAGTTAGCTCCAGACCTCCCCCGCCTGGGTCAGGTACACCATTACACTATCTCTTGCATGCTGTATTTTTCCTTGACTGCAGTTCTAAAGTTTGCAACACGTATTTTAAAGACTTTCTTATCGATGATTTCCTCCTCCACTGGACCATGAGAGCCACAAAGGAAGAATGTGTCTGTTGTATCCAGACCCCTACCCAATGCCTGGCACTTAATACTTGTTGAATGAACGAATGAATGGATATTTTCGAGCAGCCCCTGCAGCTTGGAAGGGGCAGAGTTTCATAAAATTCTTTTATCATAATATATTATCCCTCATTCACCAGCATGACACTGACTGAGACAAGGCCACCTCTGACCTGCTGGTCCAACAGTGGAGGTGGTTGCTGTTGACACTCACATCCACAGTCTAAGCCAGTGTCCCCATCTTTGCTGTGGACTGTGCCAGGCACTATGTAGGGACTTGGTTCAGGACTGAATTTTGTTTCCTCAACATTCATAGGTTGAAGCCCTAACTCTCATGTGACTGTATTTAGGGCTAGGACCTTTAAAGAGTTAATTAACATTAAATGAGGTCACATGACCTAAAGTAGTTAAATGAGGTCTTAACCTAATAGGACTGGAAAGGCCATGTGAGAATACAGTGAGAAGGTGGCCACCTAACAAGGCAAGGAGATTGACTTCAGGAGACACTAACCCTGCCCACCTCCAGGACTATAAATTTCTGTTGTCAAAGCCACTAGTCTGAGGTACTTTGTTATGGCAGCCCTAAAAAATGAATACAGGGCTTCACTGTAAAAATGAATGAGAGGTACGGAAAGGTGAGGGAGAGAATCATTGCTTCTGCGGAGCCTGGAAGACTTTGAGGAGGAGTACTATGTAAGCTGGTCTTGAGGAAAAGAAAGGACTTTAGTGGATGGCTATGGAGGGAGTATCTGCCAGATGCCAAGCTGGTTTCAGGCTGGAGCTTTTACTTTTCTTTCTTTCTTTATTAAAATTTTTTTAACATTTATTTATTTTTGAGAGAGAGAGATAGAGCAAGAGTGGGAGAGGGGAGAGAGAGAGGGAGACACAGAATCCAAAGCAGGCTCCAGGCTCTGAGCTGTCAGCACAGAGCCCAATGTGGGGCTCGAACTCATAGACTGTGAGATCATGACCTGAGCTGAAGTCCGACACTTGACAGAGCCATCTAGGTGCCCCCAGGCTGGAGGTTTTATTTATGTGACTTCCCTGGGGTTGGACCACATTGCTGGGATGAAATTTCCAGCAGAGGAAATCAAGCTTACCTGAGGTGAAGTAATTTGTCTAAGATTACCCCATTGATAAGTAGCAGAATCAGAATTTGAACCCAAGATTATTTTAGACTAAAGTTGCTTTCCTTTCCATTACATTAAGCACAGTGGTATCAGATGATGATTATGATAAAAATACCATGCCTACAATAACTATGAGCCTGGCATGCTCATAGTTATATACATTATCTAATTTATATACATTATCTAATTTGACTAGTTATATATATTATCTAATTTAACCACCTCACTCCCCCAAAAATTAGGGAGGTACTCTGATTATCTTTATCTTACAAATTCCAAAAAGAGGCACAGAAATGGTTAATAAAATTCAACACAACAAGTAAGGGTGGAATTAGGAATTGAATCCAGACTGGTTTCAGAATCCATGTATTTAACCAATTTATTTAATTTTTTCATATGTGCAGAGGTCTGGGGGCTGAGAAATGGCATGGGGGCAGGGAGGAGTGGGGCTGAGGGTTGCTGGTTTTATAGTTTCTAGGCTGTGAGTCTTCTATGACAAGGACTAATTGGCAAAATTTTGTCTGAGCAGTAATAATAGTAAAAACCAGCAATAATAAATATAGTTAAATATTTGCTTGCTCTGGGGCAAATCAATCAGGGTAAGGACCATGCATTTCCCTAAATCACCTCTGCACTGTCCAATGGGCGCAAGATTCTTGGTGATTCTGGGATTGAAACACCTGTGAACTGAGACCAGGGATGGGGGCTTCAGTGACGAATAACCCCTAAGGATGCTGCAGATACCTGGGTCTTCATCCTCACAGCCATATTTGCTACAAATTCTATATCTAATAGTTGTCCCTCAGCCTGGGAGTGAAGACCAGGGTTGGAGAACTAGGGTCCCGGGAACCTGTAGCTGGGGGCAGGCTGAGACTCAGTCTGGTTTCGTTAGGCAGCAGGTTGCCTTTCCCCAACTCAGCAGCCCTGACCTGTGAGGTGGTGAAAGTGAATGACAGCACCCTTCCGGCCATGGTGGCTGGTGAATCTCCAGTGCTCCATTATTGCATGTTAAAGATGGGTCTGTGCAGGGCAGGCAGAACTTTGGTTCGTTCAGTGCCCAGAGTTCCCTCAGAAACAGGTCCAGAACCTCCCCGACTTTCCATTTTTGCCCTCCTCACCAGCAGTACTAACAAGTGCCCAGGATAATTCCTAAACAACCATCTTAACGTCCTCCTTCTGGTTTCTGGACTTCTCCACTTGGATCCCTGGTCTCTATGTCCATCTTCCCTGCAGCTGAATCAGCCAGACCTGGACCATAGACTCTGTAGGATCCCTGCAGACACTTGGGTCCTCTCTCCAAAAGAGCCAGTCACTTCCCCTTGCGTGCCTTCTCCTTCCAATGTTGTTGGTATTCCCATTAGTAACATCAAAAATGTGTGTATTCCAGAGGCAACTGATTACGGAAAGGTTTATTAGTTCAAGGCATGGGTTCTTTGAAAGTTTTCCTATTCCTCTTCCTCATGCTGTTACCTTCTGGTCACTTTCTGCTTATGGGTCAGAGGTTTCTGGGCACAGAAGAGTAACCTAGGTTATAGCCATGATTTGTTGCTGGTAGTTTGAGAATAAAGGGGGCCAGAACATGCCACCCCAAACCAATTCACTTTATCATAAGAATTATTTTGAGCTGAAGGCAATTGAGGAACTGCAAATTCAGGGAAAACTCTAAAACTGAAGCATATATTTCCCTTTGGTAAAGGAAATTTCAGTTTGCAAAGATGTCCTCCTCTGCCATAGCAGGAAGACTCTTGATTAAATATTCTTACCAATGGAGAAGGCACTGGCTTAAATCTGCATAGCAAACTCCACTAAACAATCCTTGCTTACCATACTTTTCCTGGTTACCTTCCCATAACTATCCCCCTCCCCTGACCAGAAGCCCCTAATCCCTCTTCCTTTATCTAGCCTCTTGTTTATACCTTGTCACCCTTTGGGGTAGTATATAAGCCCCCAAATAATAATTTTTTAAACATTTATTTATTTCTGAGAGACAGAACACGAGTGGGAAGGGACAGAGACAGGAAGACAAAGAATCTGAAACAAGCTCCAGGCTCTGAACTGTCTGCACAGAGTCTAATACAGGGCTCAATCCCACAAACTGTGAGATCATGACCTGAGCTGAAGTCTACGCTTAACTGACTGAGCCTCCCAGGCACCAAGCCCCCAAATTCTAAATGCCTCCTTGAGCCAATTTTTTTTGGGAACTCCTGTGCATACATACATAATTAAATCATCTTCTCTCTTGTTAATCTGACTTTTATCAGTTTGCTTCATGGGTCCCAGCCATTGAATCTACAAAGGCAGAGGAAGAGTTTTCTTCCTCCCTACAACTTTGGCAGCCATGAAGGGACAGCTGGGACACTCTACTCACTCCAGAGTCTACAGCTAAAGTCTTGGAGTGTCTGACAAAGGGTAGAAACTCTTACTAAGTCAGCCTTACAGATCTCTGCCTACAGAGTCCAATGGACAGAGGGCAGTTCAGAGCCTCTTTGTCTTGTCCTTGCCAAATTTAGATTAACAAGAAAAAAACATTGATAAGAATTCATTATCTGCATTGTGACTCTTATGAATTTGGCTTTGAGTACTTATTCGTTATTGGTCTTTTCCTTCCCAGGGATGGTCACTGCTTTCCTGTTTGTCTTGCTTCACATCCTGAGAGTTAGGCTGGACTTCCTGCCTGTCAGGGGTACAGGCTGGTAGGCCAGCATCTGTAGGTGGCCAACTGTCAGGTTGGGGGCCCCACAAATTTGTAGACAGCCAGACAGAAATATGGGCTCTACCCCATGTGGCTGACTTCCTACTGACCATTGCCAGCTCTCAGAGGGTTCGTCTAAGTCATTCTCTTTTTTGGGTATCTTTTTGGTATCATGATATTGGATCATGAGGGTGGCATCTTTTGCAGCATCTTTGGGAAAATCTCTTGTGTCCATGGTTAAGCTAGAAAAAGGCTTATTGGTTTTGGTTTTGAGTCACAATTGAAATAGGTATACTTTTTTTTTTTTTAAACCCAATCCCTTTTTCCTTGTCTAACCTCTTCTCCACCCTCTGTGCCCCTTTGGGATGGTACATAAGCACCCAATTCTAACTGCCTTCACACATAATAAAAAATGTTTTTTTTCCCTCTTGTTAGTCTGCCATTTATCAGTTTAATTTGGACGGCCCCAGCCAAAGAACCCAGGAGGATGAGGAAAAAGGTTTTTTCCCCCTCCCCTACACGAGGCATTATGTCATTGATTGAGTGATAAAAACAAAACAAAACAATCAACACATGAATAAAACCAGCTTTCTTAGTTCTGTAGTCAAAGATGAATAGATTACAGAATTAGGAAGTAAAGTATTAAATAACCCACACTTACCCCTACCTCAGTCTTTTCCCTCTTTATGAAAAGAAGGTGTATGGCTTCCATAAGGAGACTTGCAAAGGTTGCCACGTGCTGATTCACCTGCTTTATTCCACATCCTCACATCCCTCTAGTTCTCAAACCTCATTTGCACAGCTCTGGTGAAACTCATAAGTAATACAGGACTAAAGAAAATGTCAATTAACCAAGAAAGTGCTATTGAGCAGCCTTCAAAAAAAAAAAAAAACAACTGGAAGATTTCTACCAAATATCTTCAAACATCTTGTGTTTTTTCTGTCTGGATTCCACCCAACACACACCCCACAACCTCACCCCAAAGGACAGCATCCTTTGGTACCCACCATCCCTCTTCTCTCCCTCCCTGTCCATCAAGAAAATCCTCTTGTTCCCAACAGTCTTTGCTTCTGTCTAGAAAGTCTGTCTCCCTGAAGGAGCTGTGGTCTCAGGAGTGGGGAATCAAGGGGGAAAAACCAGCAGTTATGGAGGGCCACCACTGTCCAGGCCCTGCACTAGATGCTTTCTCTATTTTTTGTACTAAATCCTTACAATAATCCTGTAACATATAAATCCTGTTTTAGAAGCAAGGAAGCTAAAACTCAGAGAGATTAAGGGATTTGTTCACTATCACACAGCTGGTAAAGCCCCCAGCTGACTTCCCCTGCTCCTCAGCCAGTTCTTTCCATTCAGGGAAGAGTCCCCAGAGCAACAGGGTCTTGCTAATCCTCGCAGCTATCCATAACAATCTCTGTGGCTCAAGAATGGAGACCAAGGAAAATGGAGGGTGGCAGCTGGGGTTTCAAGCCCAAGTGTTAACATTTGCAATTAGATGGCAAACAAAACAGAACTGACCAGCGAGCCCAGAATAACTTGGAGGCTTAAGAAGAGCCAGCAGAGGAGAGCAAGTTTCTAGCCTTTCCGTTCCTTGGATGTCCTTAGGAGATTTTGGAAATGCAGCCTTGAGGACCCTGGCTGTGCTTTCTGAACGGGTAGATCTGGAAGCTAAGTGCAGGTTAAGGTATGCCTGAGAATGTGATCATTTCTTTTTCAAGGAGAGCAGTAGTCTGAGGAGGAAGAACGTGGCTGCTGTATTCTGAGATCTAGCAGGAGCAGCACACTTGAACTGCCATCTTTTTGTTGCTATAGGAACAATTTCCTACACATTTTCTGAAACACTCAGGCCTGAGTAATTGCTGCCATTGTCAATGCCTGTACTTCCACTGGTTCACCTAGAAAAGAATGGCCAGGTGATCATCTACCAAAGATAGAACCTGAAGACCTCCTTCCCAACTTGAAAACTAATTGGCAATCCCATTTCTAATAATAGAGGTGCCTGCAGACTCTGCCAGGTGGTACTCTCAAGCTTTCCCCTTGGGCCTGTTTCCTAGGTGAGCAATGATTGGTGAGGGAGATGCTGTTGGTTCTGTTCAAGGAATGCATCCTGGTGACTATGACTCACCCTAGGAGCCTTGGTTCAGTACAAGCACAAAGGAGCTGCAGATGAGGAGTGTTGTGTGCATGTACTCATTCATCACACACACACACACACACACACACACACGAACACACACACAGACACACCCCAATTTGATTGTTGTTGTGCTCTATCATGTTCCTTTCCTGGAGGTTACATCACATTTGGTAGGCAGAAATCCACAGCCTTAGGATTCAGGCAAAGCTTGCTTCTCTCTGCATTCATCTACAGTCTGCACACCATTCTTAGTTTGCACTGGTGTTCAGGACTACTAATTTTTTCAAGGAAGATGAGGACATTTTTTTGAAGGTGGAGTTCTCTATGTGGAAGCAACTTCAAATAAGTGGAACAAGAGCTAGAATAAGACTCAGAAGACTTGCTCTACCACATATAGCAATAGGACCTTGAGGAAGTCATGTAGCCCCATTGGATGACATTTTTATCATCTATAAAGAAAGATGATCAAGACTCCTTCACAGCCAGCTTGATATAGTTAAGTAAATGGATTTATTCATTCACCAGTTATGTAGCACTGGGAATATTTCAAGTGAGCGTGAGATAAAGTATCTGCTCTCATTCTAATATACATAAATAAATGAAAAAATAATAAGTAGGGAGTAAATAGTGTGCAGATGAATAAACAGAAAAGTGTGATAGAAGGGAATAGATGATTGCTTTAGAAGGGGGGAAAGGGTCAGAGCAGTTTATCTCTGAAGAAGCGACATTAAAGCTGAGATCTGAATGGCAGGGAGGAACCAGCTGTGCAAAGATGAGGTGGAAAGTCCTTTAGTAGAAGATACATGTAGTGCAAAAGCCCTGTTAAGGAACTAATTTGGAATATTTGAGGAATCCAGAAAAAAGGGTAATATGCTTGGAGCATGGTGGGTGAAGGGGAGAGGGAGGCAGGGACTTGGTCTTGTAACTCTTTGTAAACCCAGGAAGTGAATTGAGATTTTATTCTAAGATAGAAAGTCATTAGAATGTTTTCTGAAGGGGGTGGGGTGGGGTAGGGAATAGTATGAATAGATGTTTATTTTTAAAAGATTTTTCTGGTCACTCTAAGGAAAGTGGAAACAAGAAAAGTAGGTAGGAGGTTATTGTTGAGTCCAGGCTGAAGATGATGGTAGACTGGTCTAGGGTGATAGCAGAGAGTGAGGGACAGAGGGGGAGAGAGAGAGAGAGAGAGAAAGAGAGAGAGAGAGAGAGAGAGAGAGAGAGAAATAGATGCTTCTGAGCTATGTGTTACAGATAGATAGTACAGAGTCTTGCTGATTGCTTGGGCAATCTCTGCTTTGGGGAAAAGACAAGTAGAGAGTAGGTTAGATTTTTGGCTTGCACAGTTAGTTGAGTGAAATGGGGAAGACTAGGAAAGGAACAGGTTTGGAGGGATCAATAATTTTATTTTAAGCATGTTAGATTTGCAATAGGTCTTTTAAATATCCAAGAAGATATATTATCTAGGCAGTTAGACGTCGAGGTCCAAATTTCAGGAGGCAGGTCATAGCTGGAGTTAGAAATGAGGAATAGAGATGGTACTTAAACCCATGGACTAGATGAGGTCACCAAAGGAGAGACGATATGCAGGGACTGAGTCATGGGCTCTCCAACATTCAGATGATGTTGAGGAAGAGAATCTAGCAAAAGAGACTGAAAAACAAGTCCTTACAGTAAAGCAGTCACAGAGGAAAAGCAGAAGAGTGGTGTCCTTGAAGGAAAGAAAAGAAAGGAGTGTCAGACTAGAAGGACTGAGTAGTTCAACTGAATGTCCAAGTGATAAAATGAGAAAAGCAACCCTGAATTTGACAAAATGGAGGTAGCCTCATCAAGTAGTTGAATGGAATGGAAAAGTGCTTTGAAAACCACGAAGTGCTATTGGTGCTTCTTCAAAGAAGCATTTGTGCAGATGAGGTATCCAGGGAGAGCTTTTTCAAAATACACATGTCTGGGTCTCAGTCCTTGATCAACTGAATCAAATCTTTGGAGTGTTTCATAAGCCTCTGATGCATCTCTAAGAGCCATCATTATCCAATTGTAAGTTATTGTTACTATTACCTCTGTGTCCCACTCCCTGGTATGTCCTGTGTCACGTTGGCCCTTTTCACGGATGTCTTATGAACATCTCTGTGGGAGGGCAGTTTACGTTCTTTATCACCATATACACTGATAATGTATCACGATCATGTTCAATGCCCTTACTGTAATATTGCGCATCAAAGAGGGTTTTTTTTTGTTTTTTGTTTTTGTTTTTTTTTCCTTGTCCAAATACCCTTGGAGCTCTGGAATTAATAACTGAAGTGTTCACAGTATGTGCTGCAGATAGAGGTCTCTTAATTGGTTTGTGAAACTTCCCTACTCAAACATGAATTTCAGTTGGTTTAGATGAGAAAATGAGTAGGTAACCAAAAATGCCCCAACAGTTAGTCACCTTTCAAGGCACAGCAAACCAAACGTGTTCCAACCCGTGGCAGGTAGCCACTGGTGACTCCACAGAAGGCTTGCTTGATATTTCTCTTCTCTTTCTCCAGCTCCGTACCTTTGACTTTAGTTTTTATACTCTTCTATTTTCAGGGCTATGGATACATGAAAATATGTGGAATAGTGAAGGGAATATTTTTGAAAGATCTCATAAGTGTATTATTGATTTTAAAAAATTTGAAAGTAACTAATAATTGTATGACAATTGCTTCTGAGGAGGCTGCTGAGCCTCTGGGAAAATGGTTATGAACACATTACTATGTCAATTATCACACAAATAATCAAATGGCCTTCTTCTCACATTCATACACCTGGCTATGGCTCAGGAGGGCTGTCATGGGAGTTGCTCTGCTGTGATATCTTTATTAATGAGCAAGAAGCAGAGGTAAATATTGTGCTAATTAAATCTACTGTGGATACTAATCAGGGAGGCACAGCTAGCCAGGGGGAAGCACAGATACCGCACTAACTCACTCTGAGCTTTTAAGTATGTGGAATGAGAACAACAAAATGAGCTTTGACGACAGAGAATGGAAATGAGGGGAAAATACCCTAGATGCACAGATTATTGGCAAGATGATAGGAAGAAGGAAATACCAATTTCCTTGTGAGTCTTATAACTCACCAAGAACACTGAATTAGCATGGCCCTGCCCACAAATCAGATCTCCAGAGAAGGCTGGAATATTGGTTGGAAAATTAGTTTGCAAGGACAGGAAGGAGAAACCAGGTGGCTTGAGACCATGTTTACAGAATGGGGGTTGTTGAGGTCCAGTCAGCAGGACCGGAAGAAGTATAGGCCAGCTGAAGCAGCCTGCCTTGGTTGTAGAAGTTAGGAGGCAATTGAGGAAAAGGAGAACTGATGTAAGATCTCTTTCCTAGCAGGCCCAATGAGACATAGCACCATTTGACATAGAGGCAGAGTGTTTAGGGAGAGACGAGGATACCTTCTCACAGTGACGTGGACTACTGTGTCCAATTTCCTTGGACCTGATAAGTTTGTTTGGGGGTGGGGTCCATGAGGAAAGACCTGAGCCCTCCCCAGTAAAGGGCTGCATTCATTCACTCAGTGTAATTCTATACACATTTACGGGGCAACTGCTATTGTCAGGGTCTGTGTTAGGATCTTGGGACATAAAAAAGCAGGAAGAACAGATAACATCAATAAATGTCAACATGGAAAGGGAAGCTCACTAACTTGTCCATGTCCTAAGAGCATTGTGGCACTAAGGAAAGTGCAAGCCATTCATTGTTGGGGCCTAAGGGCTATCAAGGAAGGCTTTGTAGAGGAGACACTCAGTCTGGTTTCTGAAAAACAAGTAAGAGAGTTTTCCAGATGATGTGTTGACAGAGAAAGAGAGGCTGGGAGAGAGGGGAAAGTAGAGGAGAGAAGCATTCCAGAGAGTGGGAAAGCATATGCAAAAGTACAGAGGCATTGCACGGCAAGGTATGCTAAAGTGGCCACAGGTTTTTGGAATACCTGGGGCATAAAGGGCACAAGCTGACATTATTAGTGTTCAACAATATTTGGTTCTCCTTTCTTTCCCAGCATGTTTGAGATTACATTTTCTACCTTCTTTGCAAGGATATGGTATGTTGAAACATAAGATCTGGGGAGTTGTTACTATAGTATATCCCAACCTCTCCTGACTTGTAGAGTACCTGTGGGGAATGGGGAGAAGTGAAACTGGAGAGATTGAAAGGGGATAGATCTTGGGTGGGACATTTGGGGAGAGTTTCTCTCTGTGCCAAAGAGTTTGGGTACTCTGGGCCATGGAGAAATGTGAAAAGTGTTTTGGACCTAAGAGTGACATGATCAGGTTTGGTGGCTAGGTGGAAGGATATGACTGAAGGTAGAGATCAGTCAGGAGGTGAGTGAAGCAGCTGAGTAATACTGAAGGCTTGAACTAAGGCCATGGCAGTGAGATAGGAGAAGGTTAATACGGTAAAACTAGAGGTCTTAGTGGCTACTTACATAAGTGGAGAAAAAGAAAATCAAGAATGAATTTAGAATACTCTTTGGTCTTTGGCTTAGGTGACTGTATAGGTAATTTCATTATTAACTGGGACTGTGAATAGTGGACAAGTATAGATGACAGGTTATTCATTGTTTTCCCCCCGTTAACTTCCCAAAGGAGCTTAGTGTTACACCCAGTAAAAGGTTCAGTCCACAGGTTGTAGCTTCCAGATTCTTCTTCTATAGGGTTTCTCAGCCATAGTCAGGGTCCAGTTCCACAAATAGAATCATTCCCAATGAGTCTTTCATGTCCCTGCTGCCATAATGAAGGAGAAAATGGTCAAGGTATCCCTCCAGAAGTTTGGGCTATGAAATCAGAGTTTACCCAGGCTTTGCACTACATGCTTGTGGCTTTTGGCAAAGTCCTACCACTTGAAACAACAAATATAACAACCCAGACGCTGTTAGACTCCAAATGTTGAGAAGGCACTGTAAACTAAAAGAAGGTTAGCCAGGTATGATCCTTGGCCCATAAAAGTAGTGAAAGGAATCTCCTGGCTGGTGACTTAGGACCTAATGATCATCAAAAACCACAAGGCAGTGATTTTCCAGATGTTACTTGATCATCCATTCTCCCCACCAGTCCCGTTGGTCTTTGGAATCCTATAGCTAAGTTTGTAGGTCCTGGCTATCACTTGAAATGATCACATACCAAACCTAAGAATGTATATACTGCTACCAATAATAGTAATGATGAACATTCATTGAGTATTGGCCCATTAGAAAGAGGTGCCCAGAACTTGGACTCTTTGGTCAGTTTCTGTAGGTGTGTGGGTACTTCCTAACCCTAGGACTGGCTGTCTAGATTTGTACAGGGTTCAATCTAGGAATTGCATGAGGAGTGGAGTGATCTGGTTATTTCTGGTTGGGAATGGCATGAGGACCATGAATCTGGTCAGAAACAAGGACATGGGGAGAGGGACAGGAAGTAAAGGAGAAAAGGTGCAGCTTGGTGCCATATGGCTGCCATATGGGTCATGAAGGTGCATTCTAGCCTCTGCACCCTAAAAGCATTGGCCTGCTTGGCCTGTCTTTCCTGGGTTTGGGAGCAGGAGAGGCAGAGGCCTGAATCTGTGGATGGCTGGACATCAGGGTGAACAGGGGCCAATGGTGACCTCTGGGAACTCAGTGAGAAAACACAAGCCCACAGTGCAGGACAATTATTCAGCCCAATATCCTTTCTAAGGTCCCCTTCCTCAGAATAAGAAATATATGGGATTTAAGGGGTGTGACAGTTACCAGACTTTTGGAGCTAGCTTCTGTGTGTGCTTTTTCCCCCTCACAGGCTTTGGGCCTCAGTGCACCAGTTAAAAGCACTGACTTCGCTATTTATGTAATATTTGAAAATGGGCCTCTCACCCTCTCTGAACCTTGTTTCTCTCCTAGAAAGTGCAGATAAACAAGACCTGCCTCATAGAATTACTGTTGTGAAGGTTAAATAAAGTTAAGTAATGTACAGGGAAAGACCTGCGATCCCACCAACAACTTCATGTATGGAAAGGTGGTCTAAAAAATGGAGGATGGGAACCACCACCTTGGGCAGCTTTTAATCATAGAAGAAGAACTTGGGAAGCACATACAGGAAGGATGTGGTGGCTATGGACTTAGGTCAATGGGTCTTTACTCCTCTAATCTCCCAACTAGTATAAACTTTGTCAGAATCTGTACCCAGAAATCATGACTCGGAGTTTTCTTTCATTTTTAGTTGCTATGAATAAATCCCACATGTGTGATGAATTTTGTGCTTACAACCATCTTCACTAGGTTCAATACATATAAACATTGCCTCCAGCTGCAGCTCACAGTTTAACAAGGTCTCTAAGCTCATTCCAGGGAACATGGTTCTGCTCATACCTTCCGCCCCCGACATGAGCTTATAACACCAAACTGGACTGCCATTTCAAAGAAGAGAAGAAGGAAAGCAGTAGGTCCAACCTGGCTGAAAACCTAGCTGATTAGCAAAGCTGTCAAGTTTTCCAAAGGTCAAGTGGAGCAGAATCTTCCATATGTTAATATTCACAAACAGCATAGCACAATGTTGAGCATACAGTGGGCACAGTATGCTCAGTACACATTAGTTCCAAGTAGTTCAAAATGATACTAGTAACAATGGGAATTTGGCACTATTCAGCACAACTACAAATTAATTTGCCCTTTGCCCCAGTCAGTCCACCCTTAGGATTCTACCTCACAGACACATTGGAAGCAATATTTGGTGATGAATGCAGGAAACCAATCACTAAGCACAAAGACTGGAAAGAACCCAAATATCCATAAACAAGGAATCTCTTGAATATACTATGCAACATACTTAAAATTGAATACCATGCTGCTGTCATTGAGAATGAGAAAGATCTCCACAAACTGCTGTGGAGTGATCTCCAGGACACACACACACACACACACACACACACACACACACTCATTTTTAAAAAGTTACCATTGGGGAAGAGAGAGGACAGGACAGAAGGGAGTTGAATAGAAGCTAGACCTCTCTGAATGTACCTCGTTTTTTTGTTTGATTTTGGGACTAGTAAATGCTTCATCTAAATAAAAAGAATCCCCTAAAAATGGACAGCAAACTAAAAACAAAAAGAAAAACAAAAAGAACTTACATATCTAGTTGGTGGTGTAACTACCTGTAGGAGGCGTATTTCAAATGATTACGCCACAGTATTTGCACTCTGTACCCCTAAGTGGGATTTATCCAAAGGACAAAAAAGAACCACAAAGATATCTAGATATCCATTCTGCATTCTGTGGTCTAGCTGTCAGTAGTAATATTGATATTATTTTGAAACCAGAAAATGGGATTAAACAAATATGTTTGCCCTAACCTTATTAAAAAGAAACTAAGACGGGGTTCCTGGGTGGCTCAGTTGGTTAAGCATCCGACATCAGCTCAGGTCATGACCTCACAGTTTGTGAGTCTGATCCTTGCGTCAGGCTCTGTGCTGACAGCTCAGAGCCTGGAGCCTGCTTCAGATTCTGTGTCTCCCTCTCTCTCTCTGCCCTACCCCACTCATGCTTTCTCCCTCTCTCTCTCTCTCTTTCTCTCAAAAATAAATAAACATTTAAAACAATAGTAATAAATTAAAAAAACCAAGATTTTCAGTGCAAGGAGATAAAACATACACATGTTAATGAATAAAATCAAGAAATTTAAATAAAATCCCATTATTCTTATTCCAAATTGAAAATATCAGTATTAACTCATGATTTATTTTTCATTGTCTAAAAATTTGGTATTTCCTAGTGATGTACACTGAAAAGATTTGGAAGCAGTGATAACTCAATAACAACAAACACCCCAGTTCCCAGATTATAATTTCTAGATGCCATTTCCCACTGAAGGGAACAAGGGCTCCTTGAGCTGGAACATCTTGTCATGCCTAAAAACAAAGGAGCTGTCAAAGATTACTATGATCACATCAAAATAACATGGCAGCCAACATAAAGGGGCCCCCACTTACCAAGGATAAGACAGTCTGAACATAAAAAAAATACTTCAATGGATTGAGATATGGAAAAGTCCTTGGGTTCATCATGATACCCCATATCCTTGTACCCCTTCCCCACTGCCGCAATAGGTAAACCCTCCTTAGTTACCTTTGGAAGTTGCCCGAATACCAACTCATTATACTGAAAATTGGCAAATAAAGGAAAATAATCTAGTAGTTATCCTGCCTTTCATAAACTGTTCCTCACAGCAACCAAATAGTTGCTGTGGGAAAGTTCTTCACGGAAGACATACAGCTAGTAAGTGCAGTGGGAGCGAAAACACTGGGAGCTCACTGGTTTGCAAACCCTAACAAACTGGTGAGGTAACAGTCACCAACGGCTACTAAAGCCACTAGGTTACATGTTGATGGGGAATTCTATAATGTGTGGGTCAGGTTGACACCATCTGCACCCGAAGGTCAAGGGTAAATGAAGCACGTGTCGTGCACATCCTGATGTGGTACGACAGCAAGTGTACAACATCACCTGTGAAGTATTATTCTCCCCCTCTCCAAAAACGAAGAATCTGAATGTAATCAAATACTAGGTGTAAGACCCAGTTCTCAGGAAATAGGGGGATAGAGAGGGATCTGTTAAATAACACCATGAGTAATTTAACCAGAAATATTAAGTACCTGGGAAATTTTACAGGTCAAGTGACTTAGTTTAACCCAGAAATAAATGACATTTCTTAAAGAGAAGTGGAACAATTATAGACGAAAAGAGATCTTATACCTTACCAAGATGCATAGTGGACACATACTATAGATATTCATTAAAAGATATACATGTGCTGGGGCGCCTGGGTGGCTCAGTCAGTGAAGCATATGACTTTGGCTCAGGTCATGATCTCACAGTTCATGCGTTCAAACCCTGCATTGGGCTCTGTGCTGACAGCTCAGAGCCTGGAGCCTGCTTCACATTCTGTGTCTCCCTCTCTCTCTGCTCCTCCCCCGCTCGCACTCTGTCTTCTGTTCTCTCTCAAAAATAAATAAACATTAAAAAAAAGTTTTAAAGATATACAAGTGCTAATTTATACTATTCTTTCAAATTTTCTGTAGGTTTCAAATTTTTCAAAAAAAGTAAAAAAAGATTTTTTTAATGTTTATTTATTTTCGAGAGACAGAGAAAGATAGAGCATCAGCGGGGGAGGGGCAGAGAGAGAGAGAGAGAGAGAGAGAGAGAGAGAGAGAGAGGGAGACACAGAATCTGAAGCAAGCTCCAGGCTCTGAGATGTTGGCACAGAGCCTGGTGCGGGGCTCGAACTCAAGAGCCGTGAGATCATGACCTGAGCCGAAGTTGGATGCTTAACCGACTGAGCCACCCAGGTGCCCCAAAACACTTTTTTTAAATCAAAGTGAGAAAAAGACTAATCAACCAAATGAAGTGTGTGGCTCATATTTGGATGCTGATTTGAACAAACCAATTTATTTATTATTTTACTTCATTTTATTTTATTATTTTATTTTAAAGAGAGAGAGAGAGAGAAAGAAAGTGCATGAGCAGAAGGAAGAGGCAGAGGAAAAGAGAGAATTCTAAACAGGCTCTATGTGGAGCCTGATGCATAGCTTGATTCAGGGCTTAGTGCAAGGCTGGACCCCACGACCCTGGTATCATGACCTGAGCTGAAATCAAGAGTTGGACACTCAACTAACTGAGCCACCCAGGAGACCCTGAATAAGCCAATTTAAAAAGACATACACAAGACAACCAGGTCTTTATTGTGAATTATTTTTAATTTTGTTGGATATGACAATCGTATTGTGGTTATGTTGAAAAAGTCATCATTTATTGAAAGTAATAGTAAATGAAAATATGCTAACATAGGCTAAAGTCGAAAGGTACAGTAGTAAGAATATGTTGGGCGTAGTTAGAGTTTGATGCTGGGCTCACATCCTGGCCCTTCCACTTTTTAACCGCGAGCACTTGAGTGAGTTTCTTGTGCTCTCTTAAATTCAGTTTCCACCAAATACCACCTGCCTTGAGAATTAATGAAATAATGTTTATGACAGTCCCTAACCCATAGATGATATTTGACACAACTTTTATTTTTTTTTAATATAAAGGGTTATCCCATTATAGATGGATTTGTGTTTAACCAAAGACAATACCTTAATCTAGTGGCTCATGTTAGATTTTCAAGCATTCACTGCAGGTTAATGCCTAAGCTATTCTTTATAGCACATGAGCCCAGGTTGTCTATAAAAAGCAGAAATCAAGGAGGGACTTTAAGGAATGGGCTGCCCCACATTGGCCATATTAGTGATGTGGTCACATAGTGGTCTGACTAAATCAGTTTCTATATGTAAAATGCTTAGAATAGGGCCTGGCTCATGGTAATACTATCTATATATTTATTATTATTAATGACTAAACAGAATGTAAGCCAACTTCAACTTCTGCATCTCTCCTTTTCCTGTTTCTTTGAACTCCCTCTCAAGTACTGAGGTGACAATCTATAAATTGATATATTTTTCCTAGGCTTAGAAAGGATGACTCAATCTCTTAATTCACAGATTCTGCTCTTGTCTTAGACTTGAGCCATTTTGAGTTTCCATTTTGACTGCATTATTGCTAATGGGTTTTTGGCTGTCATAGTTAACAACTGCCTTGACCCATAATGATGAGGGGATCAATGGTCCCATGGGGTACTCCCTTCAGCCTCATCCTGCTGCTCCAAGGGAAGTCTGGTCCTCATTGCAGTCAGTGGTAATCAGGGATAGAGACACGAGTCCTTTGCTAATACATCAAGAAGTTCTCAGAGAAGAGCTTGGACTAACTAGCACCCTAGGCAGTCTGCCAGTTTGTAGCCTTTTTGCTAGAGAGGAAATTTCTGTGTGTTTCAAATTCTTCCCCTGACCATGGGCTGCTCAGTATAAGTCTCTATGTAACATGTAACATGTAACATGTGAGTTGCCCTGTGAGTGGTCACTCTGAGCTTGGAGATGCTGAGAACAATGAATCTGGACTCAAAAATGTGAACTGCAGGAGGATTCTGTAACATTGGTAAAATACAACATCCTAAAACAGACAAGTTAGCGGCAAGGCCTGTAATTCTGGGCCACATCAGTCTCAGAACACTTCATTGTCTTCACCTCAACCTGAAATCGCAGAGCTTCAGCTCCCTAGAACCCACTTCCGCCTCAGTTATTCCTGGATTTCCTCAGTCTCACAATCTCAGCTTTCTTTGCAGAGTGGTGGCCAGCATTAGCCTCCTCTCTCTCTGGGTTCTCACCACCATGTCCGCTGCCAGGCCTCTGAGGCCCAGAGGGAGTGGTTCCAATGCTAATACAAAGCCTCCTGAAGGTCACTCCCCTCCTTCCCCTAACTATGATGCTGCCCAATCCTCTGATGTCATGTTGCTTTAAATGGGCAAGGATCCAGATTGGGTGATGGGTGGTGCTGCTGGCTGGTTTGGAGAAAAACATTCTGGTAAGATGATTGGGTAGCTGGATGGCTAGTTCAGGGAGCCACTGGACCACATTTGCCAATGTTGATTGGTGAGACCAGCTCAGGACTTGGGTTTCAGAAAGGGAGGTCAATGGAGCCTGTCAAAGAACTTTGAAAAAGCGTGAGAAATTTTAATCTGACCCAAATGGCAAGGAGTAGCCCTCTGCTGAGAGAAATCAGCACAAGCTATAACTCTGCTGAGGTTAAAGTTACCTGGCCGAGTGGGGTTGTTTGCCTAGGAAAGACCTAATCTCCCTATGCAGCAATGTTACACAGCCATCCTATCAGCACCTCATACACCTATCCATTTCATAGCCAAAATTACACTACCCAAATTCAAATCCCAGCCCTACCACTTAAACAATGTCTTTTGACTTATTATTTAACATCTCTAAGCCTCAATTTCATGATCTGTCATTTTTTTTTTGAAAGACAATAATTATACCTGCTCTGTAGTGTTGATTGGGACATCAGATACGCAAAGCACTTGGCAGAGAACCTGGTGCATGGTAAATGTTCAGTGAATGTTTTGATCATCATCACTACCACTAACACCAACATCAGCATTTTGATTACCCCCAGAATTCTGTACATTTTTGTATCTGACATTAATAAAGCCCGACATGGACTATTCTCTACATGGAGTTACATATTGTCCAGGGACCAACGTTAAATATAAAGGTATTCCAATATTTAGTCACATTTCCTGAAGAACATTGAAGAGATTCCAGTCAATGGCCCACCCCAGTCCTTGGCAAATCCCATTTCCTGTCCTTTGCCCCATTTCCTTTACCCTAGCTTCTCCAGAGCCTCTTCCAAGTGACCCACAACCCCGACTCTCTCCCACATCTGGCCTGTTAGTCTTCCCTTCTTCCCTCCCACCACTGTTTCTTTTACAACCACTTCAGCCTCTCCCATATAATCTCTTTGAACCTTATTCTCCCTCCTAAAAGATGTAGACCAGAGCTGGTGGGCAGCAGACTGGAGATTTTCTAATGAATAAAAAGAGTGTCACTGGACATGTATGTAGTATTTTTTCAAATACCTTCTAATTTAATTCTGAGTGGATAAAGGCAGCATTCTCTTTAATAGGCAAGTGGAGAAGACAGGAAAAGTCAGAAATACCGACAGGATAATAAATCTTGGCCCCAGGCAATACATGACATCTCCATGCCTTGGGGCCATAATTGATTGGTCCAGGCTGAGTATTTGACCTCAGCTGTCTGTCCATCAAGGGCTTTCTTGGCAACCCCCCTTGCTTCCCTCTCCTGCTCAGATCAAAATCTGACTCCAGGCTTTCCACCCTTTCCCAGCCACGGGTGATCCCTCCGCATTTGCTTTGGGTGGGGCTGCGAAAGGCAGAGGGCTTCATTTGAGCCCCCCCAGAGTCACCACGGATGCTGTGTCCTACACCGGCCCATGTCGTCCTGAGCTTGTCCTCCCTCAAACTCTGGGGGTCTCCTAAGGGAGCCTGCACACTCACTCTTACAGCCATGATTGTCTTAGTTAACTGTGAGATCCAAGCTGTGATGCGGGCCATGATTGTCTTAGTTAACTGTGAGATCCAAGCTGTGATGCGGAGATCACTTTTAAAGTAGCTTCCCAATGTTGCTGTTCCATCTGGGGCCTGTTGTGAGTAACAGTCTTCGTTCCTGGAGGTGTTACTATTAATTATGAAGTTTCCAGTATAGAGAAAATTTGTTGACAATATGGTTGCGTTTAAAGATTCGGTAGAAAGAAAGACAGGAAGGAAGGAAGGAAGGGAGGCAGGGAGGGAGGAAGGGAGGGAGGAAGGAAGAAGAAAGGAAGGAAGAAAGAAAGAAAGAAAGAAAGAAAGAAAGAAAGAAAGAAAGAAAGAAAGAAAGTTTCTGTCAAACAATACCAGTCCCCCTCTACAACTGAGGTCACCGGCCAGAGTAATAAAAAATTTTTAAAATGCTACAAGGCATATCTTTAGACATTATAGTTTGGACTTTGTTTTTGTTAGAGCAGTTTTAGGTTCACAGCAAAATTGAGCCTCAAGTACAGAGCTTTCTTACATACCCCTCCCTCCGACCTACCTCACTTGCAGAGTGATAGTTTTGTTACAACTAAAGAACCCACATGGACACATCATAAGCACCCATAGTCCATAGTTTACATTATGGCTTGCTTTTGATGTATATTTATTTTATGGGTTTGGACAAAGGCATAATGAAATGTATCTATAATACAGAATAGTCACACGGCCCTACTCCCTTGTACTCCATCTCTCACCCCTCCCTCTTTCCAAACCCCTGCAATCCTTGGCCTTTTTATTGTCTCCATGATTTTGTCTTTTCCAGAATGTCATATCCTTGGAATCAGATGGAGTATAGCTTTTTCAAATCGGCTTTTTTTCACTTAGCACTATTTAAGATTCCTCCATATCTGGGGTGCCTGGGTGGCTCAGTTGGTTTAGCGTTGGCCTTTGGCTCAGGTCATGATCTCAAGGCTCACGAGTTCAAGCCCTGCATTGGGCTCGCTGCCAGCGTAGAGCCTGCTTTGGATTCTCTGTCCCCTCTCTCTCTGCTCTTCCCCTGCTCACGTTCTCTCTCTCAGAAATGAATAAACATTAAAAACAAAACAAACCACCTCCATGGCTTGATGGCTCATTTGTTTTTATTGCTGAATAATATTCCACTGAATGAGTGTCCCACAGTATGTTTATCCATTATGTACTAAAGAACATCTTGGTTGCTTCTAAGTTTTGGAAATTATGAATAAAACTGCTATAAATATTTGTGTGCAGGTTTTTGTGTAGACATAAGGTTTCAACTCCTTTGGGTAAATACCAAGGAGTGGAATTGCTAGATCACATGGTAAGACTATGTTCAGTTTAATAAGTGTTCTTAATACACATCAGCTGGTTTTATTTTTAAGGTAAAGCTTTAGTGTAATCTAGATGAATCTTACCCTTTCCAGTTTAGCAAACTGAGACTCCAAGGGGTGAAGTGACTTCCCTGTGGTCACCAGACTGAAATGTGTACTTCCTGACTGAGAAGAGGAAAACTTCTTCATCACTGCTGAGTCATAGTCCCTGCTAGGTCCTGACCTCTGTCAGGCAGCCCTGTCAGCTGGCTCGCTCTTCAACATGCCTCTCTCACACTGTAGTTGGCCAGGATGCCTAGAAATGGGGGTCCAGTGAACCCCCACCACCTATCTCTGGCTCAGGGATTGCTTGTAGTAACTCTTTCCCATTGCTCACTGCTTCCTCCCCACCCCACACCCCCACACCCTTTCACCCCGACTTTGGAGGAACAAGAGATCATTTTTCTCCTGAGAGGCTTGGGGAGCTGTCTGCCTCCCCACACAAGGGGCAAAATTGGCTCAGACCACCGTTATCATGGAGATGGAACAACCCTTGTCCAGCAGCATAGTGTCCTATAGGTGGCGCCATTCTGTGGATGCCAGGATGTTCTCACCAGGTGAGCGCTTGTGTGATGCAGGGATGAGGGGATGTCACCAGGGAGTGTGAAGGGGGAGAGGTCGAACAGCAGAGAGAGCATAGTGGCTTATGGCCATTTTGCACACACTGGTTGGCAATAGAAGGAAGTTGGGACCTTGTTTTTTCCTTGAAGGACAAGCAACCTCTGACAATAGGCAATCATTTGTCTTGTGAGTTTCTTCCTTTTTAATTTTTTTTAAAAGATTTTCAAGCTCTGTTCTTTTGGCAATTATTTGTTTAAAATAGTTTCTTCAGAATTGCCTGTTTATACTCCCCTGATGTAGTACTTTGTGTTTCCTGTACAGTATGTCCTCTTCAGAGGACATAGAGAAACCATGCTAATAAGGGCTATGCACATTTTGTTCTCTTAACAATTTGTGCCTTTGTGTGTGTGTGCGCGCGTGTGCATGAGCGCGCATGCATGCACGTGGACAAATCACTCAGAATCTGGAAATTTTCTTTTTGTTAAGATAGATGAGAAATTGCTTGTGGTATGATCAGGATTGTCTTTTCACAATTGTGACTGAAATCAATTTATCCAGCCTGAGTAGCCACAGGAAAAAAGAGGGAGGTGCTGCAGGAAGACACAGCTGCTCATTCCTCCTCCACCTCTTGATTTCTTTGTATTCCATGCAGTAAGGAGACTGACACAAAAGAAGGTGACATAATGCCTCTTAAAACATGGACTAAGCATCAAGACCATCCGAATTCACAGGACAGAAGTTCCTATGCTGGAACCTCCTCACCCCCAGCCCAAGCCTGGTCCTGTTCCATTTGGCTCTTGTCTCTTCCATTGAGCTGTTCCTGAGTTGCATCCTTTATAACAAAACTGTAAATGTGTGTATGTGTGAAATATATATCTTAAGAAAAACCATTAACAAAGCATCAGGATATATTGGTCGCTGAGATGAGGGTGGTGAATGTGAGCCTTTGCTGTAGTGAGAAATTTTAGAAAGCAGGAGGGTAAGACAGAAGGCAAGGACAGGGACAATGACTGGCCGTCTCTGAAAACGCTCATCAGTTATCATGACAGAGCATCCTCCCCGCATGTAAACGTGGCACTCATGGTCTGGGACTCAGGAGCAGTGAGCATTGCGTTTCTGGTGATAGGGATTCATCGGCGCTGGTGATACAGGTGCGGGGACTTCCATGTGCCTGCACTAAGGGGAGCGGGAGAATTAGTGGCCGACACTTTCATCCAGGGATCCAGGTACTTGTGGACTCAGGGGAGGGGGCACAGATAGGGCTGAGCAGGAGGAGCTGAGAGAGAGTGGGGCTTGGAGGGCTTCATGGTGGTAGTGACTTTTCTGTGGGGTTTTAGTTGAGACAGGTGTGAAGAAGAGGGGAGGGCTTCTCGGCTTGGGCTGAGTCTGACTGGCTGACCGTGCATCATTGGAGGAGGGGAGGGGAAGGCGAAGCTGGCTGGGCTGGCGTGTCCTCCAAGCTGATGACAGTCTTGGGGAAACAAGGAGTCTTAAATGGGGTTCAGTGGTGATGGGGGACAGTGAGAGCACTGTCATTCATACTAGGTAAGCAATGATTTCCGTTTTAGGCCCAAAACTCTGCCACTTGAAGATGATTTGCAAATGGTAAAGCAAGTATGTTAATGCTATTGCTATTAACCAAGGGTTTTATTTTTGTTTTTGTTTTTGTTTTGTTTTTGCAGAAGAAGCCCGGGGAGTTTCTGCCCTTCTTTTCTTCCTGTTTCCCAAATACAAAAATGTGTTACATTCACCTGTGGCAGGAAATGGAACTCCCTAAACTGAGAATGCTTGTCGCCAACCCCTGGGAAGTTTAAAAATGTTTTTTGAAACCTTTAATATATAAGAGAGACTTGCAGGAGGCTCATATTGGTGTGTATTTATTTCAAAAAAAATATTTAGATGAGCTTATTATGTATGATTATCCCCCTGCGGGGTGCTGGAGATTCGGGAGCACTCCGGGATTAGAGTGGGAGTCAAGACACACAGCTACCTGCAGTGGGGCGTAGACAGGAGGCCCTGACCATGGGAGAGCCAACCCTGAGCCTCCCCCTCTCCCAATCCGTCTATAAGCACACTCTGGGCTCTCCCTGCAGGAAAGAAATTCCTTCTGTTCCCGCACAGGACACACCATTGGCTCTTTCTTCACCCTTCAGCACCTGAAAAGGGGGATAATAATGTCCATCTCACAGAGTTGTGTGAATTGAACAACCAGATACAGGGAAAATAGTCAGAATGGTGCCTGGCACATAATAAGCATCCAGTAAATGCGTGCTATTGCTATTAACGCCCTTTTAGGAGAGTGGGAGGCAAATACATCTACTCAGTCCGTCCATCTGAACCTGAACCTCCTCTGTGTCTATTGGCATAGAAATAGTACCTATTAACATTTGGGGGGGTGGCGCACCTGAGTGACTCAGTCACTTAAGCGTCTGACTCTTGATTTCAGCTCAGGTCGTGATCTCACCCCTGTGTCGGGCTCTGCACTGACATGTGGAGTCTGTTTGGGATTCTCTCTCTCTCCCTCTGTCTCTGCCCCTCTCCTGCTGGTGTTTACTCTCTCTCTCTCTCTCTCTCTCTCTCTCTCTCAAAATAAATACATAAACCTTAAAAAACTTTTAAAGAAAAAAATTTTAAAGCAGGCTACAAAATAGTTATTAGATTATGATTTCCATTTGGAGGGGAAAGGTATATTTTTACATAAGAGTAGTCGGCTGGACTGTATACCCTCACAATTCGTATGTTGGAGCCCTAACCCCTAGTTCCTCAGAATGTAACTGTATTTGGAAATAAGGTCTCTAAAGAAGTAATTAAGTTAAAATGAGGTCATTAAGGTGCATCCTAGTCCAGTATAATTAATGTCCTTCTAAGAAGAGGAAATACAGACACAGGTGTGAGCCCAGAGGTATGACCGTGTGAGGAGACAGCAGGAAGGCGGTTGTCTGCAAGGGAAGAAGAGAGACTTTGGAAGAAACAAAACCTCCTGACACCTTGGTCTTGGACTTCTAGCCTCCAAGACTGTAAGAAAAAAAATTTCTCTTCTCTCTATGTCTCCCAGTCCGTGGTCCTTGGTTGTGGAAGTCCTGACAAGCTAATACAATGGGGGGGAAATGTCGAAGGCTGCACTCCTAGTGGTTATTCTCAGAGTGGAGGAATGTCAGCAGGTTTCAGTTTCACTTATTTTCTGATTTTAACACAACCCAGTACATCTTATCAACAAGCTTTCACAGAGGATGACAAGACAAAGCAATCCCCTCAGACTGAGTTCCAGTACATCTTATCAACAAGCTTTCACAGAGGATGACAAGACAAAGCAAGCCCCTCAGACTGAGTTCCCTGGATGGTTAGATTTCAAATCCCTGTTTGCCAACATCCCATCGTCTCCCCTGGCTCTCTGCTGCCTGTGGACAGGGCTGGTTACAGGAGGGACCGGCCCGGGGCCAGCCTGCCGAGGTCCTCCTTCAAACACTGTCATAGGAGTAATGAGCATCCAAACCTATAAGATTTTACTGGAAATTGAGCAGGGCTTCTGAAAATGATTCCATCCAAAAGAAAATGATTCTATCCAAAAGAAAATGATTCCATCCAAAAGAAAGGATGGTCTATTTTTACCTAATGAATATTTGAGCCTTGGTCACATATAAAATGTTAGCTTTTCCTATGGGAATTCTTCAGGGCCCTACCAGAAATCCTCCAGAGAGCCACACAGCCTGACACTCGTCCCTGGGGTTGATTAAGTGCCAGTGCCCACATTGACAGTGGGTTTTCCGATTCCTAACCCATTGAGGTCACTCTGAGTGAAAAGATGTCAGTCTCTGAATCTCCTCTGCCCACAAAGTTCCCACATACCTTTGCCTTTTTCTTGCACAAAACAGCCTCGGCCCTTCCCCGAGGCAGCTGGACTTCAGAGAAATGGTAGTAGGGGGTGGGGCAGATAATGGAGGTTACAGAAGCCTCCTCTTCTCAATGTTTTCTTTGATCCCAAGAGAAATATCAAAGAGATGAAAGCAAATTGGTGAAGGAAGAAAGCAAGAGTGCAGTTTGCCTCAAGGGCTTGACATCGGTCTATTGCATTAACCCCTCCGTGGGGCAGCACAGAGAGGCAGGGCTGGCAGCAGATAGTCCCCCATACCCCACATGTCCCCTGCTCCAGCTGATCCCCTAGTATGTCAGCAGTGGGAAATGGAGGAGTAGATTCTTTCCACCTGGTAGATCTGTGGAGTTTCTGGAAACTGTCAGTTCCTGAGCCACTTGTGAGGAGGAACACTCAGTTTCTAGCCACTAACAGGTGTTGGGAGGACCTGACCAGCTCTGCCACCCTGGCAAGAATGGGGCCATGGTGATTGGGAAGACTGCCTCAAGTTGCCTTCTGCCTCCCTGACTGCTCTCTGAGCCAAAGAAAGCCAACCGTGTCTAACCTTATCATGGCTGAAGGTTGAGGATTGGTCCCCAGCCCTCCGTTTCCTGTCTAGAGCCCAGCAGTGAACACTTCTTAGGGAGAGCTTCTTAAGTAGCCCCTATTGAGCATCACCTCGTAGCAGACTCCAAGCTAGGAGTTTCCCACCCACTGTGTCCTGTAACCCGTGTGCTGGTGCTACTATCTTGAACTCATTGTCTTTGTGACCTGAACGCATTAGTCAAGCTTTTGCAGCCACCATTTCTTCATCTATAGAATACAAATCAGAATGCACATACCCCACGAGTGTGTCAGGAGGATAAGCTTTCAATAAATTAGCCAGGATTAAAAATAATGAGGGCACCTGGGCACCTGGGTGGCTCAGTTGGTTGAGTGTCTGACTTCGGCCCAGGTCATGATCTCACAGTTCGTGAGTCCAAGCCCCGTGTCAGGCTCTGGGCTGACAGATCAGAGCCTGGAGCCTGCTTCAGATTCTGTGTTTCAATCCCTCTGTCCCTCCCATGCTTGTACTCTGTCTCTGTCTCTCTCAAAAATAAATCAACATTAAAAAAAAAAATAACGAGTCAGGACTGTATGTACCAATATGGAAATAGCTTTAAGACATCTTGTTAAAAAAGAGAAGGGGCAGGTGGCAGCAGAAAACTCATGCAGTAAGTTCCTATTTGTGTAAAATAAAAAGATGTATAGAGGTGTGTACACCCTGTGCAGCTGAACAATAATTTGAGGTTTTAACTTGTCTTTTTTCTTGTATTTTCCTCCTTTGTCTTGGGATGGCCTGGTGGAAAGAGCCAAGAGGGTGAACTTGGCAAAGGCTTCCGCATCAGGAGCTACCTTCAAGGCCCTGGAGCTCTGGGCAAGCCAATGATGACTCTGGAGCCGGCAAACCTTACGGGGGACAAAGACAGCCATTCCTTAGGCCAGAAGCCTGGAAACAAGACTCCTACATCCCAGCCAGGTGCCTGCCTTCACCCCCTGAATGACCCCTGGCTGTGCCCCCATGACTTGGCTCGCTCTCTGACCAATTTAATGTATCCTAATGTAATTATATGTATGTAGCCTCCACACCCCTGTAGTGTCCAAGTTCACCCAAGACTAGTGGATGGGATCTGGGAACCCAGGGACAGACACCCGGACCCTCCTTCTCCAGCTATAGAAAGACATGAGGACTTCTCAATCGTACTTTTCTGGAGAAGGGCACTGGGGGAGTTAAGATGGGACAGAGACTTTCCTTTCTCCTTTTTGGTCCAATTCCTGGGTGTCACCCTTTTTTAGGAGCCTCCCTGGCTTCTGTTCCTCCTTCACGACCCACATTTGCTCCAACATGGTGTAGGTTGAGGGCCTGAGGGCCCTGGGTTTGAATCTCAGCTCCATCACTGTCATACCATGAACAAATGATTTGATCAATTTTCATTAGCTTCCACGTCTATAAAATGGAGAGAATTATAGTACCTACTTTACAGGGCCATAGTGAAGATTAAATAAGATAATGTAACATAACACAGTGGCAGGCACAGAGCAAGCATTTGGTAAATATTAACTAGATTTACTAAAGAGAAATCTTTAAACCAGGGGGATAATTTAATTATGAGAACACTAAGTATACCAGTCAGATTGGAGAGGAGGGCCCCGCAGGACACAGGGTTGCTCTCTGGAAGCAAGCAGAATCCTGTCCTGTCAGAGATTGGCCAAAAAAGAGCTGAGGTGATCTCCTACTCCAGCTCTGGCTATCTGAAGAGGAAGACTGTGCCTGACACAGGGCTGGTACTTAATAAAGTTCTATTGGATAGTATCAGGGAAATATAAAACAAAATGTCTCCCAACCCACAAAACCTCTCCACAAAAGTAGTAGAGACCTATACCACAAAGGTAGTTGAGTAAGCATTAAACCAGAATGTGATATGTGCTGAAGGGGTTCAGAATATGCCACCCCAGACTATGCCACTCTGGCATAACGATTACTTTCAGTTGGAGGCAACTGAGAAAAAGGAGACCCAAGAAAAACTCTTTGCCCTCCCCTTTCTACCAGGGAAAGCAGGACAATTTTTACACCGGGACAATTTTAGACTCATACCAACTTGGAGCTAGCACCAGAGGATGCACATAACAAACCTTACTAAATAACTTATTTAGTTATTAAAAATATTTACATACATTTGAAAAGGACAGAGAAAGAAACAAAACAGTGAGGGGAGAGAAATCTCTTTCCTTATTTTCTACAGGGAGAATTAAGCCTCTTATTTTTAATTTGTACCTGCTCTTACAATTTATGATAAAAAACTACAACTACAGAAAATAATTGAGAGCTTGCTAAAGGACAGATAGATGTTCATTGATTTAATAGTCACAAAATCCCTATAAGATCCATATAAGTATGGATCCATGCTACAGATGAGGAAACTGAGGCACAAGGAGATTATTTTACTTGTCTTAGGTCACTCAGAGGGGGAGCCAGGATTTAAATCCAAGCACTCTTGATGAGTGGATTGATGAAGAGAGGGAAAGATGGATAGATGGGACCTGGAAGGAGATGAGGAGTTTTTCAAACAGTAATTGAATTTGGAAAATGTTGCAGAAGGCTTGTGGGAAGTCTGCAAGATAATGCACCTGTCTGAAGATCAGCACATTCTCTCAGTTCAGCAAGGCAATTCCTTCTTCACGCCCTTTTCATTCCAGTTTCTGGGTTCAGTACTCATCATCTCCCAAATCCCTCCATCAGTAAACGTTTTTGATGTGTTTTAATGGTGAAATTATAAAATCAGATGATTGTTGATTTTAATCTTTGTACACACATCATGCCCTCGATGGTTTGTTTTCCCCAATGTTTGCAGTTTGGGAGAAAGAAGCTCAGTTGGGTTCCCAGCTGCCGGCACACACATGATGAGGCTGCTGTTCTCCAGTCTACCCTCCGTGTGCAGGAGAGAGGGGCAGGGGCTTTACTTTTAACACCCTCTTCTCTTTAGTTTCCCTTCCCCATCCCACAAAACCATGTCAGAGGATTCACCTGGGGGAGAAAATCTCTTCCTTTTCTTTCCCCTGAAACATGGTTCTGCATTTTGGAAACATTACTTTAAAAATGTTTTTCATGCTGTTTTCTTAAGAAACATTTTTCCCAAAGAACATATGATTTGCTGAATGGCATTCTGATACTGTGCAGTGTAGATTGTGAAATTTAAAACTGTGTCCCATCCTGTCTACAGGCTGACATTTCCATTCTAAGTTACCTGATTAGTTACAGGTGTTTTAGGGAGATAGGTATAAAAGACATAGGGTCACAACTAAAATGCATTTATTTTTTATTTTTTAAAGATTTAAAAAATGTTTTTTATTTGAGAGAGAGAGAAAGAGAGAGAGAGAAAGAGAGAGAGAGAGAAGAGAGAATCCCAAGCAGGCTCCATGCTGTCAGAACAGAGCCTGACGTGGGACTTGATCTTACAAACAGTGAGGTCATGACCTGAGCTGAAATCAAGAGTTGGAAGCTTAATTGACTGAGCCACCCAGGCACCCTACAACTGAAATGCATTTAGTAGGGCCCCTTGTCCATGAAATATAGCAATTGACTTGATATGGAAGGTTGTTCAGGGTAGTTTCTGCCCTGTCTACACTCTAGGAGAACCATGAGGCAGAGGACAGCCTGAGAGAACAAGAGGAAAGACAAGAAGAAAAGAGGGTTAAACAGTGAGCCCATTCATGAGCAGGCCACAAAGTATCATCACATGGAGGCTGGCTCAGAAGTCAGCACAGGAAGAACCAGTTTATTGACGAAGTGGACTCTTGCAACTGGGCTGTGCCATCACTCCCCTCCCTGCCCCCCCCCAAAAGATATACTGAAGTCCTAACTCCCAGTACCTGTGAATGTGACCAGATTAGGAAATAAGGTCTTTGATTATGCAGTCAAGTAAAATGAAGGGATTAGGGTGGGCTTGAAGCCAATATGACCAGTGTCCTTCTAAGAAGAGGGAAACTGGACACAGACACACTGGGACACCATGTGAAGATGTGGAGACATACAGACACAGAGGAAAGACTCCATGTGAAGATGAAGACAGAATGGAGTTATGCTGGGACCACAGAAGCTAAAAGAGGCGAGGATGGAATCCGTCTCTGGGGCTTCAAAGGGAGTATGACCTTGCCAACCCCATGATTGTGGATGTCTATGTTATGGCAGCCTAAGGAAACTAATGCATGGATTCTTTAGGGTAAAAGCAAAAATCAACTTTATTCTCTTCCCTGTCTTTCCATACCCACACTGTTAGACTATTTGTGCCCATCCCTGATGAAACTTCAGATCCCATAGCTTTTCCGGATCACTTTGCAATATGAGAAGTCTAATTCTGTCTAATACCAAAATTTCAGTCCACATCCCATTTAAAAATTCTTCCTTTTCCAACTGTAGGTTTAACTCAAGCTTAGAAACCTGCAGCGGTAGTAGGCAGCATAGTTGGTTTCTCCACTATTTTCCCACCTGACTGGCTACCTCTTTCCCCCTCACTCACCATATTGTTCATGGTTGGTATGAAGGGGCAGAGGAGAAATGGGAACAAAAGGGTTCTTATTTGATATGTGCACTTATTATCTAATGGTGGATTCTCTAGGTAAGATAGATGTCCATAGTCCAGCTCCTTCTTTTGTGGGGCACAGATTATAATCTGTACATTTCAAATAATGGGTCCATTTTGCAGGCTCTTGTTAACTGGGGCCTTCCTACTGTGGGGTACCCTACTATGAAAGATGTTCACTGGCAGATCATTTATGACCCACCCCAACGATGAATGATGCACCACTAGCCCCTATTTATGTTTGCCTTTCTCCTCACAGGAAACCACAAAAGACATAATCTTATTTACATGGTCTTACGTAGGCGGTTCTCTAAAGAAATAGAGAAGTGGCTTAAAAAAATAGAAAAAGAATGGAAAGGAATGGTAGGAAGGAAGGCAGGCAGGCAGGTGGGCAGACAGGAGAGAAGGAAAGAAGGGAGGGGACGAAGGAAGGAAGAAAGGAAGTAAGAAAGAAGAAAATGTTGAACATAGTCATTAAAAATGAAAATTAAGTTGGGGCACCTGGGTGGCTCAGTCAGTTAAGTGTCAGACTTCGGCTCAGATCATGATCTCATGGTTCATGGGTTTGAGCACCACATCGGGCTCTGTGCTGACAGCTCAGAGCCTGGAACCTGCTTCGGATTCTGTGTCTCCCTCTCTCTCTGCCCCTCCCCACTTGCACCCTGTCACTCTCTCTCTCTCAAAAATAAATAAACATTAAAAAAAATGAAAATTAAGTTTCTTTTCTGAGAAAACACCAAATGATGCCCAGGGGCCCTGGATACAAGAAGCCTGGGGGAAAAAAAAGTAAATTAAAGCAAGATGCCATTTTTTCATATGTCAAGTTGACAGAGATTTTAAACCGTTAAACTATTCAGGGTTGGTAGGCATGTGAATTATAACAATGTTCCTGGAAAATAGTTAGAAATACTTATCAAAGCGTTAACAAATGCACATCAGGTGGCCTGGGGAAGCTCACATTCCAGAAAGCCTCAGAAAGCCTTGCATTCATGCACAAGCTATGAGTAACAGTTTTTCTGAAGGACAAAAAGGGGACAAATCTCCGCATCCTGAGTAAGCCTCAAAGTCAGGGGCATCTAGCATTTATCAAAATGACCCAGCTGTATCCCATCAGAATTGCTGATGCCACACAGCTTGAACTACGAAGGTTTCCGTCTTTGTTTTGGGAGCCAGTTGTTCTGAAACCTGGAATCTCGCATATGCTCTGCTATTGCAAGTAAAAATTCTACTCGGAACCCAAGAAATGGTTTGGGTTTTCCCTTCTTTTGTAAAACGTATTTGTGTATTAATGAGGGAAGAAACGAAAGTGGTATTTTAAAATGGCAAAAGGAAAAAAAAGAGGGGGGCGCGTTTCTTGATCATCTCGAGAAAAACTCAGTGTAGGTGTTCTACAATTACCAAAACACAAAACAAAACGGAAACCACATATCTCCATAGAGCAGGTCTGTTTTCTGTGTTCTGTTCTAGAGCAATTGTTTGTTATAGTTGCTTAAACTCTCTGTCAATAGAGGAGGCAACAACTAGTCAATTCTGCCAGTTAGCTCATGCAGTTAAAACGCCAGTCTTTTTTTTAATAATCAAGGAGCGACAACAAAAATCTCACCAACAGACACCTCCCCAAAGAAGATATACAGATGGCAAATAAGCACATGATGAGATGCTCATTATCACACACCCTTAGGGAACTGCAAATTAAAACAATCATGGGACACCATTACATACATATTGGAATGACCAGTATCCCAAACACTGACAACACAATGCTGCAAAGATGTGGAGCAACAGGAATTTTCATTTATTGGTGGTGGACATGCAAAATGTACTGCCACTTTGGAAGATGGCTGGTTCATTTCTTACAATGCTAAGCACACTCGCATCCTACAATCATGCAAGAGCATTCCTTGGTTTTTACCCCAAGTTATTAAAAACTTCTGTCCACACAAAAACCTATGCAGAGATGTTTTTAGCAGCTTTATTCATAATTGCCAAAATTAGAAGCAACCAAAATGTTCTTCAATATGTGAATGGATAAATAAATTGTGGTGCATCCAGACAATGGAATATTATTCATTAATAAAAATGAATGAGCT
The DNA here is from genome assembly GCA_028646485.1 of Cryptoprocta ferox. Classification (NCBI taxonomy): domain Eukaryota; kingdom Metazoa; phylum Chordata; class Mammalia; order Carnivora; family Eupleridae; genus Cryptoprocta; species Cryptoprocta ferox. Next base: position 50,402,116 of record CM053577.1, read on the forward strand.
GTCAAACCACAAAAAGATATGCAGGAAACTTAAATGCATATTGCTAAGTGAAAAAAAAAAAGACGGTTTGGAAAGGCTACATAATGTATGATTCCAACAATACAACATTCTGGAAAAGGCAAAAGTATGGAGACAGGCAAATATCAATAGTTGCCAGGAGTAAGGAGAGAGAAGGAGGGATGAAGAGGTAGGGCACAGAGGCTGTTTATGGAAATGAAAGGATTCTGTATACTACTGTAATGCTGTAATGATGGATACATTTGTCAAATCCATAGAATGTAAAATACAAAGAATAAATCGTAATGGAAACTTCTGTATATATAAACTTATGTAAGCTTAATGTGGACTTTAATTAGATAATAAAAATTTTAAATAATAACAAATAATAAACATATAACATTTATATAAATGTAAAATAAACTATAAATATATAATATAAGCAATATATCAATATTGGCTCATCAACTGTAACAGAAGTACCTCACTAAAGCAACATGTTAATAATAGGGAAAAATGTGTGTGAGGAAGAGAGGGATGGGATATTTGAGAACTTTACTTTCTGCTTAATTTTTCTGTAAACCTAAAACTGCTATAAAAAATAAAGCCAGAGCGCCTGGGTGGCTCAGTCAGTTAAGTGTCTGACTTCTGTAGGTCATGATCTCATGGTTTGTGAGTTTGAGCCCCGCATCAGGCTCTACACTGACAACACAGAGCCTGCTTGGGATTCTCTCATCCTCTCTCTCTCTCTCTCTGCTCCTCCTCTCCTCTAAATAAATAAATAAACTTTAAAAAATAAAGTCTGGGGTCTCCTGTGTGGCTCAGTCCGTTAAGTGCCCAACTTTGGCTCAGGTCATGATCTCGTGGTTCATGAGTTCAAGTCCCGTGTCAGGCTCTGGGCTGACAGTTCAGAGCTTGGAGGCTGTTTCAGATTCTGTGTCTCCCTCTCTCTCTCTGCCCCTCCCCTGCTTGCACTCTGTCTGTCTCTTTTGCAAAAATAAATAAAAACATTAAAATAATTAATTATTAAAAAAATAAAAGTATACTAATTAAAAAAAGAGTCAAGCCAATTGTTTTACTGAGTTGGCATTTCAAAAAGTAGATCCAGTTTGACATAGTTTGGGAGTAACTATACTCTACAGGATGTTAGTTTTTTTCTAAGGCCTTTGGCTAACATGATTCCACATATTAATTCTGTTGTGAAAATATCCATAAATTAGTTCTGGTTAATTGGGAAATTTTCAAGACCTGAAATAGTGAAGAAGTGGTTTCTCTATGAAAGTTTGCTCCCCATTGTCCTCAGGGTGAAGAGTCTCACCATCTCTGTCTCTTTCCCTGTATACCACCCCCACCTTTGGCACAGCCTGATCCTACTGATAGAATGGCATTGGATATCCTGGTTTGTCCTGAAAACTTGGCTTCTTTGGGCTTTTTCCTCTTTCACATGCAAGAAAAAAAGTAGCTCAGTATTACCAAGTTCCCATAAAACAGTCTGCTCCTACCCCCAGAGTATATTCAGGTTGTAACTGTGCATACCTTGGCATTGCACAGCCCAGGAGAACACCCCGGGTGAGAGTAAATCAGAACTCAGAGAGAACATTTATATTAATGGCTTCACAAAAAGCTGTGAGACTGGACCTTGGAGAAGGGTTGGAGAGAGACGTGGCTGTACAGTCCGTGCAGGCGTATGGGTCTTGGGCTTCCAACCCCACACACGGGTACAGCCCTGGCATTAAATATGGGTAGATCCGCTGCAGGAAGATCCAAATCCCAGATGGTCCTCACTGTGAGACGAGAGAGCAGGAGACATGTGGCACATTTCTGTAAGTTTCCCCTGAAGGGCACCAAGCTTTCCTAACCTCCTGGGCTCCCAATCTCCAAGACTCCCTGGCCAGCCTAGTTCTCCTACACCTACTCCCTTTAGTTAAGTAGAACTAGGTAGAAATAAGTTGAATTCTTCTTTAGCTCCTTTGTCTTCTTTTCTTCCTATCTTTCCATACTTCCTTTTTACAGCTCTCTAATTTAGTAGCTGAAATTATAAATGGGAAGAGGCTTCTAAAAAAGTTTATCTGTCTAAAATTGATAAGTAGACCACGTCACGAAACTGGTCTCAGTGGGGTGCCTGGGTGGCTCAGTCAGTTAAGTGTCCGACTTCAGCTCAGGTTATGATCTCGTGGTCTGTGAGTTCGAGCCCCACATTGGGCTCTGTGCTGAGCTGACAGCTCAGCACAGAGCCTGGAGCCTACCGCAGATTTTTTGTCTCCCTCTCTCTCTGCTCCTCTCCAGCTTGCACTCTCTCTCTTTCAAAAATAAATAAACATTAAAAAATTAAAATAAATGAATAAATAAAGCATTAAAAGAAGTGGTCTCTTGGCAAGCATATGTCCCTCAACCAATATGAGTCAAGGCCCTCCCACAGGCCGGAGTCTGTTCTTCATGCTAAAGACAAAAAGGCCCAGGGAGGTGCGGCCCTCTGATCCCAGTTCTAGAAGCTCACAGTCCATGGAGAGACAGACACTAAAGATGTGATGACAATCATCCAGAACCTTAGTTCCCCTTACATGAAAATTCCAGCATATGTCTTAGGAATTCCAGTCCCAGTAGCTATGCACTGAATTTATTCCTATGCACTAATTGAAGGAATTAGATTGGGGTTGAGGAAGAAGATAGAGCTTGGGGCTAAGAATGGGCAAAGGGGATATTGTGAATGGCAGAGCTGAAATAGAGATATTTTCATTGCAACTTTGGGGGAGAGAACAAGGAAACTGGAAACCTCTCTCAGGAGAGAGAGAAGTGGAGATGTTTATCAGAAAGGCTAGGAGAAGGTATGTGCATGAAGTTATCATGGTCAGAGCCAAGGCTAACTGATCATGTATACCAGAAGAAGGAGTTGATAAACATCTACACAGTACAAGCTATTGTGAATAAGCGAGAGCTGGATATCAGGAGCCAATAGCTCCAAGATATCAAATCAGAAAAACTTTGAACATTTGGGTGTCAAAGAAGGCAGAAGGTAAATCCATTTTATTGGGCATATTTATTTATAAGAAAATGACGTTTTTACTTTTAAGCATTCCACTGAAACATTGAGGAAGGGAGAGCTTAAAGATTTTTCTCTTAACAAATGGATGTTAATCACACAATGTACATTACTATTCATGCAGAAGGTATAAATGTTATTAATATTCTCTTTATCTAAGATGTGATATTTATTATTTGATTTTAGTAGATGTACCAAATAGAGTCACTTAAACTACTTTCCAATTTGTATTTTCATATAAGGTGTTAAACTCCTAACTATTGGACTCTCTAGGGATTTTCTGATGCCTATGCTATATAGTTGGAGAGAAATCTTAGGATAGATACTATTGGAGAACAAAGAAAGGCAACCCCCTGTTGACCTGGGGCATTCAAAGGTGTCTTCTCAGGGGGTGATATTTTAAGCTGGATCTTGAAAGATGGAGATGATATTAGCCAGGAGATTATAATGGAGACCCAGGTCCTTTTCACACCCAGGTCCTTCTCATGGTCTTCACAAGACCATTCTGCCTTTACCTGGCTGCCTTTCCAACTTAAGACAGAGTTGAATGGTGGCATCAGAGAAGAAGAATAATATTAACAAACCACCTCTGTTTACATAATCTCATTTGAGCTTCACAAGGCCCTATGGATAAATGCAACAAGTTCAATTTATAAATGAGGAAACTGAGGCTCAAAGAAGCTTAACAACTTGCTTAAAATCATCTATTAAGTAATGGAGCCAGGATTTCCCCATGTCTTCTGATGCTCACACATGTATACTATCAATACTAGTTCACTATTACCCTATGCACATCAGAAGGAAATATCATATCTGCACGGATGTAATCTATTATGAGCAGAAGGAGACTGGATACTATTTGGAACTATTTTAGAATGGAAAAATCCATTATTTGAAATCTTAAAAAAATATATTTTGACGCAAATAACTCCAATAAACAACAGTAAGCAAGGCAAGTGGGGAAAGAGACAGGACCAATGCCAGCATTACATATTTAGAGTAATATTTGTTGAGCCAACTTTTACAAACCAACAAAAAGGAAAAAGTCAAGAGAGCATCAGAAATCGATAACACAATTTAGTGTTAGCTGCATTTAAGTGAGACAGCTCTGACTCATTCAACATGTGATGTCAGGCCAAGCAGTTTACAAGGGGCAAAAATGTATTTTGGGGAAAAGTTGAAAAAGGAATGATAAATTTGAAAAGACCACATCTTGGTAACGTATCCCTGTGATGGGGATGAAGGAAATCATGAAGGACCTTTTCAGAACCCTGAGGAATCTGTATTCTTTCTTAAATCTTCAGAGCAGGACACAGCATGCATCGCCCTATAGGAGACCAAGGCCATATGCATATCACTGACAAACAAATGGAAGATGAACACTGGGAAGCCCAGAAAGGGAGAAAGTTTTAGGAACCAAAACAAGAGTCCTTAAAGCCCCTGCACCTTTCATCCCTGCAGGCAAGGAGTCAGCTAGAAAAAGAAATGACATAGAAAAAGAAGGAAGTACTTAACTGCCAAGAAAAAGAGGGTTTCTAATGGTTTTTGGTGGTCCAATCCACAGTTTGATAATACTTGCCCTCAGAAAGGGTCTTCTGTTATATTAAGTTAATCCTGTGGTTACAATTAATATGTAATTTAAGCACCTACCCTGTGGTTGGATTCCTACTTTTTCTTTTCTCATTATCTTTTTGGGTTAACATCTACGGCAGGGCTCCCTGGGTATTGCTGTTGGGAGACAGGACTGGCATATCACATGACTGATGTAGTTCGAGAGGCATAATTTGACCCCAAACTCTCTGGAGCCATGCAACAAAAGATCACTATAGGTTTTGTTTTATTCTATTTGTATTTGTTATCACTTTTGGTGGGAAGGATGCTTTAACCAACAATATTCATGAGTTCCTTCCTTAAATTATAAAAATCTCTGTTATGAATATGACTTTGCTGACTGTTATGTCTCCCTGCAGATTCCACAGAGCATAGAAAAGAGCGTTACAATGGGCTGAGATTCCAACAGGCCGGAGAAGATGGGCTCTAGGGCAAAGGATATGTGCACACTGCTTGGTTTATAGCGAAATTTATAGCAAGTTCTGTTTATATAGAAATTTATAGCAAGGCTGTGACTTCCAGGAACAGGGATCCCTGTGCAAGAGAAAATTCAGAATAGGCCCTTTGTTTCCTCAAAGTGAACCAAGCTTAAGTCATTGCTGGCTCCCAGAGTGCCCTTCAGCTGTAAATCTGCAAAAGGCCGCAGCAACTGAACTGTATCAACAGCTGTCTGGGTTATTGCACCCATGAACTCAGTGTCCGTGCAATGCCTCTGGACTGAGAGGCCCAGCCAGCAGGCAACTGTAACTGCAGGCCACATAACTCCTTACTTTCTAAGCTGTTCAGGCTTCCCATCTCCAACACCTTCTTGTTAGATAACTGGGACCTTGGGGTGTCATGAAATAACCAATTTTCTTTTGAAATTCATTCTTTTTTACCTAGAAAGGGGCAAATCCACACATGCTCTTGGTGTAGGCTCTTAGGAGACTGGGAGTGATTCATCTCCACTGCAAAATGAAGTGTTTTACAGGATATGAAATTCTGTTGTGCAACAAGAAAGCCCCTAGACTGTTTATTCTCCTTCACTTTATTGAATTTTTTAAATACAAAAGTTATCCGTGCTTGTCATTACAAATCAGACAGGGAGGAAGCTGCCATTTGACAGTGGTGTCCTCTCTCCACCCCCACCCATCACTCTGAAGTCAGATGTGTCCTAGTCTGGTGTGCATCCTTTCACGCCGTTCTAGAAACGTGTCTGCACACATTCCAGCATACCTACACCAGCAACTCAAAGCTCGAGTTCTGACCACTTCTGTGGGCCTCTCCCACCTTCTCAGCTGGAAATCAGGCTTTTAATCCTTTCTTCTTCCTAAGCATTTCTACTGTGCTCAGAGTTTCTGGAGTAGGCATTACTCAGCCTGCTGGGGAAATGGGAGGAAGTGTGGTGGAGGAGATATAGTCCAGAGGATGGGCTCCCTGGGTCAGTGCTCTCTGACTCCTGAGGGGCCAGTGGTCAAATAAATGGAGTCATTGAGTCTCTCTCTGGTCTGAGCTTGTCAAAGGTGTGAGGATCGATGCAGTGAGATACCTGTGTTGACCCTGGTGCAAAAATCAGACTCTGGAGACATCCGACCAAGCAGGAGAAGCTGGAGAGAAGATGGTTGTTCTCCTTTGATAGCTGGTTCTGGAATATTCTGCAACAGTGAGTGGATTATTCAGGACTCTTGCTTCTCCTCCTTGGCCTCCTGCTGAGGACAGTGTCAGGGCTCATTAGCACTTCCACTAGAGGCGAGCCCTTGCTGTGAGAAGAGGTGAGAGCAGTCAATTTTGCCACTCATTAGCAACTCCGGACAGATAGTGGTGGGAAGATTGACCCCATTGGCAAAATTAGAGTCTGCTTCTCTGGGGGCACAGTTAGCCATCTGGTCCTTTTACCGTCCACATGTCACCCAGAGTTGACTATCTGCTGGTCTCACAGAGCGATGAACAAGACAATATTTTTTAAGGTATTAGTCACTTTATATAATACAATAACTCCATGAGTTGCCAGTGGTGTGATCCTCAATGTAATGGTGAGAAGGCAGGAGGAAGACTCTCTGGAGTAAATCAGACACCACAACCATCCAGGTATCTCATTGCTCTGACCTAAAGAGTAAGGATCAGGGGGGTGCCTGGGTGGCTCACTCGGTTAAGCAACCGACTCTTGATTTTGGCTCAGGTCATGATCTCATGGTTTGTGAGATGGAGCCCTACGTCAGGCTCTGTGCTGACAGCACAGAACCTGCCTGGGATTCTCCTTCTCCTCTCTCTCCGCCCCTCTCCCACTCATGCACATACACACTCTCTCTTTCTCAAAATAAACAAGTAAACATTAAAAAAAAAGAGCAAGGATTGGGTTTGAAACAGTTTGGGCTGCTTCAGATTTATTCATGTGCCCCACAAGAGCCCACTCTGATCAGCCTGCCATGATATCTGTACAATAGTTTACAGCGTGCAAAGCACTTTGGCAGGTCCTTCAATTCTTATCACAGCTCTATCTGGTCATGACTTTTACTTTATCTCATGGACAACCAAAGATCATAGTAGTTAGAACTGAGTTGCCCAAGGTCACATCAAGCCTGGGGCTCTTTACCTGACACCAAAGTGCATATATTGAGCTATACCAGGGCTTAATAAACAGATAGAGGAAGGGCCACCTTTAACACTGTTTGATGACATGGGGAATGAAAGGGACACAAAGGAAATCAAAGTGCACCCCTGCCCTCTAAAGATGAAAATCAACCTCAGTAAGATTGGTCATCCAAGGTGCAGGTGGACCGTTGAACCAGCTAAATTAGGTGGGAAGGATTTCTTCTTCTTGCTTAGTCATCTTTGGAACACTGGCTTGTTTTCATACAATGTAGCTCCTCATGCTACAACATGAATGAACCCAGAGGTCATTTTGCTAAGTGGAAAACACCAGACACAAAAGGGCAAGTACTATCTGATTCCAATGATCTGAGGGATCTGTAGTAGACACACTCACAGAAAGTGGAGCAGAGACGGCCAGGGGCTGGAGTAGGGGGGAATATGGGTACAGAGTTTCAGTTCAAGATGGTGCTAAAGTTCTGGACATGGAGAATGATGAGGGTTGTACAACATTGCAAGTGTAATTAATGCCATTGAATTGTACACTTCAAAGTGGTTAAAATGGGGACGCCTGGGTGGCTAGTTGGTTAAGCATGCTTGTGTCATGTCATGGTTCGTGAGTTCGAGCCTCACATCAGGCTCTGTGCTGATTGTGTGGAGCCTGCTTAGGATTCTATCTCTCTTCTTCTTTCTCTCCCCCTCCCCTGCTTGCTCTCTCCGTCTCTTTCAAAAATAAATAAACTTAAGAATAATTAAAATGATAAGTTTTATGTTACATATATTTTACTATAATTTTTTAAAAGAAAAAACTTATAAAAATGTAGTTCCTCTAGTGCAACAAAACTTGACTTGAAGATTCTTCACAAAACGTATTTATGGCAATCTGTCATGTAAATAAGTTGAACTACTTCCTTTCCTGGTGGAGCAAACACTTTGGTTTTAAAATATTTTCCCCACTTTTTTTTCTCTTAGCTATTTTGTTTGTTCTATTTTGTTTCTGTTTCTCACCTCAGACAACAAGCTCTTTTGAGTTCATAGAATTACATGTAGTTAGGTAGTTCCTCTCGGGATAATCATTTCCTCTTTGCTAAGTGATCATTCTTTTATATTAAAAACAAATTGTGGTTAGAAAACGAGTTGCAGTTAGAAAACATGATTAAAAGCAATGTCTCATTAGAAACTTAACCAAGTTTGGGAAACCCTTTAATAAATATCTGAGGATTGAATCACTATACTGTATACCTGAAACTAATATAATACTGTACTCCAATTATACTAGAATGTAAAAAGAAAAAAATACAAAAAAAACTAGAGAAACTGGAGGCACCACATTTTTTTTCAATATTAAAACCAACTTTTATTTCACTCTGTTAAATGGGAGTCATACAATGACCCAAACACATCCCTTTAAAATCCTTTCCTTGCAGGGCACCTGGGGGGCTCAATTGGTTGGGCGTCTGACTTTGGCTCAGGTCATATCTCGCGGTTTGTGAGTTCAAGCCCTGTGTATGGCTCTGTGCTGACAGCTCAGAGCTTGGAGCCTGCTTCGGATTCTGTATTTCCTTCTCTCTCTTTCCCCTCTCATGCTCATGCTCTGTCTGTTTGCCTGTCTCTCTAATATATAAATAAAATTTTAAAAATTTAAAAAAGAATAAAATAAAATTCTTTCCTTGCAAAAAAGCAAACGATGACATAAAAAGAGTATTTCTGAGGTTTGATCAAAGTAACATAGAGCAGGACCTTCGGAAAGGTAGGCAAGGAACCTTAGCCAGTATGGGCTAGAGCTGAGGTAGTTTTTTTTATTATAATAATAATAATTATTATTATCATTATTATTGTGGTAAGAAAACACATAATAGGAAATTGCTCTCTTAATGAATTTTTAAGTGTACAGTACCCTATTGTCAACTATCTATATGCATTGTACAGCAAATCTCTGCTTTTTTACCTTGCGTGACTGAAACGCTATACCCATTGAATAGCAACTCCTCTTGCTCCTCCCTCCAGCCCCTGAAACCATATTCTGCTTTCTGCTTCCATGAATTTGATTTCTTCAGATGCCTCCTATAAGTATAATCACACAATATTTGTCTGTGACTGGCTTATTTCACTTAGCATACTGTCCTCAAGATTCATCTGTGTTTAGCTTGTGACAGGATTTCCTTCTTTTTTAAAGGCTGAATAATATCCCAATGTATTAGTTATATACCACATTTTATCTGTTTATCTGTTTATGGGCATTTAGGTTGTTTTCACTTCTTGGCTATTGTGAATAACATTCCTTTTGAATAGCAGACTTCTTCTTTGGGGACACATTCTGTCTCCAAAGCTATCAACTCTGCTGAGTTTGGTTTTTGTTGTTTACTTATTTTTATTTCTATTCTTCATGTTAAAAACTTTACTCAAACGTCTGAGCCTACTTGGGCTGCCCACTGAACACTGAAAGGTTAACTCTGTGTGCTGTGGTGGGGGCAGGGAGGGACCTGTTCATGGATGCATAAGGTTTAGGGCAAGGATTTGTAAGATGATTCAGGGGAGACTTGTTTTTTTTTTTTTTTTCATTTTTCCTCCAGAAAACCCAACTATTATTTTCTTTATACCCTTTCTTTGGGACCTTTCATTTCCTTCAAAGAGAATGTAGCAATCTCCTACCTGAGGGCTCTATGCAGGTGTCCGCCTCCTGGGAGTGGGGAACGATGGGCAAGGCTGAGAGCTTCCTGGGTTAGATGCCATTGTTCATTCTTAGAATAGCATTTTGCGCCCCACCTTTCTGCTGTGACTGTGGCCCCTCTTGGCCCTGCTCTCCAACAGGAAATCCCCTACTTGAGTGGGGAGGGATGGCCCCTGTTTGCTGCTCCAATGGAGGGAAACCTGGGATCTAATTTCTCCTTAAACAGAATTTCAACCAATCCTCTGGTTTTTCACCTCATCCCCACCACCCCCTCCCATAGTTTATAGTTCTGGCATTGCTAGTTCTTCACCCTCTGTGGGCACTTGCTGGTCAGATTTCTCTGTTCCTCTATTTCCTCTTTTCCATCCTACCCAATCTGATGGCATTTCTCATTTGTTGTGGGCCATTTTCAAGTCTCTTTGCCCTTTTTGATGTATGCATACATTTTTTCTTTGTTTTTAAAAAATGTTTATATATTTATTTTGAGAGAGAGAGAGAGCATGAGAGTATGCACCAGCTGGGGAGGGGCAGAGAGAGAGGGAGAGAGAGAATCCCAAGCAGGCTCCACGCTGTCAGTGCAGAGCCACATGCGGGGCTCAAACTCACGACCCGGGGATCATGACCTGAGCCGAAATCAAGAGTTGGACGTTTAACCAACTGAGCCACCCAAGTGCCTCACATATATTTTTTTCTGTTACTCTCATTTTACTGCATTTTCAGAAGGAAGCAGAGATAAACATTCATGTTCAATTCACTGTGTTTAATTGGAAGGTCATTCTGTCCACCTCTTTAGCACGCAGATGCTGCTGTATTACACTCAGTCTCTAATCCACTGTTACTTGTCTGCCTTCCCCGTGGACTGTTCTTTTTTTTTTTTTTTTTTTTTGTGGGCAGTGGTCTCCTTGCTTCGCCAGCCCCTAACATGGAGGGCATGCAATCATTATTTATTCCATTGGAATAAATAAATATTTATTTATTTAGTTGGTGCTGTCCATTGGAAAGCTGGAAAATAAAGTAAATGACCATATAAGGCCTTACCATTCTCCCATCCTCTATTAAAGATGGTCCTGAGGAGGGAAGTTTTTCAAGATTGAGCAGAAATAACAAAATCCTACTCATACAGTGCCTGTTTACAGTATATACAGCTTTTCTGACTCGTTCAGAGAAGTGCTTATTTTACTTAGAAGTAATTGCTTTCCAAAGGCTGGCAATTCTCATTAGTTACCAGGTGAGTGAATCTAATAAGAAACATCTCCTGACTGAGCTAGGAAAAGCAATGGAACAAAATGTATAGTGGGGATTTTTCCCACCTCGCAAACCAAATAGCTCCTGTGCTATCCGTAATTGAAAGAAAATTGACATGTATTATCTAAGATGCATTTTTCCCATGTGCGCAAAGAGAACTGGGCACGCAGGGGAGAGATCTTTAAGGCCCAGAAAAGACCTTTGAGGCTGTGCTGAGGAGAGCATTCACCTCTTACAGAGATATAATGGGGCATCGTCCCTCTGCTTCTGGGGGAGACTTCTGAAAGGGCCTGTGTGAGTCTCCTAGGGCTGTTGTAACAGATCACCACAGACTGGGTGGCTTAAAACAACAGGCTTATTCTCTCACGGTTCAGGAGGCCAGAAGTCTGGAATCAGTCCCCAGGGTTGTCTTCTTCCGGAGGAAGAATCCATGCTCCACCTCCTTCCCAGCTTCTGGAAGTGGCTGGCAGTCCACTTGCGGTCCAACTGGCATTGCTTGGCCAGCATCTGTATCACCTCCATCTCTGCCTCTGCGGGCAGATAGACTTCTTCCCACTGTGTGCATCCCCAGATCTCTCTTCCCTTGTAAGAAGATGGGCTTTACGGTCCATCCAAATCCAGCATGACCTCAGCTTAACTTGATTATATCTGCAAAGATCTTAACAAGGCTCAAGAATCTTAGAACAAAATTCTAAGTCTACAGGTTGACATGAATCTTTTGAAGAGCCTATTCAGTCCAGAAAATGGCCCCAAACCCTTATCTTCCTGCCTCCTACTTCTAGTTGGAGACTACATTTGTCACCAAATACTTTCAGACAGTTGATGTAGGAGAAGACACAGGAAACTCCCAGAGAAGGTGCCTGGAAGATGAGGAAGATGAGCTTGCAGGTGAAGCTCCCACACTTGGGCAGAGGTTCTTAACCTTGGCTGCACCTTGGACTCACTCTCGCTTTTTACTCCTGCTACCACGCATCAGGGGTTTTTGTTTTTGTTTTTCACATTTATTTTTGAGATACATACACACACACACACACACACACACACACACGGAGTGTGAGTGGGGGAGGGGCAGAGAGCAAGAGGGAGACACAGAATCTGAAGCAGGCTCCAGGCTCTGAGCTGTCAGAACAGAGCCCCATGCAGGGCTCAAACTCGTGAACTGTGAGATCATGACCTGAGCCAAAATCTGACGCTTAAACGACTGAGCCACCCAGGCGCCCCATGCCTCAGTTGTTTTTGAAGCATCCCAAGTGGTTCCAATGTGCAACCCAGATGCAGACCTCAGCTCCAGGCACTGTCCCTCAAACACCTGGCAAGTCTGCCTTACTGAGTGAGCCCCGCTGGCCTCTGTGGAAGCAGGTTCAGCACACGTGTGCTCTTGCCTACTGCCGAGCAGTTAGCACCAGCACGTGTGGGTTTTATTTCTGCTCCTTTGTTTGCTTGGAAGGAGAACAGCTTCATCTGTACTGAACACTCAAAAGTTAATAAGGAAAAAGAACATTTGTAGGCTAAGAGGGAGGTTAATATTTAATTTTATTTTTCAGAAATAATTTTTGTACTTCTCGAAGTAGCATGTGCTCATAGAAATGTGAAAAACCCCATAAAAGCACAGAGAAGAAAAGAAAATCACCTATAATTTTATCCCTCTGGGGAAACTATGGTGTTGTGAGTATTCTAATGAATTCTTTCTCTGCATGTATAAATACATAGTGTGTGTTTTACAAATGTGGGATTATGTGATTTTGGGGTTTGAGTTCTTCATTTAGCAATATGCCATTAATATACATCAATAAATACATATCAATAAATATTTCCCATTACGTAGGCCTCAGGTTTTGAATGGCTAAATTTTATTCCTTTGTAAAGAGAATATACCATCATTATTTAACCAATTACTACAAGAGAATTTCAAATGAAACTTTTCCTATTGTCTGATTAATGGGGCAAGACCCAGAGCTCAGAAGCAGAGGCCCTATCTCTCCATCCTCAGGAGGGCTCCCAGACCCGCCCCACAGTGCTCCACTAACCTGCATGCCACCACCGCCGCCCAGTTTCTATAAACCTAAGATGTGGAAATTGGAGGAGGCATTGAATACGGAGCTCCTGACCTAGGGGAGGGTGCTCACAGCCAGATGGATCAGAGGATTTGGGATTGTCTGTGTCTTCGAGGAGAGACAGACAGGCATCTCACCTCTGAACATGTGCTTAGAGTGCAATTGCTGATCTGCGTCCTGTGCTGACTGAACAGGAGGAAAGGAACTGGTTAGACTGGAACTGCGAAGAGAGGGAGCAGCCCGCCTCGCCTCACCCACCATCTGCAGGGATAAGGAGGCCTGAGCTGCCTGTGGCCAAGTGGATGCCGTGGCTGGAAGCCAGGTGTGTGTTGTGTTCAGGCACCCTGTCCAGAGAACGACTGGCTGCAGGGAAAAAGGACCTGCGGCAAAAGCCTGTGGGTTTTCCAGTGGGGGCTAGACATGGCGGTGGCGGGGAGAATGGGATTCAACAGAGGCACACCTTCCTGGTGACACGAGGCATCCCACAGACACCCCAAAGAATTTATCACATGCTTTACAAGACACTGAGTACCTGCATGCCCAATACTGAGGGGACACACAACCCAAGACAGAACCACACCAAGTACAAAGACTTTTGCCCCTTTTTCATCTCTTCCACTCTTCCCCACACTCTGCCCTGGGAGACCTAGAAGCAGCAGAATGAGGAGGAGGAAAGAGCGTGAAAGAACAGCTCAAGGCCTCTCCCCCAGCAACTCTCCAGGCCTGGGGTGGAGGGTAGAGGAGGGAGGGCCTTGAGTTAGTGATGCGATACAGCAATCTGGTCATGTGGATCAATAATAATAATCAATAATAAAACATGCATGTCATGTAACCCAGCAGACCCATCTATAGGAATTTATCTTAGAGAATAAATAATTAAAGATGTGTGGAAAGACTTATTTGTAAGAGAATTGCCATACACAAAAAGTATCTCCCCACATCCTGAAAAGCCATAATTTTTTGTTAAAAAAATCACCTGTTCTTTCAATAACTAAGAGTTAACAAAATTCTGTTGGTCTAATATTTATACACAGTTGCAATACCACAGCCCTTATAATAAACAGAATCACTCAGATGAAATAAAAAGAGTTTTAGAAAGCTGGCATTACCCAGTGTCACTGTGTTCCAGTTACTGATGCTATGAAAAACTACCCCAAATACAGTGGCATAAACAACGGCCCTTTGATTATGCTCCTGGATTTTGTGGGTCAGGAATTTGGATAAGATACAGCAGGAATAGCATGTGTCTGCTCCAGGATTCTGGAGTTTTAGCTGGGAAGTTGAATGGCTGGGGTGTCTCAAATATCTGGGGGCTGGAGGCTTCTTCACATGGCTGGCACCTGGGAGGCAATTGACAGCTGGGTAAGCTGGGACAGTCAACCAGGGCACCCTCATGTGGCACTACCTGGTAGCTGGGGCTTCTCACAGTGTGGCAGCTAGGTTCCAGAGGGGACATCCCCAGAGGGAGAATTCCAATTAAGAACCAGATGGAAGCTGCATGATCTTTTATGATGCAGCTTTGGAGGTAAATGGTGTTACTTCCACCATACTTTATTGGTTGAAGCTATTACAAACCTGCCCATATTCAAGGGAGGGGACATGGAACCAATCTCTCAAAAGAAGGGGGTTTAAACTGCCATAGACAGACTTCTTCATCTTTAACAAAATTGGAGTAAAGTCCACAGTTACAGTCAATTCATGCTTCACACTTTTTCTCAATGATTGGTATACATATGGAATGTGTTTTCTCCAACAACAAACATGATGTTCTAACACCAACCAATTGTCCAATTCTCTTATACCGGTTGGGTGTTCAGCAATTCAGTTAAATTCTGACACTGAGTATCCGGAGTAGCACAGACCCGAGTTAAGGGCTCAATTCCACAAGTCTGCCCCTCACTTCAGATGCCGGTTGCAACACCAGAGTCCCCAGGCTACCCACACTTCCATCCAAACTGGCTACAAATTTGGGGGTTTCCATTATTCCATTTCAGATTTGATAGATAGCTAGAATGACTCAGAGAACTTGGAAAAGCACTTTGCTCATGATTTCTGGTTTATTATAAAGGATACGATTCAGGAAAAACCAAATGGAAGAGATGCGTAGGGCAAGGTATCGGTGGTGCGGAGATGCAGAACTTCCATACCATCCCTGTGTGTACTGCTCTCCTAGCACTTCAACATGTTCACCAAACCTCATTGTTTCAGTTTTAATCAAGACTTCCCTACCTAGACTCGATGACTGATTAAATCATTGACCGTTGGGTGAATGAACTCAATCTCCAG
The DNA here is from genome assembly GCA_028646485.1 of Cryptoprocta ferox. Classification (NCBI taxonomy): domain Eukaryota; kingdom Metazoa; phylum Chordata; class Mammalia; order Carnivora; family Eupleridae; genus Cryptoprocta; species Cryptoprocta ferox. Next base: position 50,417,588 of record CM053577.1, read on the forward strand.
ATTCTTTCCCCTCTATAGGTGTTAGGGGGATAGGGCTAAAAGTTCCAACTCTATTCACATGGTTGATTTTCTGGCCACCAGCCCACATCCTGAAGCTATCTAGACCCCACTTTGAGTCAGGCATTAGTAGGCAAGACATTCCTATCACTCAGGAAATGCCAAGGGTTTTAGGAACTGTGTGCTAGGAACAGAGAAGAGCAAATATATAGCGCAACATAATATGCCCAGCTATTATGGAAATTCCAAAATCAACTGGAAATCTAAAAAGGAAGAAGATATGGTGCTTGATTTTGAGATCTCTGAATGTAATGGTGAGGACAGGAACAAAACAAATTTCTGCAGATGCTGTGAAATACGCACCTACCTGGACTCAAGGGAAGAGTGACTAACTGTAAGCTGGGAAGCAGGTGCTTTTAGAATTGTTTTCCATGAAAGAATAAAGTACTTACTTGTTAATATTCCCCTGACTGTTCAGAACACAGTCATAGGATTTTATCATCAACACATTGCTTATAAAGTCACTGCTTTTCATACAACTGTAAGAGTACAATGCATTTCCAAGTCAAACGATGGAAAATCAGCTAGGGAGGAATAGAATACTCAACAAATAGAAATGATCTCTATATACAATGTTCTTTAAAATAGCCAGTAAGAATGCAGAAAGATTCTTGAAGTGAAGATAGTTGTGTTGTGTGTTTTGTACACGTGACACTGTGTGTACCTGAGCATGGCACCTGGAACCTCCATGCAGAAGTACAAAGGAAGGCCTGTACCCACAGGTCTAACTTTCAAGAGGATATAAATCAAGCTAATAAACGGCCCAGTATATGTTCTATACTCCTCTATTTTGACAAATATATCTTCAGAACGACTTGGATGGACCAGGTTCAAATTTAGGATACTCTTTTGTACAAAAAAAGTAGAATAGAAATTAGAACCCTATCCTCAGTTTCTCTGTTCTTACTTGTGATGTGCCTTTCCAAGAAATCGTTCCATATCTTTGTCAGACAGCCTCACATCTGGCCTTTCAATTTACTCTGAAGATCAGCCAGTGAGAATCTAGGGACATGGTGGGCTAGGTAATACCCCATAAGACCAGGAAAGAGGAGCCCATCTCTGGCTCTGAGCTTTAGAAGGCCCAGCTCTGGTCTTCCTTCTATGCTTCTCCCTATGGACCAGGAATCCACTGAGTCAAAGGGATGTGCCAACTCAGAGCCTGAGAGCCCTCTTCTTCTGGGCCAGGCACCAGGTACCCAGTACCCAGCATTCCCTATCTTCTATGGACTCAGTGTTGGAGTCCCCCCCCCCAAACTCACATATTGAAAGCCTAGTCCCCATTGTGGTAGTATTCAGAGGTGAGGCCTTTAGGAGGTAATTGATTGGACGGAGGGAGCTCTTATGTTGGGATCAGTGCTCTTATAAGAGACATGAGGGAAATGATCTCTGTCTCTACCATGTGAGGACACAGCAAGAAGGTGGCCATCTATAAACCAGGAAGAGGGCCCTCATCAGAGATGACTCAGCTGACACCTTGATCTTGGAATTCCCAGGCTCTAGAAGTGTGAAAAATAAATGTCTGTTGTTGAAGCCATTCAGTCTATGGTATTCTATTAGGACAGCCCAAGCAGACTAATTGGGGACTACCCCAGTGTCCCTGGGCCCACTGCTGGGCCCTGAATGGGCCTCTTCTTCAGGCCATCAGCCATGACTGACTGCTACAGTGGCACCTCTATCCCTGGGGCTGAGGGTAGCCAAGTGTGGTTATTTGCACAGGTGTGGACATGTAGGCTGGGGCATCCACTTGTGTGAGAGATGGAGTCAAGTATGGGACAACATGGATGGTGGGAGGGGGTGGGTGCTACAGGCCAGCCCTTGCTGTCCCACCACATTAAAAAAATCACAAAAGTGTATTTAATGGCAACATAAAACCGTCCAACAGGGAAAGAAGGAAAAACACCTCTGTGACATAAATAAATATGGCTCCCACAGAGGGATGACAGCTCAGATCACCAGTTGAGACAGAGAATATTTTTTAAGGATACAGAGATACATGTTGTAGTGACAAGACAGAGAGGGGATTCAAAATGCTAAGTGGGCAGATCATTTTTGGAAACGAACTTGAAGGGAGCACTGAAATGGAAGAATAAACCCTATGCCATAGCGAAAAATGGCCTAAAAATAATTTTAAAATGGTACAGTAAAAAAAAATTAGGGGCACTTGGGTGACTCGGTTAAGCGTCTGACTCTCGATTTCGGCTCAGGTCATAATCTCACAGTTTAGGAGTTCAAGCCCCATATCAGGCTCTGTGCTAATGGCGTGGAGCCTGCTTGGGATTCTTATTCTCTCCCTCTATCTCTGCCCCTCCCCTGCTCACGCTGTCTCTCTCTCAAAATAAATAAAACAAACATTTAAAAAATTTTAAAAAGAAGAAAGTAAACCTCTCACTCTTCTCTACCTCCCCTCAGGTATTGCTTGGATTCCCAGGTGGGTCTCACATGTGCTCATGAACCCAGCCCTTGCACTCACCCAGCCACAAACCCAGTCTTGCCTGAAGGTTTGTTGAGAGACACTACAGTGTCAGCATGATGGTTAAGAGCTCAGGATCCAGGGTCAAAATGTCTGGTTTAAATCCTGGTTCCTCTACTTAGAAGCAAATGACTTCTCTCTGGGCTTCAGTTCCTCTTACATCAAATAGGATGATAACATTATTTATTTCAGAGGACTGTTGTGACAATTAATTGAGTTCTCACACATCAAATGTTCAGAACGGCATTTGGCACATATATATATATATGTGTCAATATATACTAGTATTTGCACCTTTAGAGATGGCTGATTCTCAAAGACTGCAGGGCTCTCACAAAAGAGGCGGAGAGTGTTTATATCTCTGCAAAGTGTTTATTTGTGTTTGTATCTTTAGTGCCTAGCACCCACCTGACATAGGATAGGTGTGTGTTTGGTGAACAAGTGAATTAATGAATAAATAAGTAAAACAAACAAGAGCCCCGGCTGGATGGAGGAAGGCTGATAACAGGAAAAACAACCAGAGTGCCACCACCAGAAAGACTCAAAGGCATCGGGCAAGTCCTGGGAGAGGAGAGGAGGGGACAACAGGAATTGCAGAACTCCGCTCAGGTCACCCCCTACATCAGTAAATCCCCCAGCCATACAACTTGCATCAGACTCACAGTCTGCTTCACTGTGATTGGCTCCTATTCTCTATGCAGCCCTGTTCTCAAAGGGCAGAATCTAATGCTTTTCCAGGGGAAGGATGACAGTTAGGTGGGGCCTGGGTTGGGGCCTTGGGAAGAGATGCTGCAGTTATTTAGGACTTTGAGTTCCTTGTACACTCAGTTGTGTGGAAGTTTCACTCTATTTCTGGGCTTTATGTGACAATGCAGAGTGAAAAAGTTTTCCGTTGATCTGATGGAGTTTTCAGACCCCACTTGCATGTGTGACAAAATTTCACTGCACATATCCTTCCTGTTCCCACCCAGGGACACGTTTACCGCCATGTCCAGAGGCTGGTGATCTGGGTGACAAGCTGCGATTCCTGAGAATATCAGCACTAGTCTAGGCTCCACAAGACCCCACCCTTCTCCCTTTCCTCTCTTCCTCTTGCCTTTCTCTTCCACCACCTACTCGCTATAACTGTATAGTTTTATTTCCCCATCTCCCCTGCTGAGAGGTTGGGGACTGGGCCACACATCTGGAAATACTGCCCCTGGATCTAGAACACAGAGGTATGCTCCTGGGGGAGAAGCAGCTAGCAGCTCAGGTGCTCTGGAAAAGCAGGCGGCAGTCATCATGTGTGAACGTCATTGTCTCCCATATCCCTTGGTTCCTAAACTGCATCATTCATTGAAAAACATTAAACCTCATCACTTTCCCCAGAATGAGGCTCTAGACTTGAATTACAAGTATTAGGAAAAGCGATGATATTTTAACTCGAATAGATTTTTTTTCTAAAGGAGTCTTACCTTATTTGATCTAATGCCGTAAAGTAACATTTGAAATTTTCTTTCCCAGTGAAGCTGGGGTTGGAAAGTCATTGCATGAAGCCTTAGATGCCCTGGGAGCAGTCTGATGCTGGAGTTAAACACCAAATTTTTTGGGCTACCTTCTACTCTGGTTGTTTTGCTTTGCTTCCTCTTGCTTCGACAAAATAAAACATTCCCCTCGGCTTTGTCCCAAACAGAACTCCACAATCTCGCCAAGTTCACCTCAGTACTTATTCACCTACAATTCCTCTAGTCAGAAACAGGCATAATCTGATTTTCAAATGAAAGATTTAGTGAAGCAAAACTTGAAGTCTGAGCTTGGTGTGCTTTGGTGGCATGTGGTAGGTGCTAAGAATATTCCCAGTCTCTCTTTTGCCTTCCTTTCCACAGAAGAGTGTCCAAAAGGCCATGGATACTTGCTTTTTGGTGCTACTTAATCCAGTGTAGCAATGTCAGGTTTTGCAAAATCTGCGTTGGTAAAAACAGCTATATGCTTGCACTGCGGTTCTAAACTTTTCAGATGGGAGCCGTAATGTGGAAAAACTGGTTGGTACAATGCAGTGTTAGTTAAAAAGGTAAATTTGCATCAGAGGAGCTCTGGAGCAGAACCAGCTTAATGGGTGTGGGACCTGTGCAAGCACCCAGAGCCTGGCTCTTACAAGGGTCCTGTGCTAGGTCTAATGTGCTATTGGCCCTGCCTGGAAATTCTTACTAATTTTTGGACAAAGGGGCTCTACAGTTTTCGCTTTGCACTGGATAAGTTACAAGAACCGATTCTGCTCTGGAATCAGAACTTGTTTGAACTCTGATCTACACTTCTTGTTATTACCACTACCAGTCTTACTATTTGTGCAACTATTCCTATTACTAGCTATTTACTGAGCATAGTGGTAAGCACTGTGCTGCTCGCAGCCCAGACATCACTGTAACACTGTGCTAGTTACCATTAGTGCCTTCATTTCACAGATGATAACACTGAGGCACAGAGAAGTTAAGTAACTTTCTAAAGTTGTGTAGGATCCGACATAGTTGAATTTCAGCGCCTGTGCTCTTAACCACTATACCATTTAGTCTTGATCACTTTGTGAATTCAGGCAAGTTACTTAAACCTTCTTAAACCCAAGGTTTCCTAACTGTAAAACGGGCATATTCTATAGTGGCGAGAACAGAACAATCCACTCCCACATTCAGCCCACATACCCGGAACTGAAAGCACTCTTACTGTCTAGTTAAGATAAGTCTGCTGTTTTCATTGGCAAATCTTTAGCATGTCTTCATTAGCATGACTTTACTTTTTTAGGACCTTCCTGTCTAGGCAAAGTTTGATTGCTCATTACAGGAACTTCCTGTAAGACTCATCAACTCTTCAGTGGAAGGCATCAACAGAAAAGATCCTTTGAAGCCCTCCTCTCCAGATCCTCACCTGTTTCCACCAATCCTGGGCTATCATATCACGATTCTTTTTTTTTTTTTTAATTTTTTGTGTTTTATTTATTTTTGAGAGAGAGAGAGAGAGAGAGAGCATGAGCAGGGGAGGGTCAGAGAGAGAGAGGGAGACACAGAATCCGAAGACAGGCTCCAGGCTCTGAGCTTGTCAGCACAGAGCCCAACGTGGGGCTCGAACTCACGAACCGTGAGTTAATGATCTGAGCCAAAGTCAGACACTCAACCGACTGAGCCACCTAGGCGCCCCTATCATATCATGATTTTTACCCAGTCCTAATCAGGTCCTGTAAGACCTGTAAGACCCATCTTAAGCCAAACTTCTAAATCTCTATCAATTCTGACCTTATCTTTCCCCCATCTGAGACACCACCAATGTGGAGTTAGTGTTCTCTCCTACCATGTTAAAGATAAACTCAGCTTTGTTTTATCAACAAATACTCTTGAGGATCTTTGGGGAGCCAGCTTGTGATGGTACAAATCTTGGACCACAATCTCAGGTGTGTATGAAATAAATCTCATTGCTTCTCTGTAACTCCATTTCTATATTTGGTCCCCATATCCCTTTACATTGATGAAGACTTACTTTCTGAAACTTTGTGTTGAAGGGGAGGAATGACTTCCTCTACCCTCTTAAGCCCTGTGACTGGACCTGAGAATTAAACTAACAAAAGACAGATTAACAGGAAAAAAAAGCACACAAGTTTTATTTGATGTTAGTATTTTTATATGTCAATGGAGGCCTTCATAGACAAGAAATGAAGACCTAAAAGAAGTAAGTAGGCCTGAGAGCTTCTATACCATTTTAACAAAGAACAAAGAACAATACATTGTGGAACTGACAAGACAAGGGAAAAAGACATTTGGGCTAGGACAGGAAATTGTGGGAAAGTGACTTGGAAGCATATGGGGGAAATTAATGGAAGATTAAGGTTCTTTAAGTGGGTTTGTTTATGCAAATTCATCTCTGCTTTGACTCCCCATTTCCAGTGATAAGAATGTTCTTCCCTTCCTATACCAGGAGGTCACTTTTCTCAGGAAATTTATGCCTTGTTTTTAGGTAGAAACTGGGAGGTCAGAGAACCGTTCCTACCTCTGATGTTTTTCAGCTGTCTTCAGGTCAAAATTACTAGTATGCCAAAGTTGCATATTTTGGGGTAGCAAGTTCTGATCCTTTCCAGTCTTTGGCCAATCATATTTTCCAGAATTGTGTCCTTGCCCACATTTTACTGGGGAACATGTGGGGCAATGTGCTGGGGAAGGTTCTACTTGGTTCTCAATGTGCTAGAACATCTGTCACCCCCTCTGTGATCAGCCATTGGTTGGCACAAATCACCACTAAGACTCTCCCATTCCTTTCTGCAAGCTGTTCACATCCATTGGCAATTTGTGACTTCTAAGTCTCTCTTGACTTGGGACTTGCTAGAATAGAGTTCAGGGATCTCTTTGGGGAAGTGAAAGGGCCAATCTGCCTAAGCAGACCATGTGGCCATTTCCCTTCCAGGACTTCTATTGGGGATACTCTGTGTGCATCCCATCAGCCTTTTCCTTCCAGGTCTGGTAGCCTACTACAGGGAAAGAAGTGAGCCCTGGCGGAGCCCACACTCGTGTAGACTCAGAATTCCCACCTTTGTTCCTTCTGGTGTCCAAGATAACTCCACCTGAGCCTACCTTGGCCTCCTGTGGGCTCTTTATGGGCATGGCTCACCATGAGGCTCTTGGTTTTCCTGCAAGCAAAGCCAGAGAAGCATGCTTTCATCACCTCCAGCTAGGAGCTACCATCCAGATGACTGCCAGGTACTGAACTAGAGAATGTTTCTACCTTTTCGCAGCACACTGGTTCTCCCCTGGGACTAAGATTTTGTTTCTAGTCTCTAATCCTGGGAATCCAGAAGGGGTCTTCACTGTGTTAGCAGCACAGCCAAGGATTCTTAGTTGTGTCTCAGTTCTGGGGGGCTTACGTGTTGCCAAGAATTTGGTGGGGCTGCCACAGAGAACAGCATTTGGTCTGTTCCCTCTGACCACACAGACTTTTTCTGAACAACCCTGTCTTACCTTGGTCTACTGCCTTCACAGGTGATCACTTCTTTCCATCTCTTCCCATCTATGCCATGCTTGAGGATAGAGGAATTGAATTGTCCTGCTAATTACAGAGCATGCTAAGTTCTAGAATCCAAGAGGCTGACCAAAGCCTGTCTATACCACCATGCAGCCATCTGTCTCTGAGATCTTACCCCAAAGCTCTCAGGAAGCATATATCCTCAGTTCTGGAATCGTCTAACTCACCAATAGGATCTAAGATTTTCCTCAGCCCTGGAAAAAAAATGCTGGCCCTGTTCTGGTTATTTCTGCATAACAAATTACCCCAAAACTTAGTGTCTTAAAACAACCATTTTATTATGCTCATGAGTCTATATGGGCACACCTTACCTCTCTCTGCTATGCTGTCTGAGGCCTCAGATAGGCACAACTTGACACCTGGGAGCTGGAATCATCTGGAGGGTTCTTCCCTCACATGTGTGGTTGTGGATGGCAGTAGGGACCTCAGCTGGGGCTGCTGGCTAGAACACGTCTCTGTGGCACTTCCCTGTGACCTAGGCTTCCTCACAGCTTGGCTGCTCAGGGCTCCACAGGTGAGTATCTCGCCTCCCAAACAGAACTTCATGGCCTTTTAAGACGATTCTCAGAACCCACATAGTGCTACTGCCATCACAGCCTCCAGCCTGCCCAGACTCAAGGAGGGGGGCATAGAACCCACTTGTCTTTGAGAAGACTGTCACAGTCACATTGTAGGGAGAGCATATGGGATGGGGCACATTGTTGTGACCATTGTTGAAAACTGTAACCTGCCTCCAGGACCCTCCAGGACTCTTCTTGTTTCTCCATCATCCTTTCCTATATGCGAGGGTGGGAGGAAAGTGCAAAGAGGTCTCCTCCTTTTTTTTAAATCCTCAAACATTTTGGTGAATCTAATAGTCCTCTTTTTTTTTGCTCCTGTCACTGGCTCATGGAAACCAACACAGAAACGCTCCTCTTGTTTCCCTTGTAATCGATGGCTGTGGTCCCTAAATGGCCTGGCTGTGAGGAGAGGGAGAGAGTAAGAGAGGGGACGTCAGGGGTATCTCCACAGAGATTCTCCCACCACAAGGCAAATAAAAAGGATTCCAGAGACTTGTGAGAATTTAAGTGAGAACATATGCAAGGCCCTGGCAATCAAACTTGAACTTGAACCTGTCTGCCCTTTCCCTGCAGAGACAACCCCACGCAGGGCATGGCCTAGGAGCAGAGCTGCTGCTGCTGAGCAGGGTTGACTTGAGGAGAGTGAATTAATATAAACTTGGACTTGATGGTAGAGATTCATAAGTAGTCCTTGAAGAGCATCTGGAGAGGGAAATGCTATTTCCTAAGGCCCTTTATGGCTCTAAACTGCCTCTTCGGCTCTCAGAGTCCATTCCACTTACCGGCTTCCCAGAGACCCCAGGAGTCACCCTGGCAGCTCATCATTTCAGACCCTCTGTGCGAGCTGACAGGGAAGCCCACTTTGGGGGGCATTTGGCTTAGTGGTGAGTGGTGCTTTTTCAAATTCAGTGTGTGGGTCCCCAAAGAGTGGAGGCTTCAAAGCACTCTAGCCTGTGAGGTTACTGCTAAATACCACACCTGAGGACAATAAGGCTCGGAATATATGCAACCCCCTTCCCCCTCCCCAGGCGGGCCAGCCTGCAAAAAGTACGCCGCCATTGCTGGTGTTTGCACACGGCTCCTGCCTTGAAAAATCCTGTGGTTAATCTGTTGCCTGCAGTGACAAAGAGTCTCTGCCCTCTCTTCAGAAAATGGGAGTAAAGTCAAACTCTCATAATGAAAACAATTTTTCAAAAAGAGTGTGTGAGGAAATTGTTTTGTCATTTATGGCAAAAGTTTGCCTAAATCCTTTTATTGGGTGAGCAGTTTACCCTCTCAGAGCAAGGAAGAGGCATGTAATGACCTCTGACTGGGCTGTTTGTTGTTACTGATGTTGGAAGCAGAAAATGTGTCACCTTTGCTTCTCTGTGGTTTAGTCTATAATGTGGTAATTTTCAACTGTTTGTGTGTGTGTGTGTTTGTGTTTTGTTTTGTTTTGTTTTTGTGATCACAACATTCTAACACCAAAATCTTTGGTGATATATGTGAGGGTGTTGAAAGTTGACAAAACCAGCCAACAACCTTGCAACACAACCTTTGACCACAACACAGCTCAAGTGCTCTGGGGCCAAGTTCTCTTGCAGTCCAGTAGGCGGGGTCTTCTCTGAGGAAATGTCTTGACTGTGCTCCACTTCTCGTCTCTTACCTGTACAGTGATGGTACCCCAACATCACCTGGGCCCCATCAGCCCAGCTCACCTCTGTCTAACAACACAGTCCTGCTGTATGAACACTGAGTGGTAGTTAAATGAGTTCTCTGCACCAAGTAAAAACCAACAGCATGTTTGTGAAGGAATTCCTGCACATCTGGATAATGTGTCCACACAAAGCCTTATTTTAAGTATTAATCTCTATCGACAGCAAAATCCTACTGGCCTGGGTGCCCTCCTTCATGCTCTCTCCCAGTGCCCTGTACTTAGCGGATATCATGATGATTGCCAGTTGCTTCCAAAGTGCCCTTTCCTCACCTGTCTTCCCTATCGAACCATAGTCTCCTTGAGGAAAGCAATGTTTTGCTTGCCATTGTATTCCCAGTCTCTAGCAAAGAGCCTCGCACAGATAGGTGTTCAGGTCTAATCCTGTAATTAATGGTCCTACCATGTGCCATGTGCCAAGAGCTGCCTTTTCCTTTTGGTAACTGGAAGACACACTTGGAGACACTGGTCCCTACTTCTACAGTCTTGCTTCCATTCAGTGTAGCCCATAGCAGATACACACACACACACACACACACACACACACACACACGCACGTTTGGTGAACGAGCTGGAGGTGTTTAAGCCAAGGAGTGATGGATGCTCTCATGCTAGCAAGGCAGCCGTCTTCTCCTAGTCTTTGGGGGCTGCAGTTGGAAGAGGATGGGGACCTCCTAAGACAAGAAGAGTCACATAGAAGGCTGGTGGCTGTGTGGTGGGGGGTGGGAAGGGTCGATAGCCCGAAGTATTTGGCTCAGAAGCCCCTGGGAGTGCTCATCTCTGGAAGTGTGTCTGGAAGTGCAGATGTGTGGCTCCCTCCTAAGGTTGAGGAGTTATTCAGGGTTCCAGGTGTGGCTAGTTTGGCTACCTCTCAGGTACCGGGGCTCCCATCAGTCAGATTAGGCACCATGGCTCCACCTTCCTGCAATGTTCCTCCCTTCGTGCTCTTTGGCGGGCAGTCCCCACCCCGTAAAGCCAGGCAGAACTCACCATTACTCATGGGCCCCAGAGAGTGTTGCTTTCTTTTTTTTTTTTAATTTTTTTATGTTTTTTAATTTATTTTTAAGAGACAGAGAAAGACAGTGCGAGCAGGGGAGAGTCAGAGAGAGAGAGGGAGACACAAAATCTGAAGACAGGCTCCAGGCTCTGAGCTAGCTGTCAGCACAGAGCCCAATGCGGGGCTCGAACCCACGAACCGTGAGATCATGACCTGAGCCGAAGTAGGATGCTTAACCGACTGAGCCACCCAGTCACCCCGAGAGTGCTGCTTTCTAACAGAGGAAGGAAGCCCTCCTACATATTTCTCCACAGGAAATGTCTGCCATGCCCCAAGTTCCACATGCTATATCATAATCTCTTTCCCAAAGAAAGAAACAGCTAACATCACTGGCCCCAGAAGTTCCATTCAGAAAGCCATCTCATGTTGAGGAATGCATATCTATTTTTTTCAAATATGTAGGCACTTTTAAATTTGAAGCCGACCTCAGTGCATTGGTACGTACAAAGTAACTGCCTCATAGCCCGGTTTCATTCAAAACCCATGGAGTTGACAAGTACTAAATGGGAGAGTCACAAAACTGGGGCAACCAAGATCCCCGATTCTGCTCTCCTCAGAGCCCAAAATTGCATATCAGACAGTCCAGGCTGCTCTGGCTCCTCTAACAATGAGCAGCTTCTAGTCAGAATTTGGGCCTCAAACTGCGTTTCGAGATCTGCCCCTCTGCACACTCCTGGCACCCGATAAGTACTCAAAAAGTGTTTATAGAACTGGAGGTAGATCCTCCCATTCAGTCAGATCCCAGTTGCTAAAAAGGGAATCTACAATATATGATTTTAAAATGACCTAAGGATGCTCACATATAGAGTTTTTTGGGTTTTTTTTTGGTGCTGGATGAGCTTATCCACGACCTTAACAGAATGACTTCTTAAAATGAAAATGAAATGGTCTCTTTGAAGTGTTAAGGGAAGCGGCCCTGGTGGGGCGATCTGCTGTCCTCGCTGGCATATGCTGTTTTAAGCTTAGCCTGCGATAGTGAGCAACTCGGTCCTGTTGGCCTCCTCTGGTTACTCTGGGACTGGCTTACCCTGCCCCCACCCCCAATAAAGAGAAACCTCCCCCCTTCTTTCATAAGCACATGACATCCCCAGAAGTTGGAATCCTGACATTTGTTAAGCTGAGTTTACGGGCTTATTCCATCTGTTCCCTTCTCCCAGAGCAGCTCTTGGTGGAGAAAGCCCAAGGGGTGGACTGTATCCAAAAGACTGGAAAGCATCCTGTCCCATCCTTATCTGTGTGCTTTAAGTGGAGGGAAAGTCTTGGGGTCACTTGCCATGAACTTTGCAGTCCAGCCACCAGAGTGTCTAACTCCTGTGGTTCTGGAAGGTGCTGCATGTCTGGTCAGAGAAGCAGTCTCAGCTGTGCTTCAGAGCACTGTGACCAAGGAGGACGGCACCAACTGTGCAGCCTGGCTAAGGAGAGGCTGGGCTGCTGCTGCCCTCTTGGCCCTGTGGAAATAGGTTCTAACCCAAGGCGTCAGCCCCTGTCACTGTGCCAGCCTTTGGGGCACCTGTGCATAACCCAAATACAACTTGGCTACCTCTAGGACCAGTCTCAGTGTGGTGTCACATTAAAAAGAGTAGTTCAGAGAGGTGTCTGGGTGGCTCAGTCGGTTAAGTGTTCAACTCTTGATTTTGGCTCAGGTCATGATCCCAGGGTCATGGGATCGAGCCCCATGTGTGGAGCCTGCTTAAGACTCTCTATCTCTCTGTCTCTGTCTCTGTCTCCCTCTGCCCCTCTCCCCCACTCATGCACTCTCTCTCTCTCTCTGAAGTAAAATTAAACAGAAAAAAGTAGTCCAGATATATTTTTGTAAAATAGGCTTATTTTTAAAAAATACAGATACACTTAAAACCTGTTGAAATCCATTCTTGAACTTATTTCTTGACAATCCTTTTAAGACTTTTCTCTCACTCTCAACCTCAGCCTTCCTTCTCTGTACCCCATCCTCCCGTGAAGACTTCTCTTGCCATTATGTGCTCCTTGTTTGCTTCCCTACCTTGCCTCACTGCTTATGTACTCCATGCCCCCAGCATGCATATGATCTTCCTCTGGTGACTTTCCTCATGAGAATTTGCCACTTTGGAACTGTAGTGAATAAAAATGCTCTATTTTGCAATATGCAGATGGATAAAACCAACCAATCATGCCCTCCCTGCAAGGACAGGTTGCCCTTCCATCTAGTTAAGGCTACCCTTCTGAGCCCATAACATTTTCCCAAAATCTCAGTCTTGGCAGTTCTGTACCATTTACTTTTGCAAATATTTTCTAGTTGAGAAAGGAGTCTGGGACACTTGCATGAATAAAAGAACCATTCCAGGCCCCACTTTTCTTGGATATATATCTACTTGCTATATGAGAGCACTGACAATTGGTAAATGTTTAGTGACAGCCATGGGCTATGTGACTGAGTCAGGACCCCTACTCCATAGCCATGTATTAACACTGTTGCTAGGAACTTTCTTGAGATCAGCTGCTTCACCTCTCACCGCCTCCCACTGTATTTCTCATCTTTAAATCAGAGTGGAACTAGGTTCTGAGCTGTAGAGGACTGTCTAATCTTTGTAGACTTCTCAGACTTTCAGCTAAGTATTCCCCAGCTGTAGGATCTCTGATGGCCTTGAGTTTCCTAGTAATAATATTAGCATTTAAAGTGATTGTTACAGGCCAGAAATTCTTCTAAACTCTTTATATGAAATGTCTCATGTAATCCTTATGGTAAAGCAAATGAAGTTCATACTATTGTAAAAGTCTTCCTATGCCATGTAATAGAAACAGAAAACTAGGCCCACAGAGGTTGAATATTTCTTCACTAAGTGCAGGACCAGGGATTTGAACCCAGGATCTCTGACTCTAAATCCTATACCCTAACCACTATGTACACTGCCTCAGAGCAGTGATTACACCTTTTGAAAGTCATCAGCAACCTAATGGCTGAGCCTGGACCAATAACATAACCTGAAATTATAGTATGTCAGCACCACTACCTTTCTACATTGTATTAGAATTATTTCCTTCTGGTTTTCTTCCCTGCTCAACTAAACCATAAGCTCCTGAGGACAGGGATGTTACTAGGTCTTACTCATGGTTGTCATCCGGCATGACTACAGTCATGGGTACTTAATAAATGTGCAGAACTCTGTGTAGTGGTGACTGTGGTAGCCATGCAGGCACACCATTCAGATCTACCTTCAAGAATTTGCCATCTAGCTGTGAGGAGTGCAGTTGGCTGACAGCCCCTAGTTGCAGCTGCCCATTGTTGGAACTGAGATGCTCTTTGTGGACAGCCCCCAGCCAATGATGGGGCAGGTGAAGGTATTAAGGTCTAGCCATATCTTTACAACATGGGGCTCCTTTACCGGGCAATCTTTTTCTGGAACTCCTCTTCAGGTTGGACGGAACTTTGTCATACCTGCATCACAGCCGGAGTCTTTGCCAAATTCTTCTTCCTTCACCCTTTCTTCACATGGAGGTCAGATTAACATTGCAGTTTGAAGGCTTTCACTGCCCAGTTTTGCTTTGTGTCCTTCAATCTTTAAAAGACTTGCCTCCAATAAACCCCTCACATTCTTTACTTGGCACCTGCTGCCTTAAGGACCTGAATGGACAGAGTGACCAATCAGAGGCTGTTCAGATCTCCTGCCATGGGGAGCAGAGTTGATTGACAGCCTCAGCTACCGCCCCTCTGGGTCCATCACTGCAATTGTGCCAAGGCCACATTCCTACAGGTTGCTCCCAGACACACTGAGCAAGGTGGGGGGTGATGCAGAACCCCTCTGATGGGTGATTTTGGCTTGAGACTTGCCAGGAGCCTGGCCAAACCCTCCTTGAACTGTGCAGGAGTCTGGGATCTTCCTACTCAATCCTCCTTCCATCCCTTTTCCCCTTCACACGTGTTGGAGACTTCCCTGGGTTCCTCTCCTTTATCCTTCACAGACACATTCCCAGTAAATCTGTTCTGCTTTTTGGAGACCCAAACTAACATAAGTGGTACTGGGAGTAACGGTTGTCAGGTTTAGCAAATAAAAATACAGGATAACCTGTGACACTTGAGTTTTAGATTAAAAATAAATTTTTAAAGCATAGGTATGTCCCAAATTTTGTATGGAATAGAGTTATGCCAAAAAAAAATTGTTAACTTGAAATTCAAATTTAACCGAGTGTTTTGTATTTTATCTGGAAACCCTAGCCAGGAATAATTCAGGAGAACAGGCATTTAGATAAATTCATGCACATCCTGGTGGGCAAAGAGGACGCTGTGCTCCACATACCTGAGCAGGGCACAAATGCTGCAGATTTCATTGGTGGTGACCTGGGAAAATGTCCTGGTAGAGGTGAAAGCCCATGTGGGTGTGATGATATAGGCACTGGGAAGATGTGGATGGAAGAGTGCCCACAAGAACAGTGGGGATGGCTGGTACTGCTGGGGGGAACTGATGTTCTGCAAGGGTAATGATAGTTTGAAGCCAGGAACAACCAGCTGAAGGCTAAATGTGGGTTGCCGAAGAGTGGCCTTTCTCTTCGACAATGGAAGGTCAGACAGAGCCAAGCAGCATACTGAGGACTGTAGTGTTGAGTCACAGAGCTCCAGAAATGCTAAAGTGTTCAGTCAAGGCAGGTTGGTTATGCTACTTGGTTGAGAAACTCTGGGACTCTGAAATATGGGATAGAAACATCTAGATGGATGTCTCTGGATGGAAACTGGTTCTGCAGACCTCCTGAACTCTTGGGGCTTGCAAAACTCTCAGTAGGAAGAGCTAGCACTTCCCTCATGCTAGAATGTGCTGCAGAGGCCTATATATGTCAAGATATATATATCAAGATATCTATATATCAGGGCAACAGGTGACCCCTAAGGAGTTGTCCTTACAACTTCTGGCCTGGTCACCAGGCCTATAATCAGGGTTAAATCCCAGTATAACTCGGTTGGGGATGTGCTATGCAGGTGAAGGATAAGAGGGACTCTACACCAAAGGAGATGTAATAATTAGCATGGGTGGTAGGAGCCAGGAGAGAGCCCTAGAACTGGATTTTGAGGCCTAAATCATTGTATCTGCAAGGGCACTTGACTCTATCGAGGGGCTTGATCAAGAGGCCAGAACCTAAGACTAGCTAAGCAAAAATACACTGACTTGGGGACCCTTTCTCAGAATACAGAATTTAGTTCCCTGGCAGAGACCCTATAGGATGAGACAAAATTGCTGCTAGGATGGCTCTTAGAAGCCCAGGGAAACTGATGATGCATGCTGATCAAAGTGGAAATGCTTGAAATGCCTGAATTGAAGGAATATAGAGGCTCAAGGAAGTGGGAATCCTGGAATGGATTTATTATTATGTGATGCCAGAAGACATACTCCTCAGTAAAGCCATCAGGAATGGGCTGGTGAGAAGGGCACTGGCATTGTTAGGAAGTGTTGTAGAGGCCTCTTCTGGCAGGCTAGGACTTAGTGTAGGTAGTAGTAGAAGTGGTCGCAGGGCTGAGCTTGCAGATAACCAGGGGGTTAGTGGGGGTCAGCCAGCAGCCCTTACCTGTCTGAGCCAGGAGGCCGCGATTGCTGTAATGACCAATAAAGTGGGACCAGAAGCTAAGGGTAAGGGTGATGAGAAAGCATGATGTCCCTGAGGGAAAAGTAGATGCACAGCCAGCAAGCATGCTACTTAACAAGCAGAGAAAGGATGAAGGAGCAGGAGGCTGAGGACAGCCCAATTAAAAAAAAAAAAAAGGTCAAGTAAAAATAAAAAGTCACGATCCCTTGCTCAATTTCCAGACCTGAGCGGTTTCAGTTCTAGTACCCACTGACTGAGGATGTGGCCACATCTGCAGAGACAAGGACACTGCCACACACTGCGGGTATATTCCATGGCTGTTCCTCCTGACTTTCCTCAAAGTCACCTATGGCCATGTGCTCGAGCAATGAGACACTGGGGAAAGGGAGTGACCCAGACATTTCAATGACTCTTAGACCAGGAGCTGGGTTGACAATGACATCTGGAGATGCAAACTGTCATCGTGCCACCTCCCTGTTAGAGTGAGTGGCCCCTCCCAGAGGTCAGGTGATAAAGTCCAGCTCACCTTGGACCCATTGGGTCTGTGGTGGCCACTTCTCCAGACCTTGAGTGTGTAATTGGAACTGATACACTTGGCATTTGGAGTAATATCCATACTGGATCCTTGGACTCCAGGGTAAGAATTCTCAGAGGGGCGCCTGGGTGGTTCAGTAGGTTGAGCGTCCAACTTTGCCTCATGATCTCACGGTTTGTAATTTCGAGCCCTACATCAGGCTTGCTGTTGTTAGCTTGTCAGTGCAGAGCCCTTTTGGATCCTCTGCCCCTTCTCTCTGCCCTTGCCCCACTTGTGCTCTCCCAAAAATAAATATATATTAAAAAAAAAAAAAAGAATTCTCAGAGTAAGTGTGGCTGAGTGGATACCCTTAAAATGGCTCCCTCCCCATGAACCAAGATCATGAGTCAAAAATACCATACCCCAGGGCAATAAGTGGAGATTAGTGCCACTATTAAAGGAAAGAATAGTTTCCTATTAGTCCTGGATTGGTCCCAGTCCCTTGGAGTACATGAAGTCCCCCGGGTAAGTGTGAGTGGGACATTTCCACTTACAGCAGCTCTGATCCACATTCAGACAAGTCCTTTCACAGTGGCTGCCGACCCCTTACAGGTTGATTTTATTAAAAAAAAAAAAAAACCACCTTAAGTTCACCCTAATAAGTATGTAAAAGGGAAATCCTTAATTCAGGTAGTAATTTGAGTTTCCTGAATGGAGAATTTTTTTTTAATGCAGAAGACTCAGAGGATTTATAGAGACATTTAATTCCATTATCCCAAAGATTCCAATCCCTGTCCCAAAGATTTCACAAGGAAAAGATAAAATAGATTTTTTACATAACCTTAATTGACCTAAAATGATGATTAGAAAGGTCATATACTTCCATTTACTAAAATGTTTTCTGTAGAACAAGCTGACCTGTGAATTTCTCTCTCTGAAGATACAGACAAAATTAAATGTTTTATTGAACTGAATTAAAGATGACTTCATAATCAGGGAAGAGAGATTCACAAAAGCTTTTATCACACGTGATTTGCCAACATGTGATATCTTTTCTCAAATTGGCTTTTCAGAGGCATTAGACTTTATTGAGGCAATGCCAAATGTAACAAAATTATTATCCATATCTCTTGGAAAAACCCAGACCTTTACAGTTCATCTGGAAGTGGAAAGTTATGCTATAATTCTCTGCAGTTCAGTGAAAAGTTTTTAAAAAGCACACTAATATAATCTCTAGAGTACATCCCCCTGCTAAAAAGCCATCAAAAGTAAATACAAGGGTGAAAACATATACAGTGAAGATTTTTCAACTTTATCAATACCATATTTACTGTTACAATGACCTTAGCCAACAAAGTTCGGGTTCAGCACTGGCTGATTCTTTTGGATGTGATAAATAAAAGCAAAATCTATATTCACATAAATCCCTTTTCTCCAGAAAAACAAGACTTATGGTCTATACACAGCACACCCCTGATGGTAGCAGACAGAGGCTTGTAACAGGTTGGGGAGTGAGGGGTTAAAGGAAGATGTAGTCAAATCTCCCTTGGACGTCTTTTAAGGCAGCAATAAATTAACATTGTTTTAATGGGTTAGACACTCAAAGGCAAGAGGATGATTCAAGTCTCCTGCTGGTCCTGAGCCTCCACTGTGTCATATGGTTGCCAGAGTCACCCTCGAGCATTTCACTCAGTATGTATTGAGTGACAGCTAGAGGGGCTCTGGGCTGGGAGATGCAGAGGAGTGTGTCTCGGCTCTGCTCTCCCAGCACTCAGTCTTCTTAGGGAGATAGCCACCTAACACACTCTATGGAACAGAGTGGAAAGTGCTGTAAGAAGTCAGGATACTGTGAACACCCAGAGGAGAGTGCGTCCAACCAAGCCACTCTCTTCAAGACCCTCAGTGAGTCCCACGTGTCCACAAGTTGACACTCAAAGCCTATAATCCCTTAGCATGTTAGTTCTCAAAATGTGACTCATGGACAGATGGGAGTTCCCCAGACTAGGTCAGGCAGTCGGCCAGGTCAAACTATTTTCATAATGATACTAAGATACTATTTGCTTTTCTTACTGTGTTGACATTGGCATTGATGATGCAAAAGCAATGCAGCGGTGTGGGGGTGGGGGGGCTACTGCTGGAGCCTGATCATGAATCAAGGCAGGACACACGGTAATGCCATGGGCTTCACCACCACACACTTCCCACCAACAACCAGCTTCACTTAAGAATGCCCCTAATAGGGGCACCTGGGTGGCTCAGTCAGTTAAGCATCTACCTGACTCTTGATTTGAACTCAGGTCATGATCTCACAGTTCATGAGTTCAAGCCCCACATTGGGCTCTGTACTGATGGTGTGGAGTCTGCTTGGGATTCTCTCTCTCTCTCTCTCTCTACGTCTCTCTGTCTACTCATTCTCTCTCTCTCTCTCTCTCTCTCTCTCTCTCTCTCTCTCTCAAAATAAATTAACTTAAAGAAACGCCTCTGATAAAGCAGTAAAAATGATTTTTAGTAAATCTCCACCCTTGAGTATAGTCTTTTAAAATATTGCGTGTGATGATAGGGAAGGGGGGCCTAAAGTATTCAGCTGCATACCCAAGTACAGAGGCTGCCTTCAGGGATATTGCAGTTGCTTGAGTTGTGAGCTGAATTAAGCCACTCTTTCCAAGGAAGACCATTTTTACTTGAAAGAAGGACTGTCAGACAAACTATAGTTATCAGGTTTGGATATTTGGGAGCCTCTTTTCTTGAAAATGAATAAAGTCAGTCTGTCACTATATAGAAAACTGGCTTTATTTGTTGCCAATGGTAACATTTGAGCTTTCAAACAAATATTAGAATTTAGAAAATCTATGCGGTTGGTAGTTTCTCAATGCTTAAAGTTGACTTTACATGAATACATGAATACGGCAACATTTGGAAAATCCGCCTACCTTGGTGAACCAGTATTTTCCAAATGACCAATGCATGATGTTATAAAATCAAGCTTGGGTAAAAGATCCATTCTAAGATATACCAATTTTAATGTCACGGACACTGAAAAGTTCACTGATATAGTTTCAGATTTCACAGTACAACTAACCTTTAAGAAACTACCACTTACTGAGTATAGTAAGAAAGAATATCCACAATAATCCAAAAGGACTATTATTGAAATACTCTTCCTTTTCTCAACTTCGTATCTGTGTGAAGATGGATTTTCTTCATATGCTTTAACCAAAACAACATATTAAAACAGACTCAATGCAGACGCTACAAGACCCCAGCTGTCTTCTATTAAGCCAGACATTAAAAAGATTTGAAAATGTAAAACAATGCCAATCTTTATTAAATTTTTTGGAAAAGTTACTTTTCACAGAAAAAAATGCTATTTCTGTTGACATGTAATGGGTTTATTATATTTGTTTTGGAAAGGTTATTTTTTATTAAAAATATACTGTTTATATTACCATGGAATGGTTTTATCATTGCCATTTTTTTAAATGTTTATTTATTTGAGAGAGAGGGAGAGACAAATCATGAGTGGGGGAGGAGAAGAGAGAGAGGGAGACACAGAATCCAAAGTAGGCTTCAGGCTCTGAGCCATCAGCACAGAGCCCAATGCAGGCTTGAACTCGCGAGCTGTGAGATTATGACCTGAGCCAAAGTCAGATGCTTAACCGACTGAGCCACCCAAGCACCCCTATTGTTATTTTTTAATGAATTAGTAAACATATAAGAGTTAACAGTTTCTGAATGTGGTAAATATTTGTAGATAGGACCCATACAAACAAAAGCTCTTTGGGGGTCTTGAATAATTTTGAGGCTTGTAATGGGGTTCTGAGAATAAAAAGTTTGAGAACCACTGCCATTAGCCTATCAGGCCCTTCACAATCTCACCTGATCTTTCCAACCTTTTTCCTGACCTTTCCCTTCCCATCACCTTCCCCTCCTTCCATCACCATCCCCCTGTGCAGCAATGCCAAATGACTTTCTGGGCCCCCAAATAGGCTGCTCTTCTTGTTCCTATTGTCCTTTTGAATGC
This sequence comes from Cryptoprocta ferox, assembly GCA_028646485.1. Taxonomy (NCBI): domain Eukaryota; kingdom Metazoa; phylum Chordata; class Mammalia; order Carnivora; family Eupleridae; genus Cryptoprocta; species Cryptoprocta ferox. The sequence goes on from CM053577.1 coordinate 50,438,544, forward strand.
CCTCTCTTCTATCCTTCCTTGTCAGGTTTCTACTCATTCACTTAAAATCAGGTTCAGTAAAGGGCGCCTGGGTGGCTCATTCAGTTAGGTGTCTATCTCTGGATTTGGCTCAGGTCATGACCTCATGGTTTGTTGAGTTTGAGCCCCCATTGGGCTCTGCACTGTAAGTACTTGGGATTCTCTCTCCCTCTCTGCCCCTCCCCCCTCAAAATAAATAAATAAACTTAAAAAAATCAAGTTCAATAAAAATTTCTCTCATTGGAGCGCCTGACCAGCTCAGTTGGTTGAGCATCTGGCTCTTGATTTTGGCTCAGATCATGATCGCAGGATCATGGGATCGAGCCCTGAATTGGGCTCTCCCCTGAGCCTGGAGCCTGCTTAGGATTCTCTCTCTTTCTCTCTTCCTTTTCCCACCTGCTTAGGATTCTTTTTCTCTCTCTCTGAAAAAAAAATTTTCCCTTATTACCCTACAAAGCTAGTGACCAGGGGCTTTGCGCAGAGCAGTGATCTTGAGAAATCATTTTGTATGAGATTGTTTAGGCATCTGTGTTTCCCTCTATGCTGTAGGCTCCTCAGGGCAAGGAACAATCTTCCCCCTTAACTCATTAAACTGGAGTTCCAGAAGCTAGTTTGGCTCCAAACATACTACGGATGCTCAACAAATTCAAGAAAAAAAGGAGCAGAGGAGAGCAATTTCTTCTCACTCTCCTGCCCTGCCCTGATGATTCTAGGTCAGAGACAGGGATCACAGTGGGAGGAATGGAGAGGCACTCCACAGAAGAAGGTGTGAGTAGGCACACACGTGAACCCTAGCTGCCCAGCACACACACAAACCTTCTTCCTTCCCCTATGCACTTCCAGAAGTGTCTTCTAACATAAGCCAGTGATCCCCACACACTCCCTCCCCAGGGGAAATCATCCAGAATCCCATCCAACTATAGTCACCAGAGATGATGTCATGACACCACTGTTCCCTGACTGCCGGGTCTTTGGGATATGCCCATCTTAGATAATCTGCCACTTTGGGAGGAGATGGTAAATTTTATCATCAGCCTAATCACCTCTAAAGGATAATGACTGAGGGGTGAGGAGAGGGACAAGGGAAGGGAAGAAAATTTTGTATTTAAATTAAAATTCCTACTGTAAAAGGAAAAATGGTTATTGGGGGTAGTGCTGAAATGATTTACCTTTTAGCAGCAAAGAAAATGCAGATGGTTGCACTTTCCTTGCTTCTGTAGCTAACCTTGGGGCAACAGGATTTGTGACCCTCTTCCCTTCAGCCATGCCATGTTTCTCTTGCTTTGATCAGCATCTTAGCTGCTGCCTGGTTTCGCAAATCCTACATTTACTGAATCCTTTTTTTCCCCTCTATAAACTAATACAAGTGGTTTCGTTTTGTGATTTTATTTATGAAAAGTCTTCTTCAGTTACAGAGAATCAGTTCAGACTAGTTTTTATTTACCAGTTGGATGGCAATTACATTGGAGTCCACTCAGATGAATGGACTAAAGAAATGAACCCATAAAATATTTTGTGTGTGGGTAGCAAGAGTTAAATGGTAGCTTACTGTTCTTTATTAGTAAATGACCCTCCAGCTTCTGAAAATGAAAAGGGGACTCAAGAGTTTTTTTTGAGAAAGCTGCTCTTGTGCGTGCAGATAGAGAAACCTGACCTTTGTTTGCAGCACGTCATAACACGTGCAGTTTTCAGAGTGATCCATCACCTCTTCCAAATGGAGTGAATTAAGTCTCAATAAGGAGGTAAAAATATATCATTTTTCCTCCAGTAGAGGATTCATTTAACCATAGTAATAATCAGTTAGCCCTATTGTTTGTCAGGCAGGAGAGATTCTGAGAGGCGGTACAGATCTCAGAAAGAACAAATAAAATATGCCAGGGGGGGAAACCAGAAAAGGGGAATGCATCTTTAAACTGATTTTAAAAGAGCAAAACGTGACTTGCAAGAAGAGCATGGTTGGGATGAGAGGCCAGCTTTGCCTTCGCTGGCCACTCTGAGCAACTTATTCTGACCAGCCAGCCCCAGGGGCACGTGGGAGGACAACTGTGAGGCATGTCATTTCCCAAAAGGAGAAAACACTTCTGACTCAGTACATGGAGAATTCTAGGAAGGAGAAAACTCATGGAGTTGGGGAAAAAAGCTGAACTTTGAAACATAATAATATACAAGTATGATTTTCAAACTCTCCACCTGCAGAAACCCAGCAAAGTTGGAATCTCATCTTCAAGTGGCAATGGATGTATTCACATATAAGAGAAGAATAACATCTATTTGAATTCTGACAGTTGTTTCTTCTCCAGAGGAATGGAAGTCACATACTATCATTTCAATTTGGACCCACAACATCCAAAATCATACTCTTCTGAGGATAGGTAACAGTCATATGGACTTTGCCTCACAATGAAAGAATGATGTTTCATGCCAGATCATTTTTGCAGTAGATGCTTCCAGACTTCTCAAGAGCATGACAGCAGCCATGTAAGCTGGAAAAGCTCAGGCAAGATCAAAAGCATCTCTCAGTTTGACAAAATAAGACACAGCGTCCTCTGCTGTGGTGTCTAGACAGGTACAAAGTGGCTTTAAGAAAGCATGTCTTCTACTATCACTCCTAAGAGAAGTTCACACTGACTTTGAATGTGAATGTTTTTACTTTGCTCTTGGGTGTGATAATATGGTTAACAAAATTTTATTTCATCAAATGTCATCATTCTTCACTGATATTTCAATTTATGATCTGTGTTTCAAGGTTCATTCATATTGCTTGATTTAACAAATTAAAATCGACAATGCCAAGCTGAAGTAGGAAGGCCTCTCCTTTTTTAGTGACTATGGCATGGGGAGAGTGGATACATGGTCTTGCTCTGAGATGATGCCTGGGCACCAGGTTGGCAAGTGGTGGCGAATACACATTACCAGTGATCTTATCAAACTACACTTACTGAATATTTACTATGTGACAGATACCATGTCCAGTGCTTTATAGGTATTCTCTTAATTCTTTCAACCACGCTCTATACTAAATGACAAAATTGAGGCTTGGAGATTACTTGTAAGTGATAGGGGTCACACTTTTAACTTTTAACCAGTGTATGTTTCTTTTCTTTGGGTCTAAAAATTAGTGCAGCCTCTATACTTTCTTTCACATATTAGCTTTTCAGTGTTTTCATATATATGTTCACTTCATGTATGTGCTCCTTGAGGTCATGAACCTCTTTCTAGAGGTTAAATGTTACATCTACTTTGCTATCAATTTGCAAGGTCTTCCTTGTATGGCTAAAGTTGAAGTAATCTGAATTAATGGCAAAATCAGTAGTTCAGTACCATCTTTGTTAGGTCAAAATAATGTGAATTTGTTATGCTAAAAATCATGGTATTCATGTTGAAGCAGCTGCCTTGTGCTGAGAACACTGTCTGCGCTGCCACCATCACCAGCCACCACTACTGCATCACAGCAACTATCCATTTACTGAGCCTCATTTACATGTCAGGAACCGTGGCTACATGCTTCACCTCCATCACCTCTAAACTCCACCACACATCAACAAAGTAGGCATTGTCAGCCTTACTTCACAGCTAAAGAAGGTTAGGAAAGAAGACTTAGATTCTAGATCTTCACAAAGACTTCATTCTCATCATAAGGAGCCAGACCTCCAAGAAGCCACGTTAAACATTAAGATCAGTGTTTGATCTGTAACTTGACACTTCTCCAGCAATTTGGGAATATTTTTTGACTTGGGAAGACTCAGGTGATCTCCCACATGCAGTTGCAAGCTACCGCGGTAGATAATAAAACTACGCCAACACAAATTTTCTCTTGCCTGTTGTCATTCTCGAATCTTGGTTTTATGATGACATCAATTTAGGGGCACCTGGGTGCCTCGGTTGGTTAAGCGTCCAACTTTGGCTCAGGTCATGATCTCTCGGTTTGTGAGTTTGAGCCCCATGTTGGGCTTTGTGCTGACAGCTCAGAGCCTGGGGCCTCTTTCAGATTCTGTGTCTCCCCCTCTCTCTGCCCCTCCCCTGCTCATGCTCTGTCTCTCTCAATAATAAATAAAAACATTTAAAAAAAAATGTCTGCTAGTTAGGTTCTGCTGTAGAACCTTCCACGGAATTCCAGCATCTCAGGTTGGAGACACCTTTAAGGTCATTTAGATAGTCAGTTTTCCTTTTCTCATTAGACAGCTTGGTTTTCTTCCCTGTTTTATTTATGAGAACGGAGAACTGAGACAATGTATTAACCAAGCACAGGCGTAATGAAATCACATCGTTTGTGTCAAACTGTCAGAAAATGCAGAAAGCTGTCCATGTTATGTTTGACTATACAGAGAGCAAGTCATGTGCACATGACGAGTCACCCTGACTGGACAACAAAGGTCAAATTGGGTGACACAACTGCACACCACAAAAGTTATGCCGGGTAACTCATTTTTAATGTTTTATTTTGATATCATTTCATATTTATGCAAAAAGTATAAGAACTGTTCAAAAAACACCATTTACTCTTTCCCAGATTTACTGATTATTAATATTTTGCTCCTTTTCTTCTTTTTTCCTGAACCATTGGAGGGCCCTTTGTTGACATCTTGTCCCTTTATCTATAAATATTTCAGTGTTGATTTCCTAAGAACAAGAGCTTTCAAAAAACACAAAGTTAACATAAAATTTTTTATCAAAACACAAAACTATCATAAAATCAGAATAAATAAAAAATATGTTAACTACAAAGAAAAAAATAATCTGACTTTGTTTTACATGAGAGATGAGTGTTTTGGCCTGTTTTCCTTACTGTGATACTCTCAGACTTGACCATAATGCCTGGCACACAGCAGATACTCAACAAATACCTGTTAATTTCTTAATTACGGTATGATACTATATTGACTGCATTTATTTTATTTTATTATTTAAAAACATTTTTAAACGTTTTTTATTTTATTTTTTGAGAGAGAGAGAGAAAGAGAGAGAGACAGAGAGAGCTCAAGCAGGGGAGGGGCAGAGAGAGAGGGAGACACAGAATCCAAGGCAGGCTTCAGGCTCTGAGCTGTCAGCACAGAGCCCTCTGTGGGAGATCGTGACCTTAGATCATGACCTGAGCCGAAGTTGGATGCTCAACTGACTGAGTCACCCAGGCGCCCCTATATTGACTGCATTTCTAAAAGTATTTCTAAAATAAAGCAAAGGCAATGCCAGCAAAATATTCAAGCATTTCTTTATTTCCTATAATTTGTAGTTCACCAGTTACATAAAGAGGAAAAACTTTCAGATGTAAAGGACTCCTGGGAAATTAACTTTTTAAGATGAGATAAAACAGATTACAATGTAAGCAAATTCACAGGGGGCACCTGCCTTCTCTTCACAGGTAGCGGTTCCGGATGTATTCTCGGTACATGGAGGTGTCTTCCTTTCCAAGAGGCTGCATGATACCTTGACTGGCCTGGATGTGGGCTTGGAAGATCTCTGTAGATTTTCTGTCTACCCTTGGAGGCTGTACTTCATAGATGTTGTCTTGTGAGAAAGCTGAGATAGGTGTTCTATAAAAGAGAAGAGGAGACAGGGCTACATTAAAGAAAATAAAGGACACAGAGGGAGCTATGGTCTCAAAGCATTTGAGAGCCACTGACTTTGAACATGCAGACTTAATAATAAGTGGTGATGGCAATCTCCCTTGTCCCCTCTAAAATGGCTTCCTCCTGCCCAGAGGACAGAGCTGGACCAGCACCTGTCCAGGGAGCCTTCCCTGAAGCACAGGAATCTCTCTGTGTTCTGTGGCTCAGACACTCCTATGTCTGTGCACCCATCTGCCTCCTTCATCCGACCAGAGTAACTTTAGATGGGGGTTATAAATTTTTTGCTCCTTGACACATGATAGGAACTCCATGGTTTTTTTTTTTTTTTGGTATATTAATTTTGTTTCCTGCAACTTATTTAATTTATTAGTTCTAACAGTCATCAACAGTTTTTAAAGGAAGATTTAGTAGGAATCAGTAAAGGGATAGTAATTTCTTCCTTACATTGATAAGAAGAGCAAATAAGTTTATCTGTATAATGTGCTCACTTAGCATAATGCCTGGCACACTGTAAGTGCTCAATAAATGTGAACTATTGTTAATGATTACAGGTGCATAGTAATTCCTTATCTGCAATTCTGAAATCCTAAAAGCTTTAATAACCAAATGTTACTTTGGTGGTAAAACCTGACCCAGTTGAAATTCATTTGGCGAAACATCCTAACCTGAACCAACAATACTCATCCCACTTCATGTGAATATTAATGTGTTTAATTATCAGACAAGTCCTCAGATCACACTGGGGATGTACCATCTTGCTATGCTAACAACTCCAAAATTCTGAATTCTGAAACACATCTGGCCTCAGGCTTTTGATTAGAGATTTTGGATCTGTAATAGGCAGCTTCCTTCCTTTCTGGGGCATTGAAAAGCACACAAGAATCTCTTTATTCAAAAACACCCCTCCATTCCCATCCACCTAACCTAACTTAATGCTTGAAATTTCCACCTACCCATTGTGGAAGGCCTCCAGAAAGGCCTTGTCAAAATGCAGCTTGGTATCTGACACAACCTTTACTCACTGAAGGCTGAGCGCCCACGAGTCATTACATCCTTAGCTGAGAGCAGGCCCTCAAGGGATGAGTCAACCAAGTCAGGTGTGATGCAGAGTGAGCATATGTGTAGAGTGTGAAAGGAAGGTCAAGAAAGGGCTAAATTACTGGGGATGACAGTAAACCAAAATGTTGTTGGGGCCTCTGGGTGGCTCAGTCGGTTAAGCATCCAACTTCAGCTCATGATCTTGCAGTTCATGGGTTTGGGCCCCGCAGCTGTGCTGACAGCTCAGAGCCTGGAGCCTGCTTTGGACTCTGTGTCTCATCCTCTCTCTGCCCCTCTCCTGCTCTCTCTCTCTCTCTCTCTCAGAATAAATAAACATTGAAAAAAAAAAAAACTTAAATGTTGTTGTGAAGGATTTAGCCCAGGGCTGGCCCTGTGAAGTGGAGGGTACTTCCCCTGCCAGGGAACCAAGATGACACAGAGAGAAGATGTGAAGAATCTATTCAGCTGGGCTGGGACCAAGCGCCTTGCTCCTTATCTCAGAGGCATCAGGAAGTCATCCTGGATGTATTAGCTGGGACCCCTGAAGCTGGGGAAGATTCCCTACCGTCAGAGGCAGAATTGGGCCTCAGCCCCAGCTAGCTCTGTACTGGGAATGTCAGTATTTTAAGAGACATTTGGAAGTGCGGACGCACAGTGGAAGGCAGTAGCTGTACTGTAATGCCCCTATCCTCAAAGGATGCGTTACACTCACATGTGGGTCTATCTTACCCAGAAAGCAGTCAAGGTAGCTCACTGTGCTTTGCCTTTACACATCCTGCCACGGCTGAAGATGCATTAAATTACATTAAAATAAAATATAACTGGAGGTGGGATATCCTTTCTGGAAGCCAACCTCAATGGTTTTCACCTCAGGGTAATAGATTTCAATTCAAATTTGATATATCGTTTATCAAACACTCCTAATTTTCAAAGCACTTAAATAATTTCACACCATCTTAGAATGTAACCTTATTTAAGTAAAAACCAAAGGAAAATGATTTACTCAAAGGTAAAAAAAATGAAAGACCAAGGTGAAAGAGTCCTGAGACATCTGAATCTCAATCTGTTTTCCAGCCTGGTTTCAGTGCTTTCTTCAAAATACAAAAGTTACAGTTCTTCTAATGTCTGTGGATAACACATTACAATGGTGAACAATTAGGATGATTAATATATGAACTCTTCTCCTCAATCTTCCCTCACAAAAACACAGCAAATCTACAGTCATTTAAATAAGTCAAACTGAAATGCTAGAATTCTTTAGTGGGTGATAATATTCAGGGTCGAACCTTTTAAACTTGAACTTTTAATTTTTTTTAACATTTATTTATTTTTGAGAGGTAGAGAGAGATAGAACATGAGTGTGGGAGAAGCAGAGAGAGAGAAGGAGACACACAATCCGAAGCAGGCTCTAGGCTCTGAGCTGTCGGCACAGAGTGCAATGCGGGGCTCGATCTCACAGACTGCGAGATCGTGACCTGAGTTGAAGTTGGGTGTTTAACCAGCTTAGCCACCAAAGTGGCCCTAAACCTGAAACTTTAAAATGGGAGACTCCACTGGGGTTCTTAGAGATTGTCATCAAAGCACCAGCCATAGCAACTACTCCTGAACCACACCATCTACACCTATCTAGTCTCTTCCCCTTCCCAAATCCCTTTTACATATATTATCTTACGTAATTTTCACACTCATCCTGGAGGCAGGAAGCATTGGGATTATACTCTCCATTTTACAGATGAAATATTTAAAGTCAATTTTAAGTGGGACTAATGGTTTTGTCCTGTCTTTGAAGCCAGACCTTTGCACAGAACACTTTGTGCATTTAACATAGACCCCTCTGGCAGGAATCACACCAGACATCCCTAGTCTGAGCACTAAACCTTAATGAGTTGAGAAAGGGGAAATGCCAAGTGACCAAGTAATTGTTTTATCCTTCAGAGGCCTCGGCTGAACATACAGGTGGCCAGGCTGTGGGAGGTACAGCACCAGGGCCCAGCAACTGCCCATGGATGTAGGGCCTGGACAACCGTGATAAGGGTCACGGACCAGCCACTTAAATAAACCCAGTGCCTTTGTGGTTTCTTATCAGTAAATCGATCGGGAGTCCTCACCCTACTTCTTGGTAAAACTGCTTCACTGTAGAATGGAGTAATGGTAACTATTACAAACATTGAATAAAAAATGCCAAACATCAGCCTAAAATGGTATCAGATTGAGTGGCAGGTGGGTGTAGGGCTCCAACACCATCTCACTATGGTTTCAAAACAAGTAGGGCATCAGAAAACACATTAACTATTGCCTTTGTCTTTTTTTGTTCTTTTAGATTCAGAGGACTGCTTGGGACCAAAGGGAGACCCCGTCATTTAGCCTTCCTTCTGATGCTTGCCCATGCCAGACTGAACTTGCCTTCCCCAATGATTCTGTCTCAGGCCTCACAAAAGTCACTGGTCATTCTCATTGTCATTTTGCCCCAAGAGACTGCTGTCTTTGTGCCTTGATGTTGGCAGCACTTCTGAGCAAACGTGAATTGGGGATATCGTAGAAGCCCTGTTTTTTTGAAGCAACCAAAGTAGAGGGAACTTGCTCAGCACATGTGGCCGGCATCCTCTGAATCCATTGTTGCTCTTGGAAGGATCATTTGGGGTTTAAAACAACCAGGGTATGTTGGGGGAGATGTTTCAGATCTGAAGAAACAGGAAGGTGTCAGGAAATGTATGACGACCATGGTAAGGACTGGAAATCCTAAAGTCACCACTGTGATCTGTGAACTAAAACCATGAGCAGTGTGAAAATGTAGTTCTTCAAATAGGAGAGCTTGGAAGTCTCTTGGAGGCTCAGACAGGGCCCACCATTCTGGCCTGCAGGCAGACAGCCTGTCTCTTAGACAAGAATGGTGAACGCGGTACCACATGGGGCTGTAGTGGATGCCAGGCTAGGCTGTGACAGGTCCTAGGGGCTACGGCCATGGTCAAAGGGTCCTGCAGGGGGAAGAGTGGGTGTGAGTCAGGCTCCAAGCTGAACCAAGTCTCCACTTGGGAGCACGCAGCAGGTACTGAGGGTTTTGGGGGTGAAGGGTCCTCTCAAGCATGCTTAGTCTGGGACCCCCATCTGGACTTCAGGGACACAGGGTACAGCCTATCCCAGTCATGTGGACAGATTCCACTTGCTGACAAGTGGATCCAACCAGCTGTCAGCCAACAACTGCTCTCTAGCAGGGGCTGATTGAGGCTTTACACACATCGCCCCCTGTTGGTGACAGCAGGGACAATGAAACACTGAAGATGTCCCAGTGAGGGAAGGGCGAACTCAAGGATTTGGCCACAGTCAAGCCCCTCCCACCCCCACCGGTCCCCTCCTATAGGGTGTGTTGAATTGTTTCAAACTGAATTCAGTCCATTTCCTAGCTTATAACTAGTCGAAGTGCCCGGTAGCTTGGCTGCTGTGGGTGAGTACATGAAATTGAATTTACAAGGCGCCTGGGTGGCTCGGTCGGTTAAGCATCCGACTTTAGCTAAGGTCATGATCTCATGGTCTGTGAGTTTGAACCTTGCATCGGGCTCTGTGCTGACAGCTCAGAGCCTGGAGCCTGTTTAGATTCTGTGTCTCTCAAAAATAAATAAACATTAAAAAAATTTTTTTAAATCTATATCTGCAAAGTTTTTGTTGTTCATCTAAATCAGGGCACGGGGGCTACTGGACTGTACCCTGGGTAGTCGATCGCCTTGTACCTTGAGGCCTGGCTGGTTGTTGTTCCTGTGTTGTGTGGTTTTGTAGGAAGAGCTGATAGGTCTGCCTGTCCCTGTTTTCCAATCTATATTCTCACAACCATCTCCTGACAAAGGTACTTAAGGATAGCTCTGCTGGAAATTTCTATTTTTTTTTTACATTTTAAAAATTTTATTTATTTTTTAATTTTTTTATGTCTTTATTTTATTTTGAGAGAGAGAGACAGAGAGTGAGCAGGGGAGGGGCAGAGAGAGAGAGGGAGACACAGAATCTGAAGCAGGCTCCAGGCGCTGAGCTGTCAGCACAGAGCCCGACGTAGGGCTCGAACCCATGGGCTGTGAGATCATGACCTGAGCCAAAGTCAGATGCCCAACCGACTGAGCCACCCAGGTGCCCCTGGAAATTTCTAGATAATAAAATACAAGTCCCAAATGGTGAAAAAAAAAACCAACAAAATTGTAATGTTATTACTGGATTTGGGCCAGAAAGAAGCTTATAACATATCCAATATTGTTGGCATAATCAGAAAAATGAGGAAAAACAGAAACAGAAAAAAACTTTTGTTTCCTCATTTTACTTGAACATCAAGAAGCCAGTCACAAGAAGCTCCCCATAGTCGTAAGGCAGTGGTTCTCCAAGTGTGGTCCCCAGACCAGGAGCACTAGCATCACCTGGGAACCTGTTAGAGATAGAAACTCTCACGCCACGCTCCAGACCTACTGAGTCAGAAACTCTGAGGGTGGGGCCTTAACAAGCCTCCCAGGGAGTCTGATGCTCGCTAAAGCTTGAGACTGGTCTAAGGAGACCAGAATGGATCAAAAATGCTAAATAAGATCTTATTTATGGTCTGTCAGCAGTACTGAACACGTTTAAACAAGAAGTCTCCTTTCGAATGATATACTGCTACTAATCTTCCATCAAGAACCCTAATTTGACGTTTAATTGTTAAGATACAAGCAGTAATATTAGATGCACCACACATTTTCTAATGACGAACTTGTCCAATTTCTCGATTGGGTTACACATTTCCAAGGTGGGAAAGAAATACAAAAACATCTGAGACCCTCACAAGGGGCTGCCGATCAGCACCTTGTCTCTGAGGGTACTGGAGAGAGATGGATAACCCAATAATGCTTTCAATGCTACACAGAATAGTCTTTTTATTAGCTTCGATGGCATCTGTTTCTAGATGAAAAGACCAGTATTTAAACACTAAATGATGTAGAAATTGTGAAACTACTTTCTTTTATTCATTCCAGTAGAGAGAGTTGGCTTTTTATTGCATTTTCATGGTGGAAAAAATGGTTCCACTTTTCCCTCCTGGCCATAAACACAGGGAATTTTTTTTCAACTTCTCCTCACAGCCCCCAAAGGGATAAGACCTACTGCCCCTAATTCAAATGCCAGCAGTATTTCTGGAGATAAAATATTATAATTACAAATTTGCAGGCTCATTTCTTTTTATCTACAGAACCTAGTTCCATCCGCACGAAGAGCTCTGTATTTCCCCTCAAGGAATGTTAGTCTTATTTAAAATAATATATTTGCCAGTTCGTTTATGGGCTGCTTAACCCATATTGCTCAGTGTGCTCAAACATCAACGATTGATGTCACTTGGCCTTAACTGCAATTCCCATTCACAGAAGATAAACACTTCAGGCAGGAGTTCATAAGACACACCACATGTTTTTAAAGAAAATGCTTTCTTTGGTGCCTTTTAATACTCTTTCTAAAATTTTTTTAATGTTTATTTATTTTTGAGAGAGAGGGACAGAGACAGAGACAGATTGCGAGTGGGGGAGGGGCAGAAAGAGAGAGGGAAACACAGAATCCAAAGCAGGCTCCAAGCTGTCAGCAAAGAGCCCAACGCGGGGCTCAAACTCACAAACTATGAGATCATGATCTGAGCCAAAGTAGGCCACTTAACTGACTGAGCCACCCAGGCACCCCTATGCTGGTTCTTAAATGTGGTATTACTCACTTGGTTATAACATGGCCATGTCTGATAACAACTGTATCTCACGCTCGGATGCAGAACTAATGTTTCAGTCCCTTTTAAATACATTTTTTTAATGTTTATATATTCTTGAAAGAGAGAGACAGAGCATGAGTGGGCGAGGGGCAGAACAAGAGAGGGACACAGAATCTGAAGCAGGCTCCAGGCTCTGAGCTGTCAGCACAGAGCCTGATGTGCGGCTTGAACTCAGGAGCCATGAAATCATGACCTGAGCTGAAGTCAGATGCTTAACTGACTGAACCACCCAGGTGCCCCTGAGTCCTTTTTAAAGTTCAATTCCTGTTGAGGCTTTTTTTTCTAACACATATTGAATACTCAATAAGCATGTTGATCTGACAAGAAAACATTTAATTGGTCAGATTGAAACGTCTTCTGAATTTACTAATGTCATGATAATTTGTGGCTGGTGATAGAAAAACTGGACAGTATTTGTATAATTTCAATAGTATTATATATGTGATATTTTTGCATATGATTAGGATTCTGGCATACATCAAACCCCATTTGACATTTCCAGAAAATTTAGTAATGGTTCTGGTCACAGAGTATCTTTCCCTTCGGTTGCTACCAAAAACTTCAAGTTTTTTCCCCAGGGCTATTTCTTTCACATCACCAAATGATTCTTTGTTGGTCACAAATGAGTCACAGCATCAAAAGAATATTATAGCTAAAGTGGACCTTATAGAAGATCTTGACCAACCCGTTTATTTGCGGATAACAAGCATTAGATCATTTCTTTCATGATTTCCTCTGCTTTCTGAGGAAAACCATAACAAGAGCGGGTTCAAAATTGATCAGATGCTCTGGTCTCAGAGGAGTAAAGCCTCGGCAAATGCCTTAATAGCACCAGCCCTTGATTATTAGTCTGTATGTCTTTCTGCAGGTCTTAAAATTTCTATTAGAAAATAATAGCCCTTGTCACGTAACCAGCGAAGGGGCCTATGGTACACATTACCATGAAATAAATAAATTTCTCTCTTTGTAGCCTTTAATACTCCTCAGAGCCTTTAGCCCTCAGTATGTGGATGCCATTCTAATATATATATATTTAAATCATCCATTGCTTCTCTTTAGTTGTCTTATTAGATTGCTTGTATCTTTCCAGTAAGGTACTCATATATTGAAGCCTAGTCATGGAATCTATTTTACCAAGATGGTAGAGTGAGAATGTGTTTGCTTTATTAAGTTAAAAATCTAGAGAATGTTGCATATTGCCCACATTCTGTGCATAAGTATAGACACCACATTCTGTGCATAAGTATAGACACCTAACTCTATAACACAGCTCTCAAACTGCACCTGTCCAATATGGTGGCTGTTAGCCACATGTGGCTACTTAATTGAAATTAAACAAAAGTTAAAAGTAGTTCCTCAGTAGCACTGGTCACATTTCAAGTGCCTGACAGCCACATGTAGCTCATGGCCACTGTTTTACACAGCGCAGATACAGAATATTTCCATCATCACAGGAAGTTCTTTTGGTCAGACTGTTTTAGGAACTCTTTCTTATTTTTCCTCATGAATTTTGGGTTATTTTATGTCTTTCTAAGCACATTATCCTAATATATATCTTTATAGCATTTATCACTCTCTGATCTTTTATTTATGTATTTATATACTTACTAGGAATGTGAACTCCATTTCGATCACCTCTTTAACTCCAATGTCCAGAAGAGTACCTGGCATACAGTAAGCGCTCAATAATTATTCATTGAATGAATGAATGAATGATGTCTGGTTAAGGAATCAGATTTTATCTTGGGTTTCTAAACTCAGAACCTGAATTTAGTGTGATTTGGATTATTTGAAATGATAGGGAAGCTATCATTTGATAGGACAGTGGGAAACGATAGGTTTCCCATCAGAAGACTTGCTCTTAAGTTCCTTTCTTCGGATAACCCATAAGTAGACAAACAAACTGAAAGGGAATTGGAGTGCTTTCTAGTGGGGTATAAAGCTATCAAAGTTGCTCAAAAAACAATGGTGAGGCAGAAGAGGTGGGTCTTTATCCTCCTTTAGAGGAGAGAAAACAGTGACTCGGAGAGATTAACAAAATTACTAAATAGGCTGAAATCAAGAGGAACCTGTCAATTTTCAAATCACCTCTAATAAAACAATAGGCAAAACAGACTCCTATATTCTGGGAGCCAAGAAAGCAAGCACTGCCTATACTCACTTTGACACACCTGTCATGCCAAGTTCAACATGGGAAATATAGGTTTCTCATAGTATTTGCTGTTTTGCCCCTGCAGGACATTTTCACATGTCTTTGGGTAGATACATGGGGTATCACAGAGTAAAGATGACAGGCTTCAGAGGCAAGCGCTTATCCATGTATTGGGAAATTAAACCATGTTATTAGTTGTTGATGACATTCTAACCATTATCGAGGTAAAGAAAAATTAATTTCCTTTTTATTCCTGCTAAAAGACAGCAAGTCCATATTAACACTCAAAATGCTATGACTCTAATACATGGTCCCTAACAAAGTTCAATCATTTCAGCCTTATCATGCCACTGACACCTAATGAACATGACATAGAATAGTGAACAAATCTGATTCCTTTATGTACAAACACTTCCAAATCCTTTTAATAGCTGCTATTATGACAAGATGATTGGACTCTCCTTCAGCAGAAACACTAAAAGAGAGGTTGGAAATCTCATAGGCAGGTTAAAATTCATTCAAGAGAAGATGACAATAATGCCAGTCTCTAAACAACCCACAACAGGAGTGATGAGAAGGAAGTGAAGAATATAATCTGTGATGGTAGAACACAGAATGTATAACCTCACAAACCAGAGATGCTGGCTGCTCTGTCTGTAGATGAGGCCCTTCAAAGGCTCAGCAATAAGGAACCTTGACTCCACGGAGCAGACTAAGATGTTGATTGGAGAGGAGGAGGTGGCATTTTGGAATGGAGAGAGCATGAGGACAGCAAAACCGTCGTGTGTGTTTCCCAGACACTCATCTGCCTTCAACCTGTCAGGGAGCCATGTCAATGACAGGCCAACCAGAAGAGCACTGCAGTGTCACAAAAGTGGAAGATTTTATGCCTAAGCCTAGGCAATCCCAATACAGAACAATTATTTATAGAACACAATGACCTTAATGTATCTCAAAAAATTTACACATGTGTAATGTCTAAGGCTGCTAATCTCTGTTTTGAAGACTCATTTGTCATTTTTCATCAGATCTGCTAGATGAAAAAATAGCAAATGTATCTTTACAGACATGCTACATATATAGATAAAATATTTATATATATTTTTATGCTTATATACATTAACATTATATACATATATGTGTTCTTTAAACATACTGCTGAGGAAAGGATAATCCATATATTTCAGCCCTCCCCACAAAATGATATACACTAAAACCTTGGTTTGCGAGGATAATTCGTTCTGGAAACATGCTTGTAATCCAAAGCACTTGGATAGCAAAGTGATTTCAAGAACCAATGGCTCAGTTGTGATCATGTGACGTTCAGTGTCACATACTACTCATATTACAAGACATCGCTCATCAGGTTAAAATTTATTATTGCTCATGTTGCAGAATACTCGCAGAACAAGTTACTCGCAATCCAAGGTTTTGTACTTCAAATGAGTCCATGTGAACTCATTTTTACCACGTCCATTTAATGGACATTTACAATGTGCAGATACTGGAACAAAAGTATAGTTGAGCGTTTGGGGTAATGGAGCCAATAAATCTAGATAACATATTGTAACATTTACTGTTTCTTAGATACAGTTGGAACATCTTGCTCTTAAAATGTGACTTTTTATACTGTTAAATATAAAAAAATCAATGTAATACACATAAGGGCCTTAGAGGCTGTTTACAAGCTTGTTGGAGTAAAGTTTTTAGTTACATTATATCACTGCCATATATTTATGTCAAATAAATGTAAAAAAACTAACAATGTTTACCCAATATGTACCATGGAAAAACTACTGTGCTTCAGAATTATCAATGCATTTCACCTTTTTATTATAAAACACAGATACAGGAAACTGCACAAAACAAACACACAGCAATATTATAGAGTGAACACCAGGTCAAGGAACAGAAGTTCTAGCAGCTGGGCCCCTTCCACGTGCCCCATTCCTATCACAACCATAGCAGCCATCACCCTGACTTCTATACTAATCACTTCTTTGCACGATTAAAAACAACTTTTTCATTCACATGCGCAGCCTGAGACTATAGTTTCATCTTGGCTGTTTTCAAAAGTGGGATATGATTTTTAATCTACAGATTCTCTCTTCTCCTAAAAATTTATTGGCTAAAGGATCCAGGTTGTGGTTTCTCTCAGCCTGGATTTTGCTGACTGCATATTCATAATACAGTTTGAAATCTTCCTCTGTCCTTTGTATTTCCTGCAAGTCAGCAATCGCATCCAGAAGCTTGGTGAGAATTTGCTTCAATTGCTTTGGCAAGACTATAGGAGGTGGTGTGTAGTTTCATCAGGAGGCCCATAGTGTCTAGTTGTTTATCTTTTTCCATGTTAACAGCCAATAATGCTAAATGCGTACATCTGTTAATTTGCTGGAGATTGCCAATGCTAATTATTTCTTTTTCACTTAACACTTTCTTTTTTTAAAGGATGTTTTCCCTCACCTCTTATTTGGTTATCCAGTGGTACCTTTCATAAGATTCAAAGTGTAATATGCTTGATTCTTTCCCTGTATTTTCTAGTCTTCCAGATAATGAAATGGTTCCCTATAATCGTTCCAAAGTGATCAGAATTATATTATTATTATTATGATAGTGGAATGGAACTTATCAAATATGTTTAAACTCATAAGTTTATATTATTATTATTATTGAAGCTCAAATTACCCTATCTTTATCCAGTGGGAGCCTCTTCAAGTTCACTCCTGAGTCCTCTTGATATGACCCCAGTAATCTTTAATAGCTTTCTTGCTATCTGGATTGACAAGAATGTTCTAGATTCCTTTTGTACATTTCCTGACACTGTCCTGGAATCAGCTCCTTCTCCCAGAGCCCTGGTTCCTGTTATTGATAAACTGGTATTTCTAGACCACAATGTGGGCACTAGAGGTTCTTCTTGTTATTGGGCCATTGTATGTGTACATACAACAAGTTCTTACTTGTTGATAACACTTCGTCTCTGCTTTTATAGTTAAAAGATTTCAAAATAATATCCTCAGCTCACATTTCTTTTCCCCTTGGGAATCCTAAATATATTACTCCATTTTTTGGACATAAAGTGTTGCATCTAAAAAGTCTGAGGATAATCTAATTTTCTTTCCCTTAGAAGTCTTCCCTTTAATTTAGATGTCTAAAGGATTTTTTTTCCCTTTAAAGTCTAGTTAACTTACTATATTATATCATTCTGGGTTAGTATTCTCACATATATGGTATGCTGTCTCAATATATAGTTTTAAGTAGTTATTTATTTCAGAAGGTATTTTTTTGGCATTACAGTGTTTAGTATTTTTTTTTCTGTTTTACTTTTCTTCTTCAGGACTACTATTGTCCATGTTAAATCTTTGCCTGTTGCCAGTATTAGACACTTTCTCTTAAATCTTTTATGTTTTTCTTCATTTCTTTTTGAATTTTTAAGTTTTGTATTTTAAGCTCATTTTGAAATAGCATGCTTCAGTTTTGATTTCTTTTATTGACGTCTCCCTGTCATGTTTTCCAGGTCTGCCGGGAAACATCCCTGCTCTGTGTTCTTCTGTTCTCCTCATAACTTTATATGGGATTGGATCTTGATACCTTTCTGATACTCATTATACAAAATTAGTTTTCCTGAACCTTTAGAAGGTGTAGTTCAAGACAGATTGACTAACTTGACAGAACTTCTTTGGTTGTTTTTGTGAAGTATTTAAAACCACGGCAGACGGCTTTCTGAGATCTCTTGCACCTCTCTCCTTTCCCTGCTTTTCTCTTTCCTTCATGTCTGTCATGGTCCTGCTCAATTTTGAGTTTGTGGGGAGTAAGATGGGTCCCCTGCCCTGGAAGGGAGCTTTGGCTGTTTGGTTTCAAGAGTTTGTGGCCCAGACTGCCCCAGTTCCTTTCAGAATCCACCCAGAACCCCCTGCACTCAGCTAGTATTGACCCAGGTAAATCCTTCCAGTTTCAGTGGCTGTGCTCAGACTGGGCGGCAGTGATCTCCAGTGCATCCCTGTCAGCTATTCAGGTGTGTCGGATACCCTGCTGTTCCCTCCCTGCCTCTTCCTCTTGTACAAATACTGACATAGCGCAGGTCTGGTGGCTGTTGGTGGGTCACCTCCACCACCTGCTTATACTTAGGGATTTTTGGAGATACCTTATTGTGTAGTTTTGAGGTAAATGCCTATGGGTATTTGGTTTTGCTACCAAAGTTGATCTGTTTTCTGTGAGGATTCAGAGAGTTTAAAACTATGTTGTTGCTGTCTTCTTCCCGGAACCAACTCGGCATAGTTATTTTAAAAAGAATATTTTTCATCTATCTCCCAATTCGGTACGTCATTGCCTGTGTGGCCATACTGTCCTTGCTGCTGAGGTAGACACTGCCACAACACCTAGGGCTGCTCCGGGGCAAAGTCTACTCCAGCTCAATTCCTGCATCTACTCCGTCAGGACTTGGTCTCCTCCAAGACAGCTGTAGGCTGCAGATGTGCAGATGTGGAGGCTATTTAGCAATGCAGAGACTCGGGGGCCATAGGCTGAAGGTGGGGAAACCCTTAATCTCGTGGTTCATCTGCAGCTGGCTAACTAGGCAGTGCCTATATAGCAGCAGGAGTACCAGTAGAGTTGGGAAAATTAAAAACAACTGCCTATCAGCTACTCTTTCATTGCCGTGGATGGGAGATGGCTAGTACACCAGCTGGATTTGGGTCATGGGGCTTAATGGGCAAGGCATTCCTTCCAGAGGGCTGCCCAAGGACCTCACTCTGCCTTCTGAGCAGGGTGCCTTCACCATTCTTGCCTGATGGGAGTGATGACTGCTAATGCAAATGACAGTTGTACGTTTCCTATTCTCTCCCTTTCTAAATGAGGGTTTTTATTTTCCTTTTCAAGCACTGTATATTGGGGCAGACAGGTAGCCTTTTTGTTTATAGGTCAGTAGAAGCCTTATCCGGACCCGATGAAGACAGCTGCACAAAACCTAGAGATCCTGGGCTTTGAATGGGATGCAGTAACTTGTGAGGAAGGGAGTGGGTTCCACTGATAGCAGAGGAGGATGCATGGATACGTGGGTGGCTAGAAGGACAGACTGGGCCACAGAACAGCATTTAGATTCCCCAATATCTACCTGAAATCCTTCTAGGGTGCAGGAAAAGTGGGAAAAAAGTCCCATACTCCCCTGCAGTTTGGGTTCAAAATATCATTTGGGTTCTACCCACCACCTCGTACTCTCAGGAGGCTTTGATTTAGAGTGGAGTCACACGAAAGGAAGCAGGATATAGGGTATCAGTTCTGCAGACTGTGAAAAAGGCAATGTATTCCTGAGTTGGCCACAGCCGTGCTGGCTCCCTGATTAGAGCTGAAGAGGCTGGTTTTGCGCCCAGCAGCTACTTGTGATAGTTTCTTGATCAAGGCAAATGCAGAAGTCATTCTGAGGGTTTGCCATATGATTTGGGGAGTTGTTCCTAAAGGCTGTGTCTAGAGTTCTATTCTTCAGCCCTCCAGGGATTCTGAAAGTCATTTAAAATCCTGTAATAAATCACTCTCTGTTTAATCTACCTAAAATGGATTGTGTTTTCTGCACCTGAACTCTGACCAACATAGCCAGCCAATGAGCAAAACACATACAGCTCCAGCTCTCTCTCGCTTTACCAAGGGGCAGGCAGCCAGGCTTCCCTGGTGACCCCTGTTCCCAGAAGGGCCTAGCAGGAAGGGGATAATTCCAGCAGTTGGGCACAGTTGGGCATGTGTGTTTGCCACCAGAGGAGACAGAAGGGACAGTCTACCACAAACACATATGTGAGTGGCAGTGGTGGTCCTTTTTATGTGTTGGCCATAGCTATTGATATTCTTACTGGCCAAGGTATGGCAGAACGACAGTGTATATTCTCTCTGAAAACTATAAAACAAAAATGTCATTTGTGTTTTTTCAAAGAGCTTTTGGGTTTAGAGAAATGAAGTGGGATGATTTTCAGACCCAACATAGGTAAGATGCTTCCAATTTAGGACGCAATTTATAAACTGTATGGTTTCCCTCCCGTTTGTAGGGCATGTTATCTATCTTCGTGTAAAAAAGAAGTGCAGTTTTTCTCTATTTCAGCTATGTTTTATTCCAAACACCAGAAGAGCAGCTGGCAGTACTTGGCCGCATTGTTTTGCAGGATGTAACTCACTTGGCTTTGAGCCACAGGCAACAGGACTGGTTATCCTGCACAGCATTGAGGCTGTGTGTCAAGAGCATAACAGCTGTTCTCAAAGGGCAACGCGTGTAGCTGCACCTCCCAGAGCCATCCTTTCCCTGCCTGTATGCGACCTCTGTAGACTCTGGAGCAACTGGTCATCTATCAGGCCTTACACAGCGACCTCTGGGAGCAGTCTGTCCCTTCTGTCCTCAAGTTTCCTAGAACAGCAGCAGCAGTGGTGGGTCACTCCTGGAAACTCAGACCAATGGGTTACAGTAATGGCCATGTGTCTTTTCTCTCTCACTGAGGTGATGACATCCAATTTCTATTCTTCATGCCCATTCAGATATTTTTACCTTTTCGATTTACAAAATGCTACCAATGAGTTTGTCATGTCATATCATTACATCTCTTGTATTCTGCATCTTTTTTCTAATAAGCTTTTTTTAAAGTTTATTTATTTGGGAGGGGGGAGAGAGAGAGAGAGAGAGAGAGAGAGAGAAAGGAGCTCATGCTGGTGAGCAGGGGAGGGGAAGAAAGAGGAAGAGAGAATCCCAAGCAGGCTCCATGCTGTCACCATAAAGCCAAATGCAGGGCTCAACCCCACGGGGCGTGAGACCATGACTGGAGCCGAAATTAAGAGTTAGACGCTCAACAAATGAGCCACCAAGGTGCCCTTCGAATAACCTTTTAATTTTAGAACCTCTTCAAATCTGTAGAATGATTATGCAGAATACAGAGAAAGTTCCAACAAGCCACACCCAGTTTCCCCTATTATTAACATCTTCCATTAGTATGGTACAACTGTGGCAATTAATGAACTGATATTGACACATTATTAGTAACTAAAAGTCCATATTTAGTTTCTACTTGATGTCCTTTTCCTATTCTAAGTTCCCTTTCAAGATACATTACATTTAGGTGTCATGTTACCTTAGGTTTTACTTGGCAGCAACGGTTGATTTTCCTTGTCTTTGATGATTTTAATAGTTTTTAATTTTTTTAAAGTTTATTTATTTTGAGAGAAAGAGAGAGAGGGAGGGGCAGAGGGAGAGGGAGAGAGAGAATTCCCAAGCAGGGTCCATGCTGTCAGTGCAGAGCCTGATGTGGGGTTTGATCTCATGAACCCTGAGATCACGACCTGAGCCGAAGTCAAGAGTTGGACACTTAATCTGAGCCACCCAGGCACCCCTGACTTTGACAGTTTTGAAGAGTACTTAACCTACATCTTTTCAGAGTTGTTTTGGATGGAGGTATCAGTAGGATCATGAGTCTTCAAAAGCAAACCTAACAGTCCTGAGTTTTCAGAAAGACTCATATGGCTTCATCTCTGTCAATGTTCATCTGCGACAGAGTGTTGGGTGCACTGCCCAGTGGATATTCAGACAGCTGCTGAGGGGACTCCTGTGGAGCAGGGGTCCCCCAACCTGGCTGATCACTACATTCAAATGGAGAACTTTATAAAACAGAGGTTCCCAGGTGACAGCCCAGGTGTACTGACTCAGAATCTCTACCAATAGAGTCTTAAATTCTGAATTTTTTATCTTTAAAAAAATAATAATCCTAATTATGTTTTTAATATGCAAAATTATAAAGCATGGCCCATAGTCTGCTAGTGTTATTAATATAAATAAAAGTATGTATGTAGAAAACTTAAAGAGTAACTAAAAGTCCAAAATGAAAAGTGAGGGGCGCCTGGGTGGCTCAGTTGAGTGTCCGACTTTGGCTCAGGTCATGATCTCACTGCTTGTGGGTCCGAGCCCCACATCAGGCTCTGTGCTAACAGCTGAGAGCCTGGAGCCTGCTTCAGATTCTGTGTCTCCCCCTCTCTCTGCTCCTCCCATGCTCATGCTCTGTCGCTCTCTGTTTCTCAATAATAAATAAATGTTAAAAAAATAAGAAAAATCCAAATTAAAAAAAAAAAAGAAAAGTGAATGCCTCCCTAGAATCATTCAGCCATTTTCTTGGGACATCTTGGTTGTTCCCTGTTTTTATTGTTGCCTTTTGTTTGCTTTGGGATTTGTATGTCAACAAGTTTCCCAAGATATTCTGGTGTCATCAAAAACTTGGAACCCACTACTACAGAAGAAATTCACAATTCAGCTGTGGGAGAACAGAATGGCCCTTTCAGCTGGCATTCTTTATAAAATCATAGAGCCTTGCTCTTCCCCTCCCTTCCCTGAACAAGTCAGCCTTAACACCATTAGATGGGGCAGAGCAAGGAGAGGCCGCCAGTGACAGCCTGGGGGGGGTGTCTGAGCCCAAGTGGGGTGAAGAGGGCATCCACACTGGGAGGGACAGCTTGGAGAGGGGAATCAGAGCCCAAGCAGGGTAGGTCCCTACAAAGGACAGACTGAGGGGGAGGTAAGGTCTGAGTGGGTGAGAAGGGCATCCATGTGCAGACTAAGGTGGTAAGTTAGGGCCTGAGCAGGGAGAGGCAGGTGTGGGTATCCATGTGGAGGGGTGGCCTGGGGCCCAAGGGGATGAGGAGGGCATTCGAGACGGGGTGCCTCTGCGATGGAAATCAGAGCCTGAATGGAGGGCGTCCATGTGGGGAGAGGAGTAGATGCAATGGTGATGGGAGGCTGATTCTAACAGGGGATTAATCAAATAAATAAATATAATAAGGGTAACAACAGCTGAGTTTCTCACAATTGAAGAAAGAAGTCGCTAATAGGGAAACAGAGAAAGATAGAAACCCTGGATACTCTACAATTAGAGGTATTACTATGAATTTACAGATTTAAATATATGTATATTTAAATTTACTATATTTATAAATATATACATTTTCATTAAGGAATGT
Source organism: Cryptoprocta ferox (assembly GCA_028646485.1). Taxonomy (NCBI): domain Eukaryota; kingdom Metazoa; phylum Chordata; class Mammalia; order Carnivora; family Eupleridae; genus Cryptoprocta; species Cryptoprocta ferox. The sequence continues at coordinate 50,462,044 of CM053577.1, forward strand.
ATAAAAACATATATGTACTATATGCTTGTATACACACATGTATATTTGTGCATAAGTCTATATTTATACAAATGTCTGTCTATACATATTTATATAGATACATATATAAATGTGTGCATGTCTTTTGAGTGGGTCTGGAAGTAGCAACACCCCCAATACCAGCAGACACACCTAGTGCCCAGACCTTGGCTTTAATACCATTTTCTACTAAAAAGAACATGAATCCGTGGAGAAATGACTGATTTCAGGGCTGGGGCAGGCAAAGAACATGATGAGCTTAGAACATCTTGTGCCAGAAATCAAGGCAAGTGTTCAAAGAATGATGAGGACATGTCAAAAGAACACAGAAGCCAGGTTGAAGGGGCTCAGGTGAAACTGGGGACAATTTGAGCATCAAAATAAATAATGAGTGTAACAGATTATTCCCATTGAATCAACTAGGAAGCCAAGATCTCACATTGAGAGAAATAACTAAAAAAGTTGTTAAGTTTGATAAAGAATAGGATATTTACATAGTTTCAAAGTATCTCCCACAAAACATTCATCGATTAAAAGGAAAAAGAGCAACTTCACAGGGGAAAAGCCCAGAAGATACCACTTTTAATCAAGGGATGGAAATAAAGATCATTAGTAATGGGACAGATTGCAATTGTGTGTCATCTGTTAGAATACAATGGAAAGAACGCACCATCACTTCTGTGATACTCCTGAGTATATTCATTTCATGCCTTAGGCCAACAAACGTACTATGACACAGTTTCTGGGGGTCAGGGACCTGGGAGTGGCTTCATTGGGTGAGTCTGATTTAAGGTGTTTCACAATACTGAAGTCAAGTTGAACCCATGATGACAGTCAACTAGGGCTGGAGAATTCACTTCCAAGCTCATTCAGCATTGTCGGCAGGCCTCAGTTTCTCACTGGCTGTTGGCCAGGTGCTTCAGTTGACATGCAGGCCTATCCACAGAACTGCTCATGACATGAAGTTGGCTTCCCACAGAGCAAGTGATCCAAGAGGGTCACTTCATAATTTAATCACTTCTGTATGCTCTGGGTCACAAAGATCAACTCTGGCACTGTGAGGGAGGAGACTGCACAAGAACAGGAATAACAGGAGGTGGGGCCCAGTTTGAAGGCTGGCTACCACACTGCTGAAGACTCATAACTTGAAGATAATCATAACAGACCCAAATCCATAGCCGCTCTACAAAATAATTGGCCTGAATCCATCAAAGTGTCAAGGGCATGAAAATTGAGGAAGAACAGGGAATTGTTCCAGAGTGAGAGAGACTAAAGTGACATGACAACTAAATGCAAGGGGAGGCACCCAACTAGATACTTTTGTGATTAAGGACATCACTGGGACAACTGGCAAAAACCTGAATGAGGTTAGGGGATCCGTTGGTAGCAATGGAGGTTGCTACCATTGGTAGCAAGTTTGAGGTTGTTTCCATATTAAAAATGTACATAAATTATAAAAGCCTATGACATAAATTCAAGTGTCTAAGGGAGAAAATCCTAATTCTACTATACATAGAATTATAAAATGGTGCTGTTTTTGTAGGTTAAAAATGTGTGAATACTGGTAATTCCATGTGGTTCAACTTAACACAAGAACATCCCAAAAAAACTAATCAATATCAAAGATAATGACATTATGGATTTCCATAAAAAGACAAAACAATTCACAGTGCCCTTTCCAGGATCTCTTTCCTGCCATCACCCACTCTTTGTCTAGCATCCCTAGCATCTGCCTCTCTGTAGAGGCCCTTCCAGCAGCACAAAGAAGTTTCTGGAATAACTCAATCTTAGAAACAATCCCTTGATTTCATATTTCCCTCCAGACACGTTCCTATTCTTTGCACTCTTTTATAGCATTTTTTTTGAAAGAATGGGTTCTATTCCCCCTGTCCTCTTGCTCCCCATTTTCCCCTAAACTCACTCTAAATGGGTTTATAAGGCTACCATCCATGAACAGTTGCTCATCAAGGCCATCAATAACTTCCCTGCTGACTTTTCTGTCTTCAACACTGCTGCCCACTCCTTCCTTCTTGAGACATTTTCTTCTCTTGGGTTCTGTGAAACCACATTTCTCTTGAGTTTCCTTTTCTCCCTTTGCTTGCATCCTTGCCCCCTACAATCCATCCTCCAGAAAGCATGCATGGTCATCTACTGATGTGAATTGGAGCATAGGCCACTCAACTGAAAACCCTGCAGGGTCTTCCCGCTGGACAGAGTAACGCTAAGCTCTGTGGGAGGTCCTGTGAGATCTGGCCCTTACCCATGCCCACTCCACCCCACACGCGTCCCTCTGGACCTCTCACTCAGCCTTCTGCTTGCTTCTCAGACCTGCCAAGCTTGTTCCTATCCTGCTCTTCCATGCATGTCTTCTCTGCTTCTCTGAGTCTTCCCCAGTCATCTCAGAGCAGACGCCTCCTCTGCATTCTGTCTTAGCTCACATGGTAACTCCTCAAAGAGACTTTCCCTCAAAACCTAATCTAAAACAGATCCCCACCCTTACCTGCCCCAATCCTTCTCTCCCATCACCCTGGTGTGTGTTCTTCACAGCATATTTCTTTTCTTTTTTTTTTCACTTTGACCCAAAGATTTTATTTCTGATAATCTTCTTTTAAATAGTTTGTTGTCAAGTTGGTTTCCATATAACACCCAGTCAGAGCATATTTCTTAATAGGAAATGGTTTTATTTATTAGTTCAGTGCTCGTCTGCCTTCCCTAGAATACAAGTGCTCCAAGTGTCTTGTCAGTCTTGTTCTTTACCATATCTCCAGTGTCTAGAACAGTGCCTGACACATAGTAGATGCTTCATATATATTGGTGAGTAAAGGAAAGCCCTGCTTTCTATTTCAAACTGCTAATGATTTCAAGCCATCAGATGTCTCATGGCTATGATAACAATCACAGAATTTAAGAGATGACCTTCCTTCCAAATCATGTTGTCCATACTCAGATCAAATGAAGAACCTCCTCACAACACTGCTGACAGAGGGTTATCTAGCCTCTGGGTACTCTCAGTAATGGGAGGACTCACGACTTTCCATAATGGAATGTTTACATGTCATTGTTGACAGTTCTATGTTTGGAAGGATTTTCTCTTCAGTGATCTTAAATCTTCCTCCCTCTCTGTTCTACTTATATGGGTCCCTAAAGCAACTTAAAAGTCCTGCTTCACCTGACAGTGACTCAAATATTACTTGAGGGAGGGATCACATGAGTCCTACTTCTCTTCTCCGAGATAATACTTCATGTGACATGAAAAATGAACCATCACAGCATCTGAGAAAGGCCCGCAAAATTTGAGCAACTTGGTTTTAAAACAGCAAAACCTTTCTGCCATCTTATCTGAAAAATAAATCTGAAAAAGGGCACTGAGAGTGCCCTTGAGTGTTCAGAGAACACAGCCTCATTTCTCATGACTGTCCTTCTGTTCTCTTAACAGCCTGTTTCTCCACCGTCACAGCCCTCCTGGTGCTGAGGGAACTGCGGCAGTCACAGCCAGCCAGGCCCAGGAGCATCTTCTCTGAGACAAAGACCCATCGTTGTCAGAACAGAATTGTGGCTCTACGCTCTCATTTCTGGACACATTTTACATTTTAATAAGATGAGAGAGAACTCCTGTGATGTCACTACTCGCTAATGAGCCTTGTGGCAAGGGCTCTTTGCCAAGGGCATTAAACAATTTATTCTCTGAGGGAAAAACCAGTTTGGATCTTACTTCCCTTTGGGCTTTCAATGTGCATGTAGTGCAGGAGGAAGAACAGATGGTTGTGGTTAAATGGGCAGCATTCTAGTGTGCATCGTACCCTTCCCTGTGCCTTTCGTAAGAGAGTAAGCACTCTATACACACTACTGAATGAAAGCATGAGAGTGAATGAAGGAACCAGTGAGCCAGAGGGCCTCAGAACTAGCGCTCTAGTTCCAGTCCTCCTTTTACAGACAAGGAAGTATGGCCGTGATAGAGGATTCAGAGCCCACAAGTGCCACATGCAGGATCAGACCACAGTGCTCCTGGTTCTTAGGCTCAGAACACTTTCTAAGATTCATGCTGCCTCTTGTACTGGGCAGCTGTACAAATGAATTTCCAGTTAACTGCACAGGTACAAGGGATGTTTTGTTTTTAATAACCAAATCATTGTGGATGACTTCCTCATATCTGGGTCGCCCAAAATGATTATTTTTAAGCCAGTCACAGTAAGCCCATAATCCTTGGCAGTGACACATTTAAGGACTGGATATGACCCAAACCTGGCAATTGAGGCATGAGGAGAAGTCTGCTAAGCAGGTCCTGGGACCCCTTGCCTCTAAGGAGGAGACACAAGGAAAATGTCCCTCTTCTCCCTTTGGCACTACCATGTCTGATGGTGGCATGTGGACCTGCTCTAGCCATCTTGCTGTCAGTCTAAGGATGAGGCTTCCCTGAGGATGGGAGTGCAGAGAGAGGGAAAGAAACTGGTGCTTCAGGATCCTATGAAGCTCCTCAACCAACCAACTCTGGAGCCTGCCCTATCTGCAATCTTTCAGGAAAGTGAAATTATAAATTATCATTTAAGCCAGCTGTGTTAGATATTCTGTTATTTGGAGCTGAAAGTATCCTGAGAGGTTCAAATCATTAACAAAAAAATTTTTTAATGTGTATTTATTTTTGAGAGTGCAGAGCGCGAGTGGGGAAGGGGCAGACAGAGGGAAACACAGAATCTGAAGTAGGCTCCAGACTCCGGGCTGTCAGCACAGAGCCCAACATGGGGCTGAAACCCACGAACAGCGAGATCATGACCTGAAGTCAGACACTTAACTGACTGAGCCACCCAGGTGCCCTGAGGTTCAAATTGTTTTTGATAGAAACCTTTAAAAAGAAAATATTTGCTTTCTTGATTTCTTAAATGATAAAAAAAAAAACCAAAACAACAGAAAATAAACATCTTCAACCAGTCAGGAAGAGCACTCTGCTGGCAAGGACTGAGCAGGGACTGAGCAGGGACTGAGCAAGGCCATAATGGAGTAATGCTTTGGTTGCCTCAGCGATGCGTATGAACATAAATGCCCAAATATTCTATGCCATTAAGTTCTCAATCTTTTTAATCTCAGGACCCGTTTACACTCTTAAAACAATTGCCGAGGACCCCAAGAAACTTTGGTTGATATGGGTTGCATCTACTGATATTTACCATTTAAGAAATTAAAATATATTTATTCATTTAAAAATAACAATAGTAAACCCAATAAATGTTAGCATAATACATTTTAATGAAAAATAACTACATTTTTCAAAACAAAAGAAAATTAGTGACAAAGGAAGTAATGTTTGACATGTTCATAATCTATTCAATTTCTTAATACAACAACTGAATTCTCAAATCTGTTTCTGGCTGAATCTGTCACCATATGTTGTTTTGATTGAAGTACATGAAGAAACTCTGACCTCACAGAGATATGTAGTTAGAAAATGGAGTATTTTAATCATTGTTCCAGATAATTATAAATATCTGTCTTTGATTCTACCATAAGTTGTTAAGTTTCTAAAAGGCTAGCTGCAATGGAGATGTACAACACAATATCGACATTAACAAAAGTTTGGAAGAAGCTGAGTCCAACCCTCAAGGATGATTCTGAGGGGCTCAGTGGGGGAAGTAACTGCAGAAGTGTTGAAAATAGCAAGAAACTAGAATTAGAAGTGGAGCCTGAAGATGGGACTGAATTGCTGCATTCTCATGAGAAAACTTGAGCAGATGAGGAATTGCTTCTTAGAAAGGAGAAAAGAAAGTGGTTTCCAGAGATGGAATCTACTCCCGGTGAGAATGCTGTGAAGACTGTTGAAATAACAACAAAGGACTTAGACGATGACATAAACTTAGCTGACAAAGCAGTGGCAGGGTTTGAGAGATTTGACTCCAATTCTGAAAGAAGTTCTGTTGTGGGTAAAATGCTATCAAACAGCATCACACGCTACAGAGAAATCGTTCACGAGAGGAAGAGTCCATAGAAGGCAAAACTTCATTGTTGTCTTATTTTAAGAAACTGCCCCAGCCACTCCAGCCTTCAGCAACCACCACCCTGAACATTCAGTCAGCAGCTGTCAACATTGAGGTGAGACCCTCCACCAGCAAAAAGATTATGACTTTCTAAAAGATTAGTATTTTTTAGCAATAGAGTATTTGTAAGTGAAAGCCTACAAATAGTTTCTTAGACATAATGCTATTGCACACTTAATAGACTACACTGTAGTATAAACATAACTTTTACATGCACTGGGAAACAAAAATTCATTTGAATTGTTTCATTGCAATATTTGCCTTATTGCAGTCATCTGGAACCAAATACATAATGTATCTGAGCTATACTAGCAATTTTATTTAGAGTTCCCAAAAAGATACCTAAAACTGTATTTTGCTATTTTTCTATCTTCTAAACATGTATTGACCCTTCTGAGATTATCAGAATGTTTTTCCTAGCTCTATTCTATTATTAAAAATAAATGTATCTAAAATATTAACCGTAGTCAATTTACTTTTCTAAGCAAATAATAAAGGAACTATCAATTTAGCTATTCATCTTTTAAAATAAGCATAAAAGAGTTTTATTTTCAAAGAAATATTACTTTGATGTACAGTGCTGGTTGACTTTAACATTAAGTAATGAATTTCTAACACAACTATACATAAAAACAAATGGTTAAGAAAGTCAAAATAGTCTCAATCCCTTTTGTCTTCTGGAGAAGGACAGGATACATTTTATTCAGGTATTTTGGGGCTTAATTAGTGTTTTCGTGACATCACACATACAGAATAGAAACATGATCCTTTACTAATGGATGTAAACCATCTTAGAGTTTTTTGTTTTTACAAGCTAATGGAACGTGGGTTTTGAGAGGATTTTTAAAAATGGAAAAATTTTCATTCTTTTCAACTGAGATCAAACTGCTATAATTTTTTTTAATCATAAGATTCTAAGAGTAAGTTAAATATAAAAACAAAGCAGGATGTTTAGAGCTTCGTGTATTTGAAAACAACAGACAAATGGAAATCAGGAAATCATGGTTCTATTCTAGGCATGCTGATCATGGGATTTTAAGACATAGTTACAAATGGGGAAAGAATGCTTCTGAAGAATTCTTTTGAAGACCTTCAGCAATTTGGTAGCAGCAGGGAACTTAAAATCAGGAAAGTATGGATTAAGATGGTGACACAGGTCCTTCCTGAACAGTCCCCTTCACAAGACCAAGTGACAAATATCCATAGATAAGACAGTTCTGTGAAAATCTCAGAACCCAGAGATGAGGCTGAAGCACCCCCTGGGAAAACAAAGATTGAAAAGGACGACCTTACAAAGGGTAAGAGGAGTGGCTACACTCTGACCATAGTGCCCCTTCCCAGGACAGCATAACGCCATACAAAGAGGGGTTCCCTGGGCCTGTGGTTTCTACACTGGGGGGAAAAAGAGCCCGAAGTGGACAGCCAGCCCCCAGCATTGCAGGGCCCTTCCCAGGAGGCCAATTTGGATCTTGCCTCACACGGATCACAGGAAATCTGCCAGGCTTGACCACTGAGAAGGTAGGCAGGGTTTATAGGAACCAGTGCTCAATCTTGGCAGACCACATTTCTCTTTGCAGCTGTGCCCCAGCAGAGATCCTAGGTGGTGGCTGTGCTCATCTGCATAGCCAAGCTGATGGCCCTGTCTGGCCAGGGGTTTTAGTGGGCAGAGGAAATAAAAGGATGCTAATTAACATCTCAAAAACATATGAATATGTAATATTCAATGGTAATAGTAAATATATAATCAGAGTCAGATTCTCTAATACTGTAATGGTAGTGTGTAATTCATTTGCAACTCTAGTTTAAAGGTTAAAAAATAAACATATCTAAAAACCATAACTATACTAATTTATTTTTGGATACATAATGTAAAAAAAATGTAAACTGTTAACATCGGTAACCTAAAATGTAAGGGGAAGAGATGTAAAAATATAAAGTTTCTATGTTATTGAAGTTATTAGTTTAAAATAGGATGTTATAAATATACAATATTTTATGTAAGCCTCATGCTAACCGCAAAGGAAAAACCTATAGTAGATACACAAAAGAAGTCAAAGCATACTACTACTACTACAAAAAGTCATCAAATCACAAAAGAAGGTAACAACACAAGAAATAAGGAACAAAGAATCTACAAAACAGAAAGCAATAAACAAAATAGCAACAGTAAGTCTTTACCTATCATTAATTACTTTAAACATAACTGTATTAAATTTTCTAATCAAAAGAACATAGAGTGGCTAAATGAATAAAACACAAGATCCAACAATATATTGCCTAAAAGTAACTGGCTTTAGTTTTAAGGACACACATAGACTGACAGTGAAGGGATGGAAAAAGACATTTCAAGCAACTGGTAACCAAAAAAAAAAAAAAAAAACAGCAGAGCAGCTATACTTATATCAGACCAAATAGATGTTAAGTTAAAAGTTATCAAAAGAGACAAAGAAAGTAATTATATACTGAAAAGGGGGTCAATCCACCACAAAGATATAAGAATTGTAAATATTTGTGCATCAAAGCACCTAGATATATAAAGAAAATACTCATAGAACTAAAAGGAGAAATAAACAGCAACACAGTTAATACTCCATTGTCAATGATACATAGATTATCTAGACAGATAATCAATAAAGAAATTGCAGATTTGAAAAACACTACAGACCAAATGAACCTAACAGACATATAGAACATTTTACCCAACAGCAATAGAGTAAACATTCTTCTCAAGCATACAACAAAACATTTCTAGGATAGATCATGAGTTAGGCTGCAAAATAAGTCTCAACAAAGTCATGAACACTGAAATTTTATCAAGTATCTTTTTCTTTTCTTTCTTGCTTTTTTTTTTACCACAATGGAATAAAATTAGAAACATCAATAAAAGGAGGAAAATTGGAAAATTCACAAACACATGTAAATTAACACACTGCTAAGCAACCAATGAATCAAAGAAATCAAAATGGAAATAAAAATAGTATCTTGAGACAAATGAGAATGGAAACACAACATACCAAAACTTATGGGATGCAGCAAAGGCAGTTCTAAGAGGTAAGTTCACAGAGATAAACATATTCATGAACAAAAAAAAGAAATATCTCATATTAACAACTAACCTAACACCTCAAGGAGTTATAAAAAGAAGAATGAAATAAGCCCAAAACTAGTAGAAGAAAGAAAATAATAAAGATTGGAGCAGAAATGAAATAGAGAATAGGAAAATAATAGAAAAGACAGACAAAATCAAAGGTTGATTCTTTGAAAAGATAAACAAAATAGACAAACCTTTAGCTGGACTCACCAAGAAAAAAAGAGGACTCAAATCAATAAAATTATAAATGAAAGAGGAGATGTTACAACTGATATCACAGAAATACAAAGAATCTTAAGAGACTATTATGAACAACTATATGCCAACAAACTGGACAACCTAGAATAACTGGATAATTTCCTAGAAACATACAACCAACCAAGACTGAGTCATGAAGAAAGAGAAAATCTTAACAAACTACTAATGAGTATGGAGATTGAATCAGTAAAACAAAAAAACCTGCCCCCAAAGAAAAACCCAGAACCAGATGGTTTACTAATGAATTCTACTGAAGAAGAATTAAAGCCAATCTTTCACAAACTATTCCAAAAATATGAAGATCAGGGAACACTCCCAAACTCATTCTATGGGGCCAGCATTACCCTGATAACAAGACAGATAAGGACACTACAAGAAAAGGAAACTACAGGCCAATATTCCCAATGTAAAAAGTCTCAAAATACTAGCAAACAGATTCACTGGGACATTAAAGGGATGATACACTATGATCAAGTGGGATTCATCCTGGAGATGCATGGATGGTTCAACATATGATAATCAATCAACATGATACACCACATTAATAGAATAGATGCAAAAAAGCATTTGACAAAATTCAACATCCATTCATGATAAACTCTCAATAAACTGTGTATAGAAGAACATACAGTCATTTATGACAAGTACATAGCTAACGTCAAACTCAATGGTGAAAGATTGAAAGATTTCCTTCTAACATCAGAAACAAGACAAAGATGCCCATTTTCACCACTTCTATTAGACACAGTACTGGAAGTCCTGACCAGAGCAACCAGACAAGAAAAAGAGATGAAAGACATTCAAATAGGAAAGGAAGAAGTAAAATTATCTCTTTTTATGGATGACATTATCTTATATATAGAAAATCCTACAAGACTCCCCCCCAAAACTGTTGAACTAATAAATTCATTCACTAAGTTTGCAGGATATAAAATCAACTTACAAAAATAAGTTGCATTTCTATACACTAACAACAAATTATCTGAAAAAGAAATGAAGAAAACAATCCCATTTACAATAGCATCAAAACCAATAAAATACATAGGAATAAGTGTAAGCAAGGAGGTAAAAGATCTATACAATGAGAAGTGTGAAACATTAAAAAAAGAAACTGATGACAAATAAATGGAAAGATATCCCATGTTCATGGACTACAAGAATTAGGGGTGTTAAAAAGTCCATACTACCCAAAGTAATCTAAAGATTTAATATAATCCCTATCAAGATTCCAATAGCATTTTTTACAGAAATAGAACAAATAATCCTAAAATTCACATGGAACCACAAAAGACCCAAATAGCCAAAGCAATCCTGAGAAGGAAGGACAAAACTGATTTCAAACTTTTGTACAAAGTCATAGTAATCAAAACAGGATATTGGCATAGGAAGAGACAGACCAACAGAATCGTACTGAGAACCCAGAAATAAACTCATGCATATACAGTCAAATAATATTTGACAATACAGCCAAGAATACTTTGTGAAGAAAACAGTCTCTTCAATAAATGGTGCTGGGAAAAGTGGATATTCACATGTGAAAGAACAAAATTGGATCCCTATTTTACACTGCACACAAAAATTAACTCCAAATGGATTAAAGACTTAAATATAAGATCTGAAACCATAAAACTCCTAGAAGAAAACAGGAAAAAAATTTCCTTGACACTGGTCTTGGCAATGACTTTATGGATAGGACACCAAAAACCTAAGCAACAAAAGCAAAAATAACCAAGTGGGACTACATCAGACTAAAAAGCTTCTGTACAGCAAAAGAAATGATCAACAAAATGCAAAGGCAACTTAATAGAATGGAAGAAAATATCTGCAAGCCACTTAATATCCAAAATATATATATAAGAACTCATACAACACAAAAACAAAAACAAAACAAACAAAACCCCTAAACAATCCAATTAGAAATGGGCAATGGACCCGAATAGACATTTTTCCAAAGAAGATAAACAAAGTGGCCAATAGGAACATGAAAGGGTGCTCAATATCACTGGTCGTCAGGGAAATGCAAATGAAAACCACAATGAAATATCACCTCGTATCTATTAGAAAAGCTTATATATATATAAAAACAAATAAAAAGGATTGGTGAGGATGTGGAGAAAAGGGAACCCTTTTACACTGTTGGGAATGTAAATTGATACAGCCATTATGGAGAACAATATGGAGGTTCCTCAAAAAATTAAAAATAGAAATACCATATGATCCAGCAATTTCACTTCTGGGTATATAGCTGAAGGAAAGGAAATCACTATCTTGAAGAGTCATTTGCACCCCTCTGTTCACTGCAGCATTATTTGCAATAGTCAGGACATGGAAACAACCTAAATGGCTATCCATAGATGAATAAAGAAAATGCAAGATGGATATATTTATGAAGTGTGTGTGTGTGTGTGTGTGTGTGTGTAATGGAACACTATTCAGCCATTAAAAAAAAGAAATTCTGTCATTTGTGACAACATGGATGAACCTTGAAGGCATTACGCGAAGTGAAATAAGTCAGATAGAGAAAGACAAATTCTGCATGATCTCACTTACATGTGGAATCTAAAAAATCTGAACTCACGGAAACTGAGAACAGAGTGGTCGTTGCCAGAGGCAGAAAGTGGGGATAGGGAAGTGGGTGAAGGTGGTCAAAAGCTACAAACTTCCAGTTATATACTGTATTGTATATGTGAAAGTTACTAAGAGAGTAGATTTTTTAAAAATTCTCATTACATACACGCGCACACACACGTAACTATGTAGGGTGATGGATGTGATAATTAACCTTACTGTGGTGATCATTTCAAAATATATATATATATATATATATATATCAAATCATTACGTTGTATATCTTAAGCTTATTCAATGTTGTACATCAATTAAATCTCAATACAGCTGAACTGAAATAAAATGAAAAAAGAAAACCATGGCCCTATTGTAGTCTGTCCTACTAACATAATGTACAAGTTAACTAATAAGAACAGCAATATTTGTCAACTGAAAATTGATGAGATACCTGACAAGAAGTCTGAGTTGCTACATCTAAACCTGAAAATAAACTACAGACAACCCTTGAACACCATGGTTTGAACTGTGTCCATCCACTTATAGGCAGGGTTTTGTTTTTTTTTTTTTTTGATAAACATAGTATAGTACTGTAAATGTATTTTCTTTTCCTTATGATTTTCTTAACAATTTATTTTCTCCAGCTTTCTCTATGGTAAGAATTCAGTAGAAACATATAAAACGTATAAAACATGTGTTACTCGACTCTATGTTATTACTAAGGGTTCCAGTCAACAGTAGACTATAGTAAGTAAGTTTTGGGAGAGTCCACAATTAAACAACAGATTTATGACTACGCAGGGCAGGGGGTGTTGGCAACCCTTACTGCCATGTTGTTTAAGAGTCAAGCATATAGTTAAATAAAAACTTACAAATATTTGTCATTTGTTTTGCCATTTTCTTCAATTGGTTAACCCTGGTGTTTCTCCCTCACATTTAACTATTACATGATATTCCTAAAAAAGGTAAAATGATTAAATATTGAATATTACTCATTCATAATTTATTTAATGCTTGCGATGTATCAGGTATCCCTAATAATCTGGGGATACAAAAACAGATAAGCCCTGCCCTCCAGTAACTCATAGTCTTTTTATTTATTTTGTTTTTAACTATATTTTTTAAGATTTTATTTTAGCAATCTCTACACCCAACATGGGGCTCAAACTCACAATCCTGAGACCAAGACTTATATGCTCCATCGACTGAGCCAGCCAGGCACCCCTAGATTGGTTTTAGATTAAAAATACCACGTTGGGTTCTATTTACCAAGGACTTTCTGTTCCCATAAAATTGGGAGGGAACAGCAGAAGGATGTTTATAAAATATGAGGAGGCTTTTAATTATGAAAACATAATGCAACTGATTTCTATGGTAGTATTCCTCAAATTTCTTCATAAGACCATAAAGAAAATGAGTAATAACATAAAATGATAAATAATGCAAGTTACTTATATAACATTAAAAGACTACTACTGAGGCCTGTCGGTGAATATAAACACAATCAGGAATTAATGGGATTTGTACTTCATTTTTTAAATCATGTGTAAAAGCACCAAGGGGTTCTGTGTGACACTGTACAGAGGACAGTACAGCTACACTGAAATATAAAATTGAAAGTATTTTTCATCTTTCAACCAAAAATTTATCTTAAGTGAAAAGACTTCTCATATATGATCAAAGAAAAGCGGGGGGTGCACTTGGGTGGCTCAGCTGGCTGAGCATCCGACTTCAGCTCAGGTCATGTTCTCATGGTCTGTGGGTTCGAGCCCTGCATCGGGCTCTATGCTGATAGCTAGCTCAGAGCCTGGAGCCTGTCTTTAGATTCTGTCTCTCCCTCTCTCTGTCCCTCCCCTGCTCACACTCTTTCTTTAAAAAAAAAAAAAAAAAGACAAGGGCAATGACTACATCCTACCTGGGCACACGTTTTCGTTGTGCAAAAGGAATACCTGTCAGGAAGCCATGGTGACATAGCACAGGGCTCAGTAATCATTCCATCTGCCCAAAGACATCCCACTCAGCTTCCATACACAAAATTGTTGATAATTTGGTAAACTAACAAAATAACAAAACGTTAAACAGTTATAAAATGTGATTCCTGAATACAGAGCTAAGAAAACCAATGAGTAATACCCCTCACATGCCCATATCAGATATCCAAATCTGTTCCCCCAGGATTAACCTGCTTGCTCATGTAAAAAATAAGACCGTGTTTTATGGGCTAAAAATACATTTAAAGCCATAATAAATTCTTCATCTCTGTCAGCAATTGAAGTATTTTCCCCCTCTAATCTGAACACGGGTCTCCAGAAAATTTTAAAAGCATGTGTAATAAACTATTTCACTCGGATCTCTTTAGAGAAAGAAATTTAACTTGCTTGTTTTTTAAATCAAGAGCAAAAAATCCTCCAAACTTAAACTTATCTAATCTCTGTAATCTAAAACCTCATGAACCCCAGACAAATCATCTTATATGTGCTACTAGTGTCATAAATGAAACTTTAGCCCCCAAACTTAAGTCTGTCATGTATCTCCAATCCTCGTGACCCAGATTTAGTCAACCACACCAGAAAGTGCCAGCCTCTCACATGTTCCTCACACCCAATCCACTACACCGAGATTTACCAAGTGCTATAGAGTCTACCTTTGCAAAATAATCCCCCTTCTTTATTTCAACTGTCAATAGCAGATCCAATCATTTTCTTGTCCTGAAGTTTCTAACAGGTATGTTGTTTACCTTCCTGCCTCCAATCCATTTTCCAGGCTTTTTCCAGAGTGACCTTTCTAAAATGCAAATATAAGCTGATCACTTCCCTGGTTAAAACAGGCTTCTAGGACCAGGGTCACTCTCTCTCACTTAGCACCTCCTCCCAATCTTGTCCCTACCTGTCAATGTCTCTCAGTGACAATCCCCTTGCATTAAACATAGAATTATGTATTGATCTCCAAAAGTGGTACATGGTCTTGAGCTTCTGCCCAAAGCCTTCTTTGTCTTCTTCAACCACATAACTCCATCTTTCCCTCAGAATTTAGCCTGAGAATAAAGCCTGCCCAGGAATCTCTGTCTGATTTGGGTTCTTCTCTGCACCCCCAAAGCCTCCTCTGCTATCATCTTCATAGCACCTCCCTACCTCCTAGATGAATCACCACCCCACAGGTCAGTGCAAATCCTGGAGGCAGGGAGTATATCCCATTCAACTACGTACCGCAAATATCAAAATGGCACATAGCACGCATTAAATATCTGCTATTTACTGCCTTTAACGCCTTATGAGTAGGGTAAGTATACCTACCCTACAGAAGAGCTATGTTCCTGAAAACGACGATAACAAAACCCATGTTAAGGGGGTACTTAAGACTTCACGTGAACCTGCAAAAGCCCCCATAAGTGGGAGTTACCAAAATAAAACACGTAATACACACAATTAAAAAATTCATAAGGGGCGCCTGGGTGGCTCGGTCGATTAAGCATCCAAGCATCCAACTTTTGATTTCACCTCACATCATGATCTCACGTTTGTGAGTTTGAGCCCCACGGTGGGCTCTTTCACTGACCTTGCGGAGCCTGCTTCAGATTCTGTCTCCTTCTCTCTCTGCCCCTCCCTCAATTGCTCTCTCTCAAAAATAAACATTTAAAAAATACACAATAAAGGCATTTTGATGCCTTAAATTAATAACTCAAGTACCTACAATTAAATTTACATTTATTATTGTTTATATGCTAAAAACCTTTCAGGATAGCCCTCTCTGAAAGTTTCAACAAATTCCCCTTGCTCCATTAAGTTTGTCTTAACATAGTATGCAGATGCTATTGCAGATAATTTTCCAATAAAGAGGCATTCATTTTATCTAAGTATCTAATGGCTCTTCCATTCTTTCAGCTTTGGCTTCTTGCCACCTCCTTCCCTTACATACCCATCCCAGTTCTCAATTCATTTTAAGTAACGAGAGTTTATTTTTCAAGGCCTGCATTTATTTTACCCATGATGGATATTCCACAGAATACTCTCTCATCTCTTCCTGACCCCTTTGTCTTGCTGACCTCTCTTCTGCGTTTCTAATTATTCCTGAGAGAAATCATTCAAACACACTTTTATTCCATCAACATTTATTAAATACCTACATGCCAGGAACTGAGCTAAATTTTTTAAGTCATGTGGTTCTAGAACAGGTGCATTCATATAAATCCAACCTGTACTTGTTACCTACAGTAAGAAATGCACTTTGCACAGCAAACCAGTATACAGCTGTATTTATGCAGAGAAATAAAATGCCACTGAACAAGACAACTATACTTTTCACCATGCACTGGAACTCTCTTTTGGATTCAGCTTGGTTTTATTTTATTTCACTGTGTGGGGGCCCACTCAATTAACTTCATGGCTCACTAATGAGTCAAGAATTACAGTTTGAAAAGCACTGTCCTAAAATACAGGAGGGAAACTTCTGTTTTGGAGAGATTACTGTATTAAAAAGAAAAAACAATTAAAAATACCCAGGAGGGATGGCGAGAGGATGGCGAGGGAGAGGAGATGGCCAGGGCGAGAAGATGGTAAAGTAAAAAGAAACACAAGGGGAAGAGTGAACAGAAAGGGATCATCTAGGAATAGAAAAGATAAAAAGGAAAAGCCAAAGAGGGTACAGAAAAAGAGAGAATAGAATGCAAGAGGAAAAAAGACTGTCACGGTAATTTCTGGGGTGAGGAAGAGGTCACAGCCTAGTGTCCTTGGGTTGAGGAGCTGTTGTCACTTTTCATCTCTAGCCTGCGGAGGGAATTAGCTGATTAATCATTGATCACTGTCTCCCAACTGCTCCAAATTCTTAAACTTGTAAAGACTGTACTATGGGTGTTTAGGAAAGATAACAAGAATTACCCATTAAGGTAGAAATACTTACTAGCCTGCAGCACAGAGACCAGAGCTCTGTCTGCAGATGCCCAGATGAAATCAGTGCGGGGGACCCCAGAGAGTGACTCATATATAGGGAACACATTATTGAAAATGACACCTGAAAAGAAAACAGTTGAGTTAATCATGGCCACTGTGTCACGTTCATCTCATCAGTGTGAAAAGGCGCACTAATTCAGACTGTGTGAAAACACCCTGTGATTTGTGAAGCCCTTCCCCTAACAGAAACCCTTACCTGGGGGCATTCCCCCATGAGGTCAGTAAATGCTTCTTAGTATGAGGTGGACTCAGGGAATAAATTCAACCTGATGGTCCTAAAAGAGTAAATACACTTATTTATCTTATATTACATTCAGCCTAAACTCTGTTGGAAGAACCCTAAGTTAGACAGCATTTATCTAAACTCTATGTCTTATATTTTGAACCATTTCTTAGAGGTAATTTTTAAATGAGTGAGACATATTTTGGAATAGGGTGAGCCACAGAATAGCAGGCACTAATAATATGCGTGTTCATGTTCCTTTTAACCTACACTGATTGGCATTTGTTGCCTAGTTAAAAACTCCCAGAGAACTGGTAGGAGTGTAAAATGAGAACAGGTTGGTGTTGCATGAATACAGTGAATCACCGCTGGGGCACACAACACCCCTCTTTCCCTGGCACAGCCAGTCCTTCCACTCAGGTCTTCTCACTTTGCACTTGGTCTCAGGTGCAAGTGGAAACAGGATAGAGGGGGAAAAAGGCTGAAAATCTCATGTCCTTAACATGTTTCTTCCATCAGAAGGGAATAAAGAAGTATGAGAGAGAAGAGGGCTTAGGAGCAGGAAAGAGAATAGGGGAAAAACTAAAGAATGTTCAAGGATGGAGGGAGAAACGAGCCACTGTGAGTGTGGCTGAAAACCAAGGAGATGCTACTGAGGTGGGTTTCTGGGCAGGTGGGTGTCTGCTCAGGGGGCCTCACCTAGACTCTGACAGAAATGGAAGGGAATGGGGACAAGATTCAGTACATTTCAACAAATATTTACTGAGCATGCAATTTAACAAAGTATTTGGGGGGCAACAGGGGACGCAAAGATGGGCTGCCCTCTAGGAACTTAGAACCTAGTAGGGTGGCAGTAAAAGTATGCAGCAGCAGCGGCCGTTCTGATGATGGTTAAATCATTGTAGAGATGTCTACAAACGCAGAAGATGTCAGAGGGATCAAAGTGAGGGCTGTTCACGCTAATTACTCAGTATTCCTACCACAGTGGTTATAAAAGCAGCTGGTAACACTAGGCATTTATAGCTTAGTGATGGGGAGTCAGCCTGTCTGGGTTTGAATCCTGCCTGGTTTTTCCCCTTGCTAGCTGTTAGACCTTGAGCAAGTTATATAAATTCTCTGTGCTTCAGTTTCCCCATCTGTAAAATGAGGATGATAGAAAGATCTACTTCATAGGGCTATTGTGAGAAGCGAGTTAATTTACACGCTGAGTGTCAGTAAATGTTGGCTGATGTCAGTTCTCCCTAGTTACCACCCATACACTCAGGAGCGGTATGAGTCGAACGGAGGGGTCACACTCAAATGAAATACAGCTTTGAGTATTTGGGCTAACTGTAGACACTGACCAGTTTGGATTTAATATCTGCTTCTAAGAAATGTCCCCAGAACCGTGGGTGAAAGTGTCCAGCTCCCCAATCCAGGTTTCTGCACCTCTGTTTCAGAGGCCCCTGCTATACTGACTCCTTGCTAGCTGTTTACTGTCAGTAATGTTTCTATTTGGTGTTGTATTTACCTCACATTTAGAAAAGGAATACTGGTTTGCCTCAGGATTTCAAGAAAAAAGTGGTTAAGACTGCAAATTATCTGGAGATGAGCATATAAACTTAAAATTATTATGTTTTAAAATATACTAGAATCTAAAACAAAACAAGGTGAGAATTTCAATAATCTCATATAAATCTAATTGCTCTTGGTTTTGGCATAGCTTTAGAAATCTAAAAATGAATAGCTGACATTTTAAGAACCTAGTTAGAGGATTTCAATTTATAGCAGGCACCCATGGACACACACAAAGGCACATACACTCCAAAACAACAGCCCTCTTGGACAGTTGCCATGGCAACACAAGGCCGAACCTGTCAGGCTCTCTGTTATTCTGTTGAAGATACTGTGCAAAAAGACACTCCTGTTAGATTCTTTACTAATTACGTGGAAAAGGTTAAAACAACAACAACAACAACAAAACTCTGGATCCATAAGGTTTTCATATGGGCTATGACTCAGGAAAACAAATACTAAACACTTCCAGAAAAGCATTTAAAAGTAATAACTGCAAGACCAACTGTGACACAATATTGAAGAAAATACAAAATGCTTTTATTTTGTAAACTACACTCATTTCATCTTTTTCTCCCAAGTTGTGCCATATTATTTTAATGGAATAATCAATTTGTATAATAAATTTCATTAACAGAGTCTTATTCCTTTACTAATACATTTAAATACTTTCCTTTTTGGGCCACATCTACTTCAATTCATTTGGGAGTCCAAACTTCCATAAGCTAATTAGACTTAAGAAAGAAAAACGGTCTCTAAATTAATAGGGGTTTATATGTTTCTTTTTCTTTTTTTAAAGAAAAAAAAAGAAAGAAAAGTGACAGAAGAGAGAAGGAAGGGATAAGTAACCCTTGATAAGGGTTACTGTCTCATTCCCTCCCCTTCTCTGATTAGCCATCTCTGCCACCTTTGGAGGTTTCTCTCTGTCTCAGCTGTTAGGGTCAGATCCTCTCAAGACTCAGTAGAAGACCTTTTCTCACTCTATTCTCTTTTCCTAGGTGGTCTCATCCCTAGCCACTGGCTTTAATTATCAGCCATATGCATGTGCATGCCCAGAAGGAAATGACCATCCCCATTTACATCCCCAGAAGTTCCAGATCAGCTGACCGAACTGCCTTCTAAACATGGCCACTTTGATGCTACTTTAAATGCAAACTGAATCCTCCTTTAGCACTCCTTACCTCAGTAAGTGAAAGCTGTGAATGGTTCTAACATAGGTGTACTCAATACCTAGCTGCTAAATGAATAAATGTATCAAGCAAGCAAGCAAACCTGTTATACAAAACAAAAAAATTTAAGGGCCATTCTGGATAAGGCCATCTTTCTTTCCCTCCATGATAAGTTACTATCCAAGTCTCATTTCATCTCCTAAACATTTCCCAAGTCTATTCCATTTACGAAGTCCTCCCAGCCACTACTCTCTAAGGCACCAGTCTTTGCCTGAAATTATTACAACAGCCTCTTAATTATCAATCAAGAATGTGTAGATGTAGTTAGTACACAGAGAAGTTAGGCAATCGATAACTATCAAATAATTTATTAAACAAACTGATAAAGTTGCTCTAAGAAAAGGGAAGAAAACATTTGCTAAATGTCAACTATACATCAGACACTAATCTAGACACCTCACGTATACTATCTCATTTAATATTCACAGTGACTCACAGCCTTTGCTTTGTTTGGTCCCAATAAGCAACCAATAATGATGAATATGAAGAAGATGATCACAACTTATGGAGAACTTTTTACCACGTACAGTTCTCAGTACTTTGAATGCATTATTGCATTTAAGCCTACCACCCTCCTACAAAGTAGGTTCTATTATCATCCCATTTTGCAGATGAGGAAATTGAGCCATACAGACTTAATCAAGGTAAAAAAAAAAAAGTAGTAGAGCTGTGATCCAGGATATGAACCTGATTCTGTTTAAGAATTTATTAAAAACCTGTTTAACTTACAGTAAGTTATAGAACCAGTGGGGATATTGGGCTAGAAGAGACAAACCCATCACTGCCCTTGAGGATCTTGTATTGAATCTGAGGAGCCTGTCTCCAGGGTCAGAGCTATTTTGTCATCCACCTCTACCCAGCATAGAGCAGAGTTTATGGAGGGAAGCTTCCAGCAACTCCAATCCCACCTCCAAAGGGTACATTTCAAGTCAAAGCTGTCAATCTCTTCCCCATCCCCACAGCTACCCAGTTTTCCTTGGATAAGACGCCAATAGGAGATGCTTTAATGCTTATACTAATATAATGATAAGACTGAATAATTTCTTAAAAAGTCTTTTAAAAAAGTACCATGAATGACATGAATACAAAGATTTTTTAAAGGTCTAATCTAGTACTTACAGTTTTATAACTCCATCTGGGCACCTGGAACAGAGCTGCTGGCTGCTCTTGTCTTGTTTATGTTGACTCTGACCCAGCTGAACAAATCTACAAATTACGATGGATAAAAAATAAGCTAAAGAAGGAACTATCTGCAATAAATTCAGAAGATTACATGAAATGGTATGAGCTTTCAAATGATAGTAGTATGCTTACCTCAGAAAAGCACAGAACAGCGCCCTATGTAACACAAGACTGTAAATACAAATGGGTACCTGACTTTACAGTGGGTTTGTTACAAATGAAGGAGGAAGAAGTCTGTGTCTCAATTTACTTAAACGTGTTCTTGAAGCCAGGAAGATGATCTTTCAGGGCCTCACTTATCTAAGGGGGACTGCAGCAGGAAGCCGGGGAACACAAGGGGAGGCATTTGCAGTGAGACAAATGACAAGGAAAGAGCAGGATCAGGCACGGGATCCATCTCCCAAAGCAGGAACACTGCTGAAAACCTAGCATGTGGATTCTGTTTTCATAGGACCACAATAATCCCCAAGTGTACTCCAGCCACTCTTAAGAGTACTTTGAACTGGGAAGGAGGGGGACTGAGGAGACCACCTGCTGAGCCCCACTGCCACACCACCCCTCCTTAGAGGAGATTGAGAACAGCACTAATCCAGGCTTGAAGCTGAGGGTCACAGGGAATCAACCCCAGCCAGCTCCACAGGATAGGAGGCTACCTAGTGATGGGCCAATGGGCTGATGGGCCAAGGACCACTCGCTATTTCTCAAGTGCACACTTGTTCTAGTGTGGTCTATGCTACATGCCTTCATGTTCCCCTCAGGGACATGGCTTGTAGTTTTGTTGTAATGTGCACGAGGTTAGGGGGCACGATGAAAGGGCTTCCCACTTTTCTACTATTTAAAATATTTTCTTTTGGGGCGCCTAGGTGGCA
The DNA here is from genome assembly GCA_028646485.1 of Cryptoprocta ferox. Taxonomy (NCBI): domain Eukaryota; kingdom Metazoa; phylum Chordata; class Mammalia; order Carnivora; family Eupleridae; genus Cryptoprocta; species Cryptoprocta ferox. The sequence continues at coordinate 50,484,005 of CM053577.1, forward strand.
CAGTCGGTTGATTTTGGCTCAGGTCATAATCTCAGGACCAAGGGATCGACCCCTGCATTGGGCTCCACACTGAGCATGGAGCCTGCGTGGATTCTTTCTCTCTCTTTCTTTCTCTCTCTCCCTCTGCCCCTCTTCCCTGCTCATACTCTCTCTCTCAAAAAAATTATTTTCCTCTGATTATTGATACTTTTATAATTAATTTTTTATTAGCTTTTCTTTAAAGGTCAAGAAAAGTACTGCAGAACTAAAAATTACTAACTAAATCGTTATGCGCTACTGGAAAACTTTCAAATAACTTACTTTTATCTTCAGCAAGTAAATATTTTTGATCCACTTTTGGGGAAGAATAGCACATGATATCTGTTATTAGTGCAGAAGTTTAACCTTACCTAATGATGTACGCAATCACTGTCAGAATTTTTTTTTTTTAAAGAAGATTTGGCACGGGTCTGAGGCTTTAGGGAGGTAAGTAGAAAACTTCCAGGTCTGGTTAAGATAACAAACCAAAGATATCAGAAAAGCTGAGGGCAAAGGAAGGTATAGAGAATAAGGTTAAGCAATTAGTACAAAACTATAAAACCAAGAAATCTTCAGGAGTTTGAAGGTGACTGAGGCCAAATGTAGGAGAAACAGGCAGGAAAGCAGGAAGCCAGAAGTGAGCCAGGCTGTTGATGCCAGTTCCAGCTGGTTCTCTCCCTTCCCCACACTGTTCTGTGGTTGCCCAGACGGGAGCTGTGACAGGCAGGCCAGGCCAGAGCACTGTGTTTACATGCACAGTCTTTGGTGGATACTAGTGCCCTGGTTACAGAACAGCAGTGGGAGAACACAGAACTTTTTTAGGCCAATTTAGGGCAGAACTACATGGGCTCTCACCCTGCCCTTGAAGCTCTGCCCTCTGGATCAGAGGGGGCACTAAGAGAGCCCCAGAGCTCCGAACAAAAAGAATGAAATCTTGCCATTTTGCAACAACGTGGAGGGAAATAGACTGTAGTATGCTTAGCGAAATAAGTCAGAGAAAGATAAATATATGATTTCATTCATGTGTAGAATTTAAGAAACAAAACAGATGAACATAAGGGAAGGGAAGGAAAAAGAAGATAAAAACAGAGAGGCAGGCAAACCATAAGAGACTCTGAAATACAAAGAACAAACTTATGGTTGCTGGAGGGATGCAACCATATGAGTAGGGGGATGGGCTAAATGGGTGATGGTCATTAAGGAGGGCACTTGTTGGGATGAGCACTGGGTGTTATATGTAAGTGATGAATCACGATATTCTACTCCTAAAACCATTAATAATAATAATAATAATAATAATAATAATAATAATAGAGAGACCCAGAGCCTGGCTGGGGCAAGAAGTTCCTGAACAGCCTTGGCCACCCCCTGGCACAGCCACCCCCCAGGTACTGATGGAGGACACTTCCTCTGCCATAGCAATGCCCATGACAGAGAGGGGAGATGCCCCTGCCCCCAGTAGGGGCAGTGTGCCCACAGTCAAGGGTTACTCACAGAGAGAGGAAGAGATGACCAGATCTCCATTTCTCCCCTTCTCCCCAGGTCTGCATCATAAGCAGGGGCAGCTGATATTATCAAGAGAATAAAGAGGGCTGCATAGTCTAAAATCACAGATACCCACAAAGCACAGGAAAGGTCTCCTGAATAAGTCACTGAATGGCTCTTTCTGTGCTCCTAGCCTATAAAGAGGGATAATAATATCTTTTCAGCCTACTACAAAGTTGTCTGAAGAACAAATAAAACACTGCAAAGTGTTACACAAATCAAAGGAGGAGATGTTGTTCTTCAGGATTTCAAACACAGACTCTTATTCCAGGACATGGATTCCTTCCTCTCCTGCAGTAATCCTTTCCCTATGGGCCTGCCCTTGTACCCTTCTTAGACTGTTTCCCAGGAATACTGTGGCTGAACAGGACTGTATCTCACTCCTGGAGAAGGGAGGACCGAAAGTGGGCCTCAGCGGCAGTCTGCAGTAAAAAGGCTCCAAGCGAAAGTCATACCTGAATCAAGAGACACTTTCTTTTTTGCTTAATTAATGTGAGCCAACATTTCAATCCCTGACACTTGTGCTCTCTGCAATATGTGAAGTCATATTATTCAGTCACGAATCCCAGATAATTCATTCTTCCAGACCATGTTGCCTATAAAGGCTCACTGAAGAGTTCGTGTGCGCTGTAGGGACAGCTGTGATGGATAACTGACTGTGCACTTGTGTGTCCAGGGCTGAGAAGAGTGTGGCTGAATTCTGAATGGCTACATTGGCTTCTGTCAAGATAGTAATGCAGTCATACCAGTGCTTTTGTAATTAAGAAATGCTGTGCATTTTTATGCTTTACATATTATACAGCCGATCTAACTAGTTTATATGTTATATTTCACATATTATATAGCCCATCTTACTAGTTTATATATTTTACATATCATATAGTCAATCTTACTAGTTTACATTTTATATTTCACATATTATATAGCCGATCTTACTAGTTTATATGTTATATTTTACATATTATATAGCCAATCTTACTAGTTTACACTTGACATTTTACATATTATATAGCTGATCTTACTAGTTTGAAGTAAAAAGCTGTTGGTATACAGTTTGATGGATTCAGCAAATGAAATACTCTCCTTAAGAAAGAACAGAAAGCTGGGGTGCCTGCATGGCTCAGTTGGTTAAGCATCCAACTCTTGATTTCAGTTCAGGTCACAATCTCATGGTTCGTGATGACTCCTTCAGCTTAGTCTGCCTTAAAAAGGTCTAGAACATTCTGACTTGACATTCTTATATCACCACTTCCTTCTTCCTCCTCAGCCACCACTCCCACCAGTACTCCAGAGCTAACAAAGGGAAGGTCCTCAATTGTCAATATCCCAGGTTCGTTTTCTAAGATGGTACCTGATCTTGGGACTTTGTTAATGCAAGAATAGAGAAATGTATGTGCACCTCAGTTTGCGGCTTGTATATGGGCAGTGAAAATACATGGACACATCATAAATTTTTATCATTGAGGGCACTGAGAGTCTCAGAAGGCCCTTTAACTCCAAATAGAAATCAGTGTTTCAGAAGTTGACCTCCTAAACACTACCACCATATTGTGAGTGGAATTCATTTCTTTCTGTATTACTATTTTCATTTTTTAAAAGTTAGACTAGATAGAAGTTATTGTAATAATATGTTTGTATTTTTTCTTAATTTCTACATGAAAGTAGTTTACCTTGAATAAATGGAGAGATCCTCTTCTGAGAGACCATCTGAGAGGTTAATTCCATATACTTCTTTCATGGGCTGGACCACATTCTGGGGTTAAAAACAACAAGGAACCAGGAAGAATTTTTAGACATCTGGCATACTAATTATTTCCAAAGGTGAAGAAAACGAACCTGTGAGATTTTCCATAAAAGTAATCACAGTATTTCTTCAATCTATTCATTAAACTTCTCAGTTAATGGTTTTTTAAAAATCTGATTTCATTTTCACTAAAAATAACTTTGTTTTAGGGTAAAAAGCTATTAAGTAATTACTAGTTCCTTTGGTATAATGCAGGAATTAGAAAACTTTTTCTGCCCAGGGCCAGATGGTAAGTATTTTAGGTTCTCTGGGTCATGACACTCTGCTACAACTACCCAACTCTATTGCACAGGGCAGAAGCTGCCAGACACAACATGCAAACAAACAGGCATGGCTGGGTTCCAATCAAACTTTATTTACAAAAACAGGCAGTGGGCTAGGTTTTGACAATTGGCTGTAGTTTGCCAACTCCCAGAATAATGGGTTTAGTTCTTATCACACTTTACTTGCCATATCTATCTCTATGACTTCTAGCTATTTCTGGAAATTAAGTCTCCCTAAAGCGAGATTTGGTTCTTTTGTAGTTTACTTGCCCTTATGTTCCCCTGTATTGGTAATGTCAAATTGAACAGGTGAATTTCACACTGGGGCTAGGCAAAGATTGTGAGGCTCAGGTCCAAACCCTACATTCCAATAATGTGCTGAGCGAGGGAATAATTGGACCTTAAGTGGATGTGCTGCTCAAAATGAAACAGAATTGTCTTAAAAAATTCTGAAGTGATAAGAAATTTGCTGTTATATACATGGGAGGAAAAATACTGATTTTATTTCACAATGAAACTATTTCAATAACATCTATGCTAAATGTATTTATCCCTCAGTGACCTAAATGTGAAACCTGAAAGCATAGAACTCCTAAAAGAAAACATAGCAGTAATCTCTTAGACATCAGCCTTAGCAATATATTTATGGATAGGTCCCCTCAGAGAAGAGGAAAAAAAGCAAAAAATAAACTCTTAGGACTCCACCAAAAACAAAAACAAAAAAGCCTTAGGCACAGCAAAGGAAACCATCAACAAAATGAAAAGGCAACCTACTGAATAAGAGAAGATATATCCAATAACAGGTTAATATCCAAAATATATAAAGAACATCTACAACTCAACATCCAAAAAACAAATGAAAAGCAGAGGACCTGAATAGACATTCTTCCAAAGAAGACATCCAGATGGCCAACAGACACATGAAAAGATGCTCAACATCACTCATCACTCATCATCAGGGAAATGCATATCAAAACCAGAAGATCACCTCACACCAGTCAGAATGGCTAGTAACAAAAAGACAAGAAATAACAAGTGTTGCGGAGGATGTGGAGAAAAGGGAACCATCATACCCTGCTGGTGGGAAAGTAAATTGGTGTAACCACTGAGGAACACAGTATGGTATTCCTCAAAAAATAAAAAATATAAGTGCCATATGATACAATAATTCCACTACTGAATGTTCACCTAAATAAAAACCCCAAAACAATTCAAATTCAAAAGATAAATGGACTCCTATGTTTATTGCAGTGTTATTCCATAGCCAGGACAGGGAAGCATTTCCCCTCTCTGAGAAGAAGCCCCCCTCCTCCCTCAATATATAAATGGATATAAAAGATGTGGTTTATATATACATATACACACCTATGGAATATTAGAATGAGATTTTTGGCATTTTCAACAACATGGATGGATTTCAAGGGTATTATGCAAAGTGAAATATGTCAGACAGAGAAAGATAAGTAACATATGATTTCACTTATATGTGGAATCTAACAAACAAATAAACAGAAACAGATTCATAAATACAGAAAACAAACTGGTGCTTGCCAGAGGGGAAAGGGTAGGGGCATGGGAGAAGTAAGGGATTAAGGGGTACCAACTTCCAGTTATAAAAGAAATAACTCATGGAGATGAAAAGTACAGCACAGGGAATATAGTCAATAATATTGTTGTATGGTGAGATGGTGACTACACTTACCATGGTGAACACTGCGTAATGTACAGAATCGTGAAATCATTATGTTGTGCACCTAAAACTAACATAACATTGTATGTCAACTATACTTCAATAAAGAACAAAAAAGTATTTATCTCTAAAAGTGTCTCAAACACCACACATTAGAATGGTGTGCATGGGACCTTTTCTGACTCTCGGTCTTTTAATAGAAAATAGAATTTTAGAGATCATTCTCTAGAGCCTAATGCCGGACCACAGCAAGCTCATCTCCCACACACCTCGGTCACTTTGGCACTGTCTCCTGTGTCGGTCATCTTCACTGGAGTGGAGCGCTGAGACACAGAGCCCTCTTCTTCCCGGTCGGTCCCAGAGTCATCCTCAGAGCTGCTGGACACAGCCTCCTCACTGGGGGGTGGCGGGGCGCTGGCTGCTGTTTTCCGCTGTAATACAGCTTCTTCTCTGTTGCTTTTGTTCCTTTAAAAAGATGAATATTGATATAAAGCATCTTTAAACTGATCCCTTGACACTCACTATGCATGACTCTGTCCAAAATCCTAGTGCTAGAGAAGCACAAGAAAATGGCTGTGAAAAACTAATTTTTGGACTCAAGTTGTGATTAAGGGAAAACCTTAGCATTTTACCACATACATGTACTGACCTTCTATGAAGTTAAGCCCTGTTATAAATTCAGAAAATAAACCAGTAAGTGGGTGTAAACCAGTGCAGAAAAGTCTTCTCACCACTTGGTTACTGTGCCTTCCTTCGGTAACTGAAATCAACATTTTCAAAATTTGTGGTACAATAATAGAAGACCATATATTTAGGATATTAGTAAAGTTATCTATAACTTGTAAAAGCTTCAAAAAAAGGTCAATAGCCAAATCCATGTAAATTTCCTTCCCTTCTATGATTTTATTAATCATAGCACTAGCCAATGATTTGTACCACAGTAATGAGCAACTGATGAACATAAACTAAATTTTAGTATTTGTATTGTTAGTAAATAACTATATTTGATAGACATTCCTTCTAATAGTAGGGAATAGATGGGGAAAACCCCCTAAAACCCAGACTTATAAAAGTATTTACTTTTAGTTCCAAATATGAGAGTGGTCAGAATACTGAATACTGGTTTTTTTTAAAACTCAGAAAATATTTTACAGTAATATTTTTGGCGTTTATGAAAAATATTTAATATTAAACTCTTTAAAAATACTCTATGAAAGATTTAAAATACCATAATATTTGGAAATGTTTTAGGAAAGGAAAAGGCAATACTATCTGACCATGGGTACGATGTTGTAGAAAATAAACTAGTTTCCGACTTTCTGCCAAGTAAAAATTAAAGTCAATGGTATTTCTGTGCTATGTAGTAATGCAGCTGGTCATTTATGTATTTGTTCCAGGAACTTCTTAAATTCTGACTCCTGAGGCTATTTCTTTTAAATTCCTTAGTTTCTGGTCCAAGGCTTAACATACAGCTATTTAAGACCACATATTTAAGCCACAGAAATTGGTGTATTAGGAAATAGTAATATATATCCCATTGCATAAACCACATGTAGCTAGAATCCAACCAGGATCCCCTTCACACTCCCAAATACAATTAGGACTCAATATCTACAGTCTGGCCAGGGTTTCTGGTCAGAGTCTAGAAAAAAATCTTATCACTGGGATTATTCAGGTCAGCGGCAGTAACAGATTCTTAGGCTAGAACACATCACATTTCACTCCAGTTCCTAAGCATGAAGATGTAAACAGTCTTCCCCAGAACAATGGTACAGTAATACACAGAATATGTATTAATTTCTCTACCTGAGCATATTTGCTTTAACGGTATGCCAACAAAAAGAAAGAAAATGAATAGAAATTTTTACCTAAGTATTTTATATTGTGGGAAACAGAGGACACTGAGTTATTTATAGGACATAACACATAATGTCTGCTACCTGTGCCTATGCCATATGTGATATCCCTAATTTAAAATAATAAAATGCACCATGTTGCTGAGATTCCTATAAATTCTTTCAATGTTGAATTCTTTAGTGATCCCAGGGCTATGAATCAACTACCTGTAGAGATCCAATAAATGGAATGTGCTCCAAACTATGTTACTTGAAGTTATTCTTTTTGGTGTAAATCATACTGCAAGTGCCATATTATTTTACATAAATCTTTAAAATTTCATTCTATATGCAAATCTTACCCCAATACTGATTTTCCGGTTTCGTCTGGTTTACGCACTGTAAATGGACTTGGATCAATGCCAACGGTCTTAGGCATAAAGTCACTGAAGGAAGGGGAAAGAAATTCCATATGAATCACTGTCCATCCTGGTTTCTGTTCAATTCACATTCTTATACTATTCCTTCTTAGTCCTCAGAGCTACATAAATTCTGAGTCAAATGTTCAGGGGAGCTCAGGTGATCAAGGCCATAAAATCCCATAAATTAATGGCACCAAGTAACTTCAATGTTAACAGTCTTCACTGAATTTTCTTCATGATTATGAGACCCAATGGTTTTGAATTTAAGATTTTCTCTATTGAAACAGAGTTGCTATCTAAATCACTGCTAAGATGTATACACTTTGTTTATATATCACAATTACCTTTCAGGTAAAATTAAACTCATAAAAATGAATAGTAAAATGCTAAGCCACTCAGTTTTATGGACAATGTTTTTATTACACTACACCACCTAGGGATGCTGACACAATGTTCAAAAACACAGCAGTATCAATTAAAGTATCGGCATCCACCTCATTAGGCTGGGGTTAATTCATTAAAACACTCTTGGAACACTTTAAATAGAAACTTTTTGTTCACCACATACTAAGATAAGCTGAAGCTACTTCGGCGCTGTGCAAGGCCCACCTCACCATTACTGCTGAAACCAGACCAAATTCCTCAGAGAAGCCAAAAAGGCAAGAGTTGCATGATTTATGCTGATGAGACTTATGGCTCCAGCAAGAAATCTGCTCCAAGTGCAGCCATTACATTTTTGGAAGGAAAAGAAAGTCATACTGACTCTGACCCAAAATGCCTATTTGACAGTTTGTAAATCTTGTTTTAAATATATAAGTGGTTTAGGGGTGCCTGGGTGGCTCAGTCAGTTAAGGATCTGACTCTGGATTTTGGCTCAGGTCATGATCTCATGCTTCATGAGATTGAACTCTGCATCGGGCTCTGCGCTTACAGCATGGAGCCTGCTTGGGATTTATTTTCTCTCTCTCTCTCTCTCTCTTCCTCCCTGACTCACGTGTGCACAGGTGCACATGCACACACACTCTCTCTCAAAATAAATCAACAAACATTTGGGAAAAAAAATGTAAGTGGTTTAGGGCTGCCTGGGTGGCTCAGTCAGTTAAGTGTCCAACTCTTGATCTTGGCTCAGGTCATGATCTCACAATCGTGAGACTCAGCCCCACGCCGGGCTCTGCACTGACAGTGTGGAGCCAGCTTGGGATTCTCTCTCTGCCCCTCCCCTGTACTCTTTCTCTCTCAATAAATAAATAAACAATTTTTTTAAATTGTAAGTGGTTTAATTGTTCTTTCTTTTTGAACATATATAGTCAATCCTCATTATTTGTGGATCCCTTGAGAATTTACTCACTAAAATTTATTTGTAACCCCAAAACCAACTGTCAGAGCTTTTGTGATCTCTTGTGAACATGTACATGCACAGAATAGTGGAAAATTAGAATAACCCAATGCTCACGTTCCCAGCTGATGAAGAACAAGACGGCACTCTGCCTTGTTTCGGCTGTCATGCCATAAACAAGTGTCCTTTCTACAGTCTATGTACTGCCATGTTTTACACCTTTTTGTGCTGTTTGGTGGTGAACTTGTTGTCTCAAATGACCCCAAGCATAGTGCTGAAAGCTCTCTAGTGTTTCTAAGCACAAGAAAGCTGTGTGTTAGAAAGAAAATATGTGTTGGAGAAGCTCTGTTCAGGTATGAGTTATTGTGCTCTTTGCTGTGAGTTCCATGTTAATGAATCAATAATATATCTTAAGTAAGGCATCTTTAAACAGAAACACACATAACATGGTTATGTATTGACTGGTTGATAAAAATGTTATGACCAGAGGCTTGCCAGGAACCTAACCCTGAATTGCAATGGCTCAGTATCCCCTAATTCAGTTGTTACAGGAACTTTATAGAACATAACTCATGCAAGTAAAAACTCAACTATACGATATATACATACACATATGCATAACATCATTCATCCTTTGCTGAATTGAAATATTCTGGAAATGACAGTTGAAAATCAACCAAGTAAATATTCTGAACTTTCCATCTGAAGCTACAGCAAAATATAGAGTGGTTTCTAGGAAACAAAACCATAGGATATGTTTCTATATGTACATTAAGTTTAGGCATACACATATCATATTGGAAGAAAATGTGAAATACAAAAATGTAAACTTTAGTATAAAATGTAATAATCAAGGGTGCCTTGGTGACTCAAGTCAGTTGAGCGTCCAACTTCAGCTCAGGTCATGATCTCGTGGTTCATGAGTTCAAGCCCTGCATCGGGCTCTGTGCTGACAGCTCAGAGCCCAGAGCCAGCTTCGGATTGTGTGTCTCCCTCTCTCTCTGCCCCTCCCCCGCTCACATTCTGTCTCTCTCTCCCTCAAAATAAATAAACATTAAAAATTTCTTAAATAAAAACAAGTTTTTAAAATGTAATAATCAAGAAGTTACTTGCTTTGCCTAATTTTCTTATTTTAGTCCCATCACTTTTCTAAAAGAATCCACAAAATTCTAACAGAAACTCAGAAAAATGAAGTATATTCAAAAGTAACAGACCAAGATGAAGAGTCTGGAAACAATGTCACATGAACTATGAAAAGAATGAAGGATATTTACACTAAAAAAATTAATACTGCTTCTTCAGATATCTGGAGGGCTGTCATACAGAAGAGGAACTGGACTTGTCCTATTCCTAATAAGAATAATAACATAATGATAGCCACCATTTATTAGTCACCCACCTATGTTGGGTACGCCATTAAGGCATTTCGCATGTATGTATATATGTGTGTGTGATACATGTGCCCCTATCTACATAAAAGAAGAAGCTGAAACTCAGATAAGTCAGATAATTTTCTCAAGGTCACAAAGGTAGGCAGTGGCTGACCTACAATTCACACCCTTGCCTTTCTAGTACCAAAGACTATGCTTTATTCCACTTATTTATGCTGGTTCTCAGTTTCTCTGCTCAATTTTAAAAAGTGAGTTTACTCCAAATGACAAACTAGGACCAATGGGAGGCAGACTTCAACTTACTAAAGGGATGAAATTAACTCCAGTTATCTAACACTAGAAGGGACTGTCTTCTGAAGTAGCTGGCTGCTCATCACAGTGGGTATTCAGAGGCTGTACAATCCCTGATAGCAGCCTTGCGGAATGGACTTGTGACAAAGCAAGGCTTATCTATGTAAACTAGGAAAACTGAAGTTTCCAAATCCTTACAGTTATCAGAGCACTCCAACATACCGTGCTGAACTTGTCATAGCCAAGCAAAAGGTATCATCAAAACTACTCAGTTCGTATGGTCGAAAGAACTCGTTGTGGATGTCAATCTCTTCTTCGTATTTGTGGAATTTCTTCACTATCAACTTCTTTAAATTCGCAGCACAGATAACTAAGAGAGATACGCCTGTTACTCTTAAAGTCTTTAGATTACATATAGCCAACGAGGTTCAGCTCCTGCCTCTGGCACTCAGAGACTCGAAAAACAGATGAGCTATGTGCACAGAATATATAGTGCAAAGCCGAGTGCGACAAGCTCCAAGGGTGACAGGAAGGCCTTCGGAAGTCGGGGTGGGAGCAGGGAGTTATTTCAGCAATTAAACCACTCAGCTCTTTGAATTTCTTTTTGCTTTGAAATAAATACCCTCTGCCTTCTAGATATAAATTGTACAGCTATTTCACTAAATTTTCCTTTATATTTCAAATCTTGTTTAAGGCCAATGTTAGACTGCTATAGTTCTTTCATTTCTTTTAGAACAACAAACCTGCTTAGCAATAGGAGTTATGATTTTCCCCAGAATTTCAAGGTTAAAATACTTTAAAAAAATTAGTTAATAATTTAGTAAGAACTAAAAATCATTTGCAATCTTCTTAGTTCATGGCCTTCACCACCAAAGTTGGAATGCCTAACCATGACTAGATGGAGTACTCAACTGGAATGTTCCAGACTGACAGTTGGTCTTACCCAGTGTCCTTTCACAACTGAGAAACCTGGCTTGTTCAAGGTCAGAGGAATCAATAACAGAATGAGGGCTACACTTAAAACTGAGAAATTATTTCAATTTGGAAACATCATTCGAATGTATTGCACATTTGAGGTTATTCATTTAATACAAATTTTTCTTGCCTTTCTGACAAATAAACGAAATGAAATTTAAACTTTAGTGACTAAAATGTACTTTTATATACACATCTGTATCTTTTTTCACTGCTTAGATACAGGAAAGTTTTTATTTTTCCTTGTGAATGGGTCTTCACTTCCTTCCCATTACCCCCAAATATCTGGAAACATAATCAGTACTGTTTTAAAATGCTAAACTAATATATTATATCCATTAGACATTTAAGGAACATACTTAACAACTGTAAAATATAATACGAGTTACTGGCCTACTTAGATAAAGTAAGTATAACACAATCCCTGCCCTTAAAAAGCTGAGATGTTACAATCCCCATATGGTAACAGCAACACAAAACTGAGTTAGCTTCTTTTTAATGAAATATTATATGCAAAGAATTTAATGCTTCAAGTTCATTTAGGGATAATTCCAAAATATACTGGTATAAAAACGAAAAGAGAAACAGTGTACCTACCTTCATCATAAGGCAGCGGTAAATGTTTTATTACCTCTGGTGTCCACCAGTAAGTATAACTATAAAATTAAAAAAATAAATAAAAGGATAAGATGGACCAATTGTAAATGCTGGTTTTCTACAATTCATTGGATAAGAGGTCCAATGTAAGGTCTCTAGTAAGATGCTGCCTCATACTTTAAGGTTATTATTATTTTTTTCTTTTTAAAACATGTTTGTGAAGTTTTTGGCATAGTAGGTCTTCAACATGGCCACTGCTTTACCAACCGTCTTCTTGTTTCAACTACGTCACAGATGTACAAAAATGCCAGGAACACATCTGAGAGTCAAGATACTCCGATGTTACTTAGTTACTTTTAGCTAAAAAAGATTTGGATATACTAAGCCAGATTCCAGGAGATGCTGTTTACTTCTCCCCAGATGGTGCCTGCATCACTCGGCAAGCCAGTGACCAGCAGGACCTTGACCCAAGTTCTACGGCCAAGACTCTTATACATGGTGATCTGAGAATTAGATTACTTCTTCCATTCTGCTCTGCGTGTATGGGTCTGTGTGTATAGTTAATTACAACAGTTAAGCAAAATCATTAAGTGAATGAATAGTCCTGGAAAACAAGTTCCCTTAGAAAACAGTATAGGCCCTGTTAATCTTTAACTATAAATATTCACTACTTGATTACAGAAGCCAGTCAGAGGAAGGTAGGGAATTTCAATCATCTGGATTTCTGCCAGAAGATGCATCTGCTGTGAGCAGAGAATCTGAAACAAACAAACAAACAAACAAACCCTGAACTGCCTTTTCTCTGAACACTGGATTTAATTCTAAAATCAAATTCTGATAAATTGGGTATTTAGGAGGAAAATGCTATAGTAAAGTTCATGGGCACTAGGAAGGAGAATGATGTGAAACAGTGTATCAAAATATATTAAAAACACAGATTTTCAAAACGTTCAGAAAAAAAAAGAGCCTATGACCAAAAATGCTAAAAAGATAATTTTAAATAAATGAAAGCTTTCTAAAAATAAAATGCAGACATTATAATCTTGAATAATCCCAATTATGAAGAATAGGGGATATTTAAATGAAACAGGCAACAGAGAGAACTCTCCAAGAGATGGCAAGCAGAATATATAACCAAGGATAATGGAAAAAAGGAACATAATGCCTAATGAACGGGGGGTGGGAGGGATGTTGCAGAAAGTGAGATAATAACAGGAAAGGCTCTTCAAGTTTTACTTGAGACTGAGTTATGCTTTAGAATAGTGCTTCTCAAAATTCGGTGCACACACGAACACTTTGGGAGATCCTGTTAAAAGACAGGTTCTGATTTAGTAGGTGGGGCCTGAGATTCTGCATGGATGACAAGTTCCCAGTGATTCCAGAGGGTCCGGTCCTCAGGCTGCTTTTTGAATAGCAAGGCTTTTGAGCATGAAAAGAACAGAAAAGAGTTATGTCTGCTGCTTGCAGATAATTCATTCAGTCTTTCAACATTTATTAAGCACCTACTATGTCAAACACCATTCTGTGTGTTAGAAATGCCAGGATGAAAAAATGACAGAGAAAAGTAGAGCTACTTAATTCCAGCATTGTTTCTATCTTCAACAGACATGATAAGTTTCATGCTGGAAAGAGAAAAACAAGAGAAGAGAGAAGCATGTATCGCCCAAGAGACAGAAAGAAGCTTTGGAGCATCTCTTAAGAGCATTCAAGTGTCCTGGTACAGCTGGGATCAATAATCTTTACAAGAAGAGTGAAGAACGGAACTTATACTAAAAATGGGCAAATGTAGTCTCGATGCTCAAAAGTGAGAGGGTAATAGATTCCAAAAACTATACATCAGAGACCGTGATGTCAACTTTAGCAAGATAACAGAATCAAGTATTACATAGAGATGTGAGTAACCTAAAAGGATAAAAGGATAACTTCTTGACTCCACATCCAAACCACACAAATCTAATCTCATTTTCTTTTCTTTTCTTTTCTCATAGGAGAATCAGACTATCAGATCAGAAGAATAAGAAAGCATGGATTAATTAAGGTGTGTGTGTGCGCGTGTGCATGCACATGCACACAGGTGTAAATTCCATTTTGTAATCACATAATCTTGACAGAGGAGGAAAATAAAGAAGGTATCACCTAGTATATAAGGCAGTGCCTAAAGAATGTTGCTCATAATTACCTTACCTAAGATAAAGAAGTAAACATTATAAAGAATGTGTTTAAACTCAGAACATACCATGAGGAAAAGAATTAAGAGATAATCTCATTTTAGTGACTTGAAACAGGCTATAGATTTTTTTTCCTGAATATTTTTAAAGTGTAATTCCCTAAGCAAGATAAAAGCAACTTAACAATACTTTTGAAAAAGTCCAGCTCCTCTGGGTAGGTTTCAGAAGCACAGAAGCCCATGAGAAACACCCGCCCCAGGGAAGAAGAGCTGACATGAATGGAGGATGAGAGAATCTGAGAGGACTCAGCCCAGGACGGGGGGGGGATCTTTGTTACTTCCACCTCCAAAAACATTTACTCAAAGGAAGAGTACCTGCAGCAGGGTAGAGCCTGGTTTGGGACCAGGGATCAGAAGACAAGAGACTGCACGTTGGTGCCACTTCTTCCTTTGCATAAAATACCAATATGCCTGCTGCTCCGCTCTTTTTCAGTCCCGAGGATTACGAGTTCTCAATTCCACTGGCTCACATAGGAAGGTGAGGGGAACTAACAAAAGACTCTTTTTTAATTCCCCTAGCTAACTGGGGAGCCCTCTGAAATAACATATACATGGACTTCAGCAAAGCAATCATTCTTTGCGAACAAGACAGAGAAATGTGGGCAGGAGGACAGTATAGTTAAATGATGACAACAGAGTAAGTTACAGCCATTTAAATAAATCCTGCCAAAAATCATGTTAAGGTAGAAGGAGTTGTCTGGTGGTGCCCCATATGGCTCTGCCATCTACCTTATTCTAGTCAACATTTTTCATCGAGTATTTTTAATAGGATCAAGATGGCCAGCTGATTAAATCTGAAGAAGCTACAAAGCTACAGGTAATGGTTAATAAAAAGGATACACGTTTAAACCCCCCCCCCTCCTTTTGGAAACAGGCATAGCACAGAAGACCAAGAATGCTCAATGAGCATACAAGAATGGTATAGATAAGGCACGGTATCAGGACATGTTAAAGACACTTGGGAGTTCTAACAGACAGAAAGCTCAGAGAAATGACATTATATGGCATTGCTGGAAACAGCTAATGCAATCTTAGACTTGATAATAAACACAGAGTATTCAGGACAAGAGGAGTAATGATTCCAATTCCCATGATATTTGGCACAAATCAGATCACACTCTGACCATTACTGAACCCAGGTCTGCGTACCACAGTTTAAAAAGAATATTGATGTCGACTGGAATCCGTAAGAGGAGAGCATTCTGAATCCCAAAGAGACTTAAAACCTAGTATGTGAGTAACCGCTGAAGACAATGGGGCTATTACACCTGGAGAAGAAGAGATGTTGAGAAGGTGTGAACTTCAAGTTTTTAAAAGACTATAAAGTGGATAGGGAAATCGTGTTCTGAAGGTCTCAGTGGGCTGAACTAAGATTAGTAGGTAAAGTTACAGAGCAGCAGATCTCAACGTGATATGAGGAAGAATTGTGTAAGTGAACTGTCTGAAAAGAACTGCCCCCTCAACCAGACACATCCCGGATAACAAACCAGGACTAGTCACGCACAGGCCAGATGGCCTCTCCTGGGGAGACACCAAGGGTGTTCACATATCAGACAGTGACTGAAGCCAGGAAACCTCTCAACTCTGAGTCAATTAAGTAATTAACGCTTAATATCTAAAAACATCTTGGTGACATGATAAACACTAATTCAATAAATAGCATCTTAGATGATGTATCTCCTATTAACCTAATGCAGAACAAAGCTTCCTTTAATGGTTCTAGGCAGATCAATGAATGTGAGATTTTTGAATAACAGAAGTAGTTACCTCAAGAGAACCTGGTGTGGATGAACGCTAGTCAGAGCTAGATTTATTCTCCTTTCCCTTATCATTCAATAAAAATATATCAGAATAATTCACTGGTAAACACAGTATAAAATACAGGATGGCCACCAAGTTTGGAAACACAAGCAAATACATACAAATGTTTATTGATATTATATTATAATAAGTGATATAATATATTATCTAAGTTTCCAGATTTTATGGTCATCCTGTATGATTTTTAATAAATGTTACAACTAGGGTATGTAATCTCCTTAAAGAACAGTAACAGTACTAACATCTATCGGATTTGTTATGGGCTAAGCATTTATATTACATCATCTGATGCTCAGAAACATGTACAAGATAGTGCTATTATCTCTATTTCACTGATAATGGCAACTGAGACTTAGACGGGTTATGTAACTTGCCCACAATCACAGGTTTTAACTGGAGGCCATCTCCCCAGAGCCTGGCAGCTTCGGAATCGTGCCTATTCTGTGTCAGACCCAGTACTCAAGAGTTCTCACACATTTTCTCACTGAATCTTCAGAATGACCCTGTGAGGTATGCTTGGTCACCTCCATTTTACAGATGAGCAGAAAGGATTTCCAGAGTTTAAAGAACAGGTCTAAGGTCACATATTTGCAGAAACTCTAAATCGGCCCTGCCCCACTCTGAAGTCTACACTCTCACCCAGTTGACTGCTTTCGGCTAAACTGTTCCTTTTATCTGAGAATTCTAATACTGATTTAACTGTCACCAAACTAACCAGTATAGGTGGGTGACATTGGAAAGTCCAAATGAAACACTGAAATTTATCTGACAGTCTTTGAAGTATTGTTTGTGAGCAGTAGCTACCGTTGATAACATATCCTGATTTTTGGAATTTTGACATTCTGGGGGAAAAAGACACAAAAACCGGAGACCAAACCAACGGAGAGAGACATATTATCTACTTTGATAAAACTTTCTTTTCAGTGTCAGGCTTGCAGCTGATTCTTGTTGAATCATCTAACTAGCTAAATGATCTCAGTCAAGACACATTCTCTCCATTCTCTTCAACTTCAGTTTCCCTTTTTTTAACATAGAAAATGGGGATGTAACAGCAGCTTCCTTTGTTGCCATAAATAAGCTCCACCACTGCCTGCCTTAGTGATCAGTTATGTAACTCGAGGTGAGCAAGTGGTTTAATGTACACTTGTAATACTCTAACTTCTGTGGTAGAAAATTGAGTTTTGGTTGTTCCCAAGTTGTGTGTTAATAGTTTTAATACTGGAGGGGTGCCTGGGTGGCTCAGTCGGTTAAGAATCCAACTTTGGCTCAGGTCATGATCTCACGGGTTCATGGATTCGAGCCCCATGTCGGGCTATGCGTTGACAGCTGAGAGACTGAAGCCTGCTTTGGATTCTGTGTCTCCCTCTCTCTCTGCCCCTCCCCATCTTGTGCTCTCTCTCGCTCTCGCTCTCTCTCTCTCTCTCAAAAATAAATAA
Source organism: Cryptoprocta ferox (assembly GCA_028646485.1). Classification (NCBI taxonomy): domain Eukaryota; kingdom Metazoa; phylum Chordata; class Mammalia; order Carnivora; family Eupleridae; genus Cryptoprocta; species Cryptoprocta ferox. The sequence continues at coordinate 50,501,656 of CM053577.1, forward strand.
ACATTTAAAAAAAAATAGCTTTAATACTTGAAGGTAATTTAAAATTTCAGAAAATCACCCACATTTACCCATACTCAATTGCATGACCAAAGCTAAATATGGGTATTTATACTCATCTCTCACCAAATAAATATAATTAGTTCCAAATTTTTTGTTTAGCAGCAAAAATTCAGAGGCAATCATTTATTAATAGTAAATTTAATGTGAACACCAGCAGTGCTTTATTTATAGGGAAAGTAAGCTCAAATAATAAGTTGCTTATTCCAATAATATGCACTTACAAGAAGAAATTTGAGAAACAGAGATTCTGACACATCCCTAATATTCTAAACATTCCTGAAGCAACAGAGAATTTGGTAATAGCTGTAACATCAACACTTGCTAATTCACCAGTTGTCTGTGGTCTAGCCACATAATTAGCAGACTGGCGGTGACCCCTGTAGTGTTTGGGAGGCCCGGTTGCACAAAGTAAGGGCTATCGTAAACTGAAGCTGTAAGAGAAAAGAATCATGAGAGAACTTGACATTGTAGGCCCTTGAGCAGAATGCACCAGTCTCCAACCTCATATGTGTGAATTCTCTTGCTCCTGTGGCAAAATGGACTGTATTAGTACATAATGCCTCAATTACAACCACTAAACAGTCTTCTCATTAAACCCTCACAATGACTCTGTGAGGTGTGTCCCATCATTTACATTTGCAGATGAGGAAAATGAGACTGGGAGGGGTTAAATAACTAATGCAAGGTCACATGATGACATAGAGTCAACCTGACCCTGAGGCCACACCACAGGGTGACCTGTCAAAACACCTCAGGTAAACATTTAATTTCTTTTGAGAATATTAATATCGATTTAACTGTCATCAAAATAACCTGAAAGGGCTAATGACTCTAGAAAGCCCTGTGGAAAAGGGGTGATCAGAGTGGTATCTGTCACTAGAGTCACTATTCTAGTTTCCTGTCTTCACCAGCATCACCCAAGAGCTGGTTATGTTTCATGAAGGGAAGAACATTGGAACCTTGGTACATTGGAATTATAAAGTGATGCTCACTTGAAAAACCAAAGATTAACTCCTTACATGTGAGGGTTCTTCAGAGTTCCACATCCATAGGAAGCACTTGGAAATAATGTTGATGGTTTGCTTTAGTGGAGTTACAACTTAAACTCAATGATGAAGTTCTGAAACTTCCTATCTTACAAAAAATGCAAACCACCAGTTATTAACGACAAGTTCCCAAACCCACTATGAGGATACCAACAATACTGAATTCCTTATGGCAAACATAGTAAGACTGACTACTTTAGCCTATGTGATTACTTCTCAAAAATGAAAGTATCTCATATTCAAAGTAACATCAAATCTGAGTTTACATAAAAGACTAGGAAGAAAAATACCTTCTTCTTGTTGGTAAAAGTCTCATCGTATTTTTATGATGCAAATAAAAATCTGTTGGAAGTTCCCAGAGATGAGGTTTCCCTTCAGTGGGATGAAAAACTCCCAGGAAGAGATTAATGGAATCTTGTCTATCAGCATCTAAAAAACAAAAATAGGCATTTCATGAAATCAGCTACTGAGATATACAATTCAGGAGAATGTTTTCTCAGGAGGATAAGGGTACAACTGTGATTTCATAACACATACCTTTTAAAACAACAGAATTTATACTCCAAAAGTCATACACATACCCAAAATCTAAAACAGTCACCAAGAATTTGAGCAGAATTAAAATCTTGCTTCAAAATGCCTTTTTGTTCTACCCTTTTCATAATATAAAGGGGAGGGAACACAAACTGCTTCTTGAGTTTTGAGAGACTCTTAAAAGTCTTTAAGAACTTCCATAATACCATAGTGATTTTATTTTTAGGATAAGAACATATTTTCACCATTCGTTATTCTACCTGAAACAAATACATCTTCATTTTATTACAAAGAAAGGAGAGATGTCAGAAACAAACAAGATGGCCCAACTGCTCTCCATATTCTGTTGTACAACCTTGAACAAGTGAGTTTGTATGGTTTCCACTTTTAATCCTTGAAGAGGTATCCACTCTTTCTTTAGCAGCGTTAACGCTTACAACATTTTCTGTCCCCCTCAGCTGTGGGCCTGGCCCATTCCCTCCTGTGTTTGATAATGAAGGCAGAGCAGCGACATAGATAACAGCCTCATTCTAACTATTCAACTAACCCCAAATTACTAACTTACGTATGCACATATACTGTTATTTCCTTCCTTTTCTAATTATATTTTGGTAAAAATGATGATAAGCATTAAAGGGTCTCATGAAGCACCCTTCCCATTCTGCATTGGCATCCTTCATTCTTTCCCCTCATTTCCTTCTTTCCGTTCTTATCTCGGAGCCCTGTATATTCAAGTTTGGGGCAGACAGCCACAATATAAATAATAACCTCTTTCTGAAAATGAGCACAGAACTAAAAAGACAGCCCAGTAGAAAAGATTGCTTTTCAAACAAGATAGCATTACCATAAAATCAATCTTCCAATAGCTATACTGAACACAGATATCTCTGAAATTAGCAACACTGTTCTCATTGACTATTTGGTCATTTCTGCAAAAGCAATAAATGAAATATGGTACATCAAACATGTATTGCCGTTATTAGTATTTTGACAGGAAGTGTTCCATTAAAGTGGCATTTACCTTTCAGACCAAAAGTAATATATAAAAGGGACATGTTTATATGCTGAATATATTTGGAGACTTTTTGCCACTTTTCAGAGAAAACAAGTATTAAATGATGCAGACATTACCGCCCCAATTTGCACCCTCTTTACACAGTACAAAAGTAAACAAGCTGCTTTTATAGTAATTACATTCTTTATGCTTCTTGAATAGTCTTGATGGCACTTAATAACTCATACTATGCAGGACCTCAAAATATCTTAATACTATCTAGAGAAGCTTTCCATTTTTCAGCTGTGTTTTCAAGGAGTCTTTCATCCTTTAAACCGGATAGTTGCTTCCTTTAATTTTTAGCAAGTATGATAAAATGTGAGATGTGAAAAACATAACCAAATAAAAGATAAGCCTTCAAAGGATCATAATGAAGACTTGCTGGCTGTGCTGCTGCTGCTATAACTTAAAATATATCTATGGTATACATGGTCACTATGTATGAGCCTGAGGTTCTTTTCCTGCCTACTTTTGACTGCAAATAAGACAATCACCCTTAGGAAGACAGTAGTCCTTTGGATATAGATAAGAGCTTAAAACAGGTAGGTTGTTATCCACAACTACAGAGTTGGATAACAAGAGTACAATGATTACCTACTTTTGTACTCAATCATGCTTTAAAGGAAAAAAGAGTAACATACCATTCAAACTCCACTCAAACAGCTAAACACTAACCAGTTTTACTATGTATGTATGAAACAGATGAGGCTTGAATATAACAATCCTTTTTAATTATCTTTAATCAGCAAAAAAATTATTTTGGAACTAGAATATTTATTATTCTAATATTAAATTAAGTTTGTAATGAAGTGGCCTCTGAAATCAGTAATGGAAAGGAATATTATTCAATAGTACTGTGTAATTATTGCAGGGGAGGGGACAATAAAACTGGATCCCTACTTCATACTCTTTCTTGAAATAAATACCAATTAAATGGTATGTACCAATTAAATGTGCGAAAGACAGAGATCAACACTCTAATAGAAAAAGAGAAACATGCAATTTTGGAAAGAAGCAGAAATGGACAATGAGCATACCAAAATTCAACTTCAATATACGATTTTCCACCTGTTTAAGCTGGCAAATACTTATCAGAATGGGCACTCCCATACTCTGCTGAGGAACATTAACTGCTCTACAGCATCCATTCTCTAAGGCAATTTGGCAACACAGGTATTCCCCGCTTTCTGAAAGTCTGCATTATGCCTCTTTGCTTAGGAAAAACCTAAAGTAGTGCCTGTTTATGCTAACAGAAATATCTGAAGAGGATTTTAACTTTTATGAAAATAGCTGTTACTGTACTAATGTAGGTCTTTCCTAAACGCAAAGTAGTGTAACTCAGACTTCTGGGAAGTGGGGGATACTCTTTGCTTTATGCCATTTCAGCTTACCAAAGTTTTCACGGGAACATTGTACTTTCCCTGAAATATCCAAATTCTCTGATCTAATACGCTTCTGGAATTTTCATAACATCAAAAATATGCCAAAAAATAGTATATGTTTAAAAGGAACCTAAATGCAAAAGAATAGTAACAACTAAGTTATAGTGTTTCTAAAGGATAGACTGCCATACGGCTACTAAAAATCACGCTGCAGAGGAATATTTAAGGTCATATAGATTACTCACATTATCTAAAAGGGCAAATGCAGAATATAAATATTGATGTATGGAAAAGTCATGTTCTCCTAAATATGAACAAGTGGCTATCTTTGGAAGGTGAAGATTATATGATTTGATTGTGAGTTATTCTGTACTTTCTATAATTATTATGTCATTCTGTACTTTCTATAAATTTCTTTTTATAATTATGGAAGTAATTACTTCCATAATTAAAAAAAAAAAAGAACTACCAAAAACCTACTATGTTCCACACTGGGGAAATAGTAATATACAATACTGACTCTGGCTCTGGGTGGGGCTCACATTCCAATTGACAAACAAAAATATATACAAGTAAATAATGCATAAGGTACATTCAGAGGATGTAAGTTCTACGAAGACACTGAAAGAGAGTGACATGGGAGCGAAGGGAGGGGACAGAGCCACTTAGATTGGGTAGTCAGGGCAGGGGTAGAGGCTGAAATGTCTGAGAAAGTAACATTTGAACTGCAAAATGAGGAAGAGGTGGTTACACGAAGCTCTAGGGGCTTTGTGCTCAAGCAAAAGAACACACGGACACAAAGGCCTGCCGGGGGAACAAACTGGGCAGCTCCAGGAACAAAGAGAAGGTCAGAGAGGGTGGGGGGCAGTGGACTAGGAAAACAGTCAAATTAGAGACAGAAGGGGCCAGGCCACACAAGGCCTATAGGTTATGGTAAAGAGTTTTATTTTATTTTAAAGATGGAAGTGATGCTGTCTGACTTCAGTTTTGAAAAGATCCCTCTGGCTGCTATTTAGAGCAGGGGAAAGTTGTTCAGACTGCTTGCACCAGCATTGCAGCAGTCAAGATGAAACAGAGAAGGATTTACAATATATTTTGGAGGTTGAGATGAGAGTTGCCAAGAGATGGGACTAGGGCAGGGGGGATAAGTAAGGAAAATAAAGGAACTGGGGATGAGTCCTAGGTTTCTGAACTGAGCAATGGGTGCTGGAGTGGAAAAACCAAGTGGAGAAACACATTTGGGTCAGAGTCAAGAGTCTGTCTCAAAAATGATCAGTTTGAGATTCTTGCCTGGATATCTGTGGTAGTGCCTTTTTCACAGAGCTAGAACAAATAATCCTAAACTTTGTATGGTACCACAAAAGACCCTGAATAGCCAAAGTAATGTTGAAAAAGAAAACCAAAGTAGGAGGCATCACAATTCTGGATTTCAAGCTGTATTACAAAGCTGTAATCATCAAGACAGTTTGGTACTGGCACAAAAACACATATATAGATCAATGTAACAAAATACAGAACCCAGAAATGTATCCACAAATGTATGGTAAGCTAATTTTCAACAAAGCAGGAAAGAATATCCAATGGAAAAAAGACCGTCTCTTCAGCAAATGGTGCTGAGGAAACTGGAGAGCGACATGCAAAAGAATGAAACTGGAATGATTCTTACACCATACACAAAAATAAATTCAAAAATGGATGAAAGACTTAATGGGAGACAGGAAACCATCAAAATCCTAGAGGAGATCATTGGCGCAACCTCTTTGACCTCGGCCACAGCAACTTCATACTAGACACATCACCAGAGGCAAGGTCTACAAAAAGCAAAAAATGAACAATTAGGACTTCATCAAGATACAAAGCTTCTTCTGCACAGCAAAGGAAACAATCAACAAAACTAAAAGGCACCCAACAGAATGGGAGAAGATATTTGCAAATGACATATGGATAAAGGGTTAGTATCCAAAATCTATAAAGAACTTATGAAACTCAACACCCCAAAAACAAATAATCCAGTGAAGAAATGGGCAGAAGACATGAATAGACACTTTTCCAAAGTTGGCCATCCAGATGGCCATCCAGATGGCCAACAGACACATGAAAAGATGTTCAACATTAGTCATCATCAGGGAAATACAAATCAAAACCATGGTGAGATTCCACCTTACACCTGTCAGAATGGCTAAAACGAACAACACAAGAAACAACAGGTATTGGGGAGGATGTGGAACCCTCTTGCACTGTTGGAGGCAATGTACACTGTGCAGCCACTCTAGAGAATAATATGGGAGTTCCTCAAAAAATTAAAAGTAGAACTACCTTATGATCTAGCAATTGCTCTATTAGGTATTTACACACAGGATAAAAAATACATATTTAAAAGGGTACATGCACCCCAATGTTTATATTTATAGCAGCTCTATCAACAATAGCCAAACTATGGAGAGAACCCAAATGTCCATTGACTGATGAATGAATAAACTAGCTGTGATATATTTAGACAATGGCGTATTACTCAGCCATCAAAAAGAATAAAATCTTGCCATTTGCAAAGATGTATATGGAATTGGAGTGTATTATGCTAAGTGAAATAAGTCAGTCAGAGAAAGACAAATACCATACGATTTCACTTATATGTGGAATTTAAGAAACCAAATAGATGAACATGTAGGAAGCAGGAGGGAAAAGGAGAGAGGGAAAGAAACCACAAGAGACTCTTAATGATAGAGAACAAACTGAGGGTTGATGGAGGGAGGTAGGTGGGAGATGGGCTAGATGGGTGATGGGTATTAAGGATGGCACTTGTTGGGATGAGGATTGGGTGTTGTATGTAACTGATGAATCACTGAATTCTACTCCTGAAACCAATATTGCACTGTATGTTAACTAAAATTTAAACTATAAATAAATAAATAAATAAATAATAAATAAAAAAAAAAGATATCCACGTTAGTAAGAAATCTGGCCCACAAGACCTTCTCTCTCTAGTGTCACACCCATAAATGTTTTATATCACATGGCAAAGGGGACTCTGCAGATGCAATTGAGGTTACTAATCATTGACTTCAAGATAGGACAATTATTGGGTGGGTCCATTTTAATCACATAATCCTTCAAAGGGAGAAGAGGAGAGTAGAAAGGAAGGCAGAAAGATTAGAAGCACAAAAAGGATTCAGTGTACGGTTGCTAGCTCTGAAGATGGAGTAGACCACAAGTCAGCCAACAGCCAGCAAGGATACAGCGACTTCAGTCCTTTAACTGCATGGGATTCTTTCATCAACCTTAATGAGCCTGGAAGCCTCCAGGTAAGAACCCAGGTTCCTGACACCAACATAATTTGACTTCATCGTCTTCATTTTTACTTCAGTCTTTGACACTGTCAGCAGAGAACACAGCTGAGTAATGCTGTGCCCAGCCTTCTGACCCACAGAAACTGTGAGATAATAAATGGGTGTTGTTTTAAAGCACTAATTTTGTGGCAATTTGTTATAGAACCCAAAGAAACCTAATACGATATTCAAGAAGAGATGTTAGCTAGGTCAGCTTTTGGATAAATGAATCTGGAGCTCAATGGAGAAGTCAAAGGTTAGAGCTACAAAGGTGAGTGTCAAATGCATGGTACTTAAGAGCTGGATGAAATGCCCCTAGGGTAAAAGTGCAGAAAGAAAAGAAAAGAAGAGGGTTTAGAAATGGGGCAGGAAAATCGGTTGCATTTTTATACACCAATAATGAAGCAACAGAAAGAGAAATCAAGAAACTGATCCCATTCACAACTGCACGAAAATCATAAAATACCTCGGAATAAACCTAACCAAAGACATAAAAGACCTGTACGATGAAAACTATAGAAAGCTTACGAAAGAAATTGAAGAAGACACAAAGAAATGGAAAAGCATTCCATGCTCATAGATCGGAAGAATAAACATCGTGAAAATGTCATTATTACCCAAAGCAATCTACACATTCAATGCAATACCAATTAAAATTGCACCAGCATTCTTCTCAAAGCTGGAACAAACTATCCTAAAATTCGTATGGAACCACAAAAAACCCCAAATAGCCAATGTGATACTGAAGAAGAAAACCAAAACGGGAG
>CM053577.1:50510324-50669315 GCA_028646485.1 Cryptoprocta ferox
CGTAGCAAAGTGGATGGACCTCGAGGGTGTCATGCTAAGCGAAATAAGTCAGGCGGAGAAGGACAGATACCATATGTTTGCACTCATAGGTCTAACAGGAGAAACCTAACAGAGGACCATGGGGAGGAGAAGGAGGAAAAAGAGTTAGGGAGAGGGCGGGAGACAAATCATGAGAGACTCTTGAATACTGAAAACAAACTGAGGGCGGAAGGTGGTGGGGAAAAGGGGAAGGGGGTGATGGTCATGGTGGAGGTCACTTGTGGGGAAGAGCACTGGGTGTTATATGGAAACCAACCTGACAATAAACTATAAAGTTAAAAAAAAAAAAGAAAAAGAAATGGGGCAGGAAATATCAATAGGGAAACTGAGATATTACAGAGGTGAGTTTCAAGAAAGAGGGAGTGGTCAACTGTGATCAAAGCTGGTGACAGGCCCCAAGATGAAGGTAGAAAAGTGACCGTTGGTTTGGCAATATGGAGACTGCTGGTGATTTTGAAAAGCACGGGTTCAGTGGCATGACAGATGCCCAGTGGAACAGGAAGAGAGAACAGGATATGAGAGGAAAGAGGCATGCAGGTAACTAGAGAGGTTTTGCTTCGGAATGCAAAGAAAAAGGACTGTAGCTGGAGGGGAGACACAGGAGTGAGGATGGAAGGAAAAGTCAAATGGAAAATGCTAAGGAGTGCTTTCATGCTAATGGAAATGAAATAGTAGAGAGGGGGAAACGGATTATGTGCAGCAATGAGAATATAGCTACAGGGAAAGCATGAAGGGATGGGATTCAAAGCCTGGCAGAGGAGTTGGTCTAAGATGGGACAGGGGGACTCCAACCACTGTAATACAACACAGAGACTACAGGTGCAGGTAAGGACAAGCTCTGCATTGGTTGGTAAGACGAAGAGGGAGTTCACCTCAATGTCAAGTTCTCATTGGAGTAGGAAGCAAGGTCACCAGCTGAGATTGGGGTGTTGTAGGTTTTAGGAAAAGCATGAAATGGTATGAAATGGTCATTTTAGAAAGTGGTCTTTTCCAAATGGTCAATCCCCTAGAATGAACGTACAAGAGAAACGGAGTAGGACTGGCAGGCTGTTTTGAGTGTCCTTTGGAGCAGTGCAGTCAGTTTAAACTGAGAGTAATTAATTGCAACTTTTTCTTTCGCCATGTTTAACTGCTTTAGTTGCAGGAAAGGTGAATAGTTATTAATGTTATTTAAAATGTTATTAAAACAAATTTTTTTGCCAAATGTCTTCTTCCTGCTATAGCCAAACACAGCTTTTTCACTCTAAACCTTAGAAGGATGACCTTAGAAGGCTGTCTCACTAGTTTTGATAAACTAAAATGTTCTCCCTTGCATGGTCCTGTTCCAGTGGTGAGCAGAAAGGAAAAGAAACTGTTCTACTACTGTATAGCACAATCATAATGCTGTGTGATGCTACTTCCACATGTTTCTCATGTGCAGTAGGCTTTGCAGTCTTTACCTTGTGAACTTTTCTTTTTTTTAAATCTGTTTGAGAAGGATCTGATTCTCCCCCATGCATGCATGCACACATATACACACACACAAAATAATTTTAAATTACACATGTGTGCATGTCTGTATGTATTTATGCATGTATACAGCAGATCTGTTATTAACTGCTGAAGGTATCACATATCTTCTTTCTTATAATAGGATTTATTTTATTTATTTTTCTTTTGGGGGAGTGAGAGAGAGTACCTGCATGCAAGTGGGGGAGGGGCAGAGGGTGAGGGAGGGAGAGAATCTCAAGCAGGCTCCATGCCCAGTGCAGAGCCTGATGTGGGGCTCAATCCCAGGACTGTGAGATCATGACCTGGGGCGAAATCAAGAGTTGGACACTTAACTGGCAGTTTAACCACTTAGCTGGATAATTAAGTGACTGAGCCACCCACCCTCTTATAATAGGATTTAAATTCAACAAGCTTCAGCAAGAAAATTGAGTTTACCGAAGTAAATTTTTAAAAAACCCAAAAAACAAAAAACAAAACAAATATTAGAAGGAGCTTAACAAGGTCCTTCAGACAGTTATAATTATAAAGCTCTTCCTAACATCTGAAGGGAGTATCTAGGTGTCTCTTCTTTCCTTATTGGCATCCTTCAACTGCTGATATAACCAGCTATGTTAGAAACCAAAGGTACTTCTTAAAGACAAAGCTCAGAGCAAGCCTCAGGAACAGTTTTTAAAATGAGCCTGAAAGAGACTCAAGTAGGTTGCCCATATAGCATCAATCTGTCTACACAAACCAACAATAAAATTCCTAACAACCTAGGGCAACAAAAATAAAAATAAACAAATAGGACTACCTCAAACTAAAAAGCTTTTGCACAGTGAAGGAAACCATTAACAAATGAAAAGACAATCTACTGAATGGTAGAAGATATCTGCAAATGATATACCCAATAAGGGGATAATATTCAAAATATATAAAGAACTCACACAGTTCAATATCAAAAAACCCAAACAACTGATTAAAAAAACAAACAAACAATTGGGGTGCCTGGGTGGCTCAGTTGGTTAAGTGTCTGACTCTTGATTTTGGTTCAGGCCATGATCTGTGGTTCATGAGTTTGAGCTCTGCACTGGGCTCTACACTGACAGTGCGGAGCCTGCTAGGGATTCTCTCTCTCCTCTCTCTTTCTCTCTTCTCCCTCTCTCTCTCTCTCTCTCTCTCTCTCTCTGCACCTACCCCAACTTGCTTTCTCTCTCAAAATAAATAAACTTAAAAAAAAAACACAATTGCTTAAAAAATGGGCAGAGGACCTGAAGAGACACTTCTCCAAAGAAGGCATATAGATGGTCAACAGACACATGAAAAGATACTCAACATCACTAATCACCAGGGAATGCAAATAAAAACCACAATTAAATGTCACTTCACATCTGTCAGAATGGCTATTATCTAAAAGACAAGAAGTAACAAGTGTTGGTGAGGAATCAGAAAAGGGAACCCTTGTGCACTGTTGGGAATGCAAAATGGTGCAGCCACTGTGGAAAACAGTGCAAAGATTCCTCAAAAAATTAAAACAAGAACTACCATATGATCTGGCAATTCCACTTCTAGATATTTATTCAAAGAAAATGAAAACACTGATTAAAAAAGATGCACCCCTATGTTCACCGGAGCATTACATACAAGCGCATTACATACAATAGCCAAGATAGTGAAGTTGAGCTTTCTTTCATATGTTTGGAATCCATTGCATTTCTTTCCCTATGAACCGTACATTTCATTTGCCCATTTCTTGTCTTGAACTATTGGTCTCTTTATTTTAGCTTATTGCATCTAAAGGAAATACTGGCTCTTTACATCTAAAGGAAATTAGCATTTGATGGTAGGTTTCAAATTTCTCCATAGCTTATCTTTTGACTTAATTTGCTATTTGTCTGTCTATATAAAATCTTTTTGGTAATGAGAGGAAAAAATTCCTAACAACTTAATTTCAAGCACCTTCCTGCCCACCCCAGAGGAATAATATATGGAAGTTAAGTTTTGTAAAGTTATCTTGAGTGTTTTAAGAGAATGGTTCTATAAATATATTGTCCTTATATAATATCCATTATAATTTTAAAATAAGTTGTACACCCCAGTGACACCAAACTTCTCAAAATAAAGTCTGTTTTAGCCACATTATTCATAAAATAATTGCTTTCATAGGAGTTCCTCTTTCAGTTGTGCACAATTTTGCTTTATCTTTCCACGACTATCTTCTAATAGTACTCCTTGCTTTTTAAATGTACAGCTACACATTCATTCTCTCTGTCCTCTAGTCTTATTAAAAAACACTTTACTTGGTCTGTATGTATCAATAAGAATTCCCATTACATGGACAATGATGATAGAGTGCAGAAGAGAGGATGCTCCCTTTCCATCAGAACAGTTTTCAACCTTTTCCATGGTAACCCATCCCCAAGAGAGACAGGTACATATTGGCACACAACTTACACAAGTGTCACAGGTTGAACTGTGACACTCCCCCACCCCCACAAAAGATATAGTAAAGCCTTAAGCTCTGGGACCTGTGAATGTGACCTTATTTGAAAGTTGAGTCTTGCAGATATAATCCAGTTAAGATGCAGTCACTCTAGGGGTGCCTAGGTGGCTCAGTTAGTTAAGTGATCAACTTTGGCTCACATCATGATGGCATGGTTTGTGAGTTTGAGCCCCAAGTTGGGCTCTGTCCTGACGGCTCAGAGCCTGGAGCCTGCTTTTGATTCTGTGTCTCCCTTTCTCTGCCTCTCCCCTGCTCGCACTCTGTCTTTCTCAAAACTAAATAAACATTAAAAATTTTTTTTAAAAATGCAGTCACTCTAGAGTAGGGCAGCCCATATTCCAATATGACTAGTGTCCTTACAAGAAGAGAGGGACTCACAGAGAAAGTGCATGAAGACACAGACACAAGGGGAAATGGCAGGCGATGTCAGAGGCAGAAATTAAAGTGCTATATTAGCAAGCCATAGATCACCAGAAATCATCAGAAGCTAAGAAGCAAGTAAGGATCCTCCCCTGAAGCCTTCAGAGAGAGGGAGCATGACCCTGCCCATACCCTGATTTTGGACTTCTAGCCTCCAGAACCGTGAGACAATAAATTTCTGTTGTTGAGCACCTTCTAAGTGAGACTCTATTTTATTTAAACTCTTAAAATATTTAATTTTGATTTCACTTCGCCAGATTGCTTAAAAAAGGAAAATGCATAAGAAGAAAAATGCACATCAGGTAAAGTTGTAGAAATGCGTATTATTCCAGAAGTACCTGAAAAAGCATTGCTGTAATATCTAGATAGGGTCTGCATGATGTCTTTTGAGTGCTGAGTCCATGGTGCTATCTTTCTGTAGGTTTTGACACGGTGAACAAGTTGAGAACCACCATACTGAAGGGACAGGGTATCCCCATGATCTTCATAGAGTTCCTCAAATAACCTAAACCAAAGAAAAAAGAAACACTAAAAAATTTTACCAAAAGTGTTACACATGTTGTTCACTTAGGTACCTATGAATTTCTGAGAGCCTTTCAAGTAGTCTCTTGATGATAAATGTACATGCAAAATATACACTATAGTAATAATCTAAAAAGTAACAAAATCAAATAAAACACTAAAAGGAAGTAGGGGCACCAAAAACATAACCCACCAAAGCCAGACCACAGTGGTTCTAACCTTACTGAAAGACTTCTAACTTTTTCGGGCTGTCAGATCAATTTACCTCCCACAACAGAATTTTCTACCTTTCTGAAAAAAGGACATGCTCTTGTCAAAGGCAGACAAACTGTATTCTTTCCTAAAAACACATGTTTGAAACTTGTATTTCTTCCCGTGCCTGTTAAGATTTTCAGTGCAGTGATATCTGTGGATTTGGCCATTTGGAAGCTGATCGTTTTGCTCAACAGAGCTTTTAAGACTCCGTCAGATGGCCAACAACAACCATCATTTATTTTCAAGAAACAGCACCTCACGCAGTGTCACAGATCCATTAAGCAGTGAAGACACAGTAATCCTTAATGAAGAATCCATCTTTCATATGCCTTATATTTTTAATTCCAAATGTATGAAGGCACATTACTTTTTCTAATGCAGTCTGGATATAGTTTTTTTTAATCCACTAGTTTGTATTTATCTAAAGTACTTGGATTTATCTAAAGAGCACAGTATTTATTGATAATTAACACCAACAAAAAAATAAAAACCATGGCAATGACACACGGGTCTTTCATAGAAATAGTTATTACAGAATTAATTTGAATAATGTCTTTTAGCAACATAACTTTTGAGAAGCTAAATGAAGAAACACATTCATGTTTCTTATTAATAATAAGAATTGCTTATTATTAATCAGTTTTGCTTTCCGTCATTACCAGCATTCAAAAGGCAGAAAAGATTTACCGAACTGCATCTGTATCAAACTGTAGATTAGGCTTGTCGATTAGTCCCAAGGAGTACAGCTGATAAGCCAAAGCACATTTCCCCACCATAAACTGTGCCGTGTTGGTGCGGTCTAAACAGTCCACACAGTTGGTTCGAAGAACACCAGTCTAAAGAGAAATACCATTAAGACTTTCCAACCAGTATTCAGTGACCAAAACTGCTTCTATCCCACTTCGGATTTCTTTTCTTAAAAAACAGAAGAAAAGCTGTAGGCAGGGTATTATTCCTGCACAAATAATGAAGAACATTATAAAAGGTTACATTTGCTGCTCACTTAATATTGCTGCAATGGCAATTATTATCCTTTCTAGTCTATATTTGAATATTCTTCTTGAGTTTAAGATAAAACAGCTAACATTTTCCACATGTACCAATTAGTAAAATATGTGCTTTTCCCCCGATACTTCTCTTTTATTGTACAAACCAAATATTCAGTGGTTGGGGCCATAGCTTTCTCAAATCATAATTAATATATATAGTGATTATACCTGGCTCATTTTCCAAAGAGATTCTAACTTATTCTTTTCCCATTTATGTTTCTATTTACAATAATAAAATTTATAACGTACAAGAAAAAATCCACGGGCCATTATTATTTTAGTTGCACATCATTTGTAAGAGTTAAATACTAGCAGTAAGGCTTTTAAAAAATCATTCTCAAATGATTAATAATTTTGCATTAAATACGAATACGAAGTGTATCTCTCTCCACAACTTCTGTCAGAAAACATCATACACTGTGAATACAGATTCTATTCACTATTAATATAATATCATCTATACCTGCAGGCGACCAGTGGGAATCACACATCCTCCTAGTTCATTCCACCTGTGTTTAAAAATAGATGCTTTAAAAAAATTTTTAATAGCATAATCTATATTCATTTTTGGTACTAGCTCTTTATAAAGAATCAAAGTAATGGGGCTGAATGCGCCAGAATAATCAGCTGATTCTGCTTACTTTCATTCTTTCTGGTGAGTGAATATGCAAATGATCACGATGGAATGCTATCCATGCTCTCTTTCTCTTCACAGAGAACCCAGGAAAACCCAGGAAAGAAGCAACTTAACTCGCCCCAGTGTCCCACAACTCAGGCATTTATCACCCATGTTCAACCCAAATCCCTCTTGCTTTAATTTAAGCCTATTTCCTGTGTGGTCTCTATAGACATGAATAGTAATTGCAGGGGATGTTTCTACCAAAATCTTCCAAGCTTTTCCTCCTTCCCTCAATGCTAAGATTCTCCACTGCCTCTAGCTTTTCTTTGTGGAGCTTTGTTGTGTTCCTTTGGTTGGCTGGTTGTTCCTTCCTTATTATTTTCCTTCCTACTTATTTTCTCCATTTGCTATTGAATGCCTGGGGATATGTTCTAAATACTATATAATGAAATTGTTATTTTACTTTAATTATTTAAATTTTTTAAATTATTTAAAACTTTTTCATTTCTTAAGGTATTTTAATTATTTAAAAAAAATTTTTTTAAGTTTATTTGAGAGAGACAGAGACAGCGTGGGTGGAGGAGGGGAGAGAGAGGGGTAGAGAGAGAGAATCCCAAGCAGGCTCTATACTGTTGAGCCTGGACATGGGACTAAAACGAAACTGTGAGATCATGACCTGAGTTGAAACCGAGAGCCTGACATTTAACCAACTGAGCCACCCAGGACCCCCAAGATATTTTAATTATTCAAAAGAAGGTGCAGTACAGAAAAGAGTTAACACAACAGGCCTGACTGCCTTCCTCAGAAAGGACTGCTTATACAGTTGGTCCTTGGCTGGCATCTGGGAACCTGTGTTCCCACAATTCCCAGATGGACAAGAGTGGCTCACTGTACCTAAACTGTCTGTAGAAATGATATGGTTTTGCTGAATATCCTCTTTCCTTAGGGGAGTCAGGAATTTTGGTATGTGCCAAGCAGAAGCTGCCTAAGGGACCAGCCTCCAGTAAAAAAAACCCTGGTGCTGAGTATCTAATAATCTCCTCGGGTTGGCAACATTTCACACATGCTGTGACAACAGGTTGCAGGGGGAGTTAAGTATGTTCTGTGTGATTCCATTAAGAGAGGACTTTGAAAGCTTCACCTATTTCCTCTAGACTTTGCCACGTGGGCCTTTTCCCTTTACTAATTCTGCTTTGCATCCCTTGACGTTAATAAATCACAGCCATGAGTACAGCAATATGCTGAGTGCTTTGAGTTTTATTCGTGAATCACGGATCCTGGGGATGGTCTTGAGGACCACTGTCACCGGTATCCCCAAATTCAAACTGTAACAAAAGGATGATTTTTTTTTGAATTATTTTTTTAAATGTTTGTTTATGTTAGAGAGAGAGAGAGAGAGACAGAGAGGCAGAGAAACAGAGTGCGACTGGGGAGGGACTAAGAGAGAGGGAGACACAGAATTGGAAGCAGGGTACAGGCTCTGAGCTGTCAGCACAGAGCCCAACACGGGGCTCAAACTCACTTACAAACTGTGAGATCGTGACCTGAGCCAAAGTTGGACACTTAACTGACTTGCCACCCAGGCACCCCACAAGAGGATGATTTCTAAAGACATACACACAATGGTTCGTTTTTGCTCTGTATGATTTTTGGGTTTTTATCATTATAATTAACTTTGTTCGCTGAAAAAATAAAATGCTGAGAATATATAACATTAGTTCATTAAACGATACATAAAACATGATCCTTGATCTGAAGAAGCTCACAAAGTAGTAAGGAAGAAAGGTTTGTGAGCAATGACTATAACACAACGACAAACATTATTTTCACAAAAATGTCAGTATTTAGTCTATGGAAAAAAATTCCTGCCCCTATTTAATGCTGAAAAATAGAATTCATTGCAGAAAATTTTACTTGGCAGAAGTATCTGCTGTAATGTTTATTCCACGAAGTAAGAGATATTCTGTGCCTTCCATCTGAAGTTACACAACCACCAGAGGAAATCCCATGCCTATAGTGAGTGTTCATTCCACAACCACATGAGCAGCCTGTCTTGTCTCCCCAAAGAAATTCATCCATCTTTCAAGTAATACAAACTGCTCATATTAACAATATTTTTATCTATAAGAGCAAAATTTTTGATTTACGTTTTTAAACACCATACGTACTTTTCATCTGGCCGCAAAATGCTACAGTAAGAATCAGGGCGGTTTACAAAGAAACCGGTTTTCTTCACCACACTTTCTGCAATCACGTTCAGTCGATCAAGAACATTACACAGCTTGCTGGGGAGAGGAGGAAGAGAGAGAAGAGTGAGAAGAACCAAGTTTAATATATATTTATCTTTACATCGGAAGCAAATAAGGTCTATAGTAATGATAGGGATTTAAGTTTTAAAATCTCTGGTTTGTACTCAACAGGAACATTGTTAACAATTAATTTCTGCAATATAATGTGTGCTCAGTAACTAGCAAGATTCGATGCGAAGAGACATGAAGGGCCTGTGTCAACTCTTGGCAAGCCTTAATCTTGGCACATTACGTCCCCAGGAGAGCTTCTCCCAAAGCCTCTCACTACTTAAGAGTCAAATCAGTCAAGTCAATACGGATTCATAAAGTGACGGTGAGGAGAACACAATGCACAGGGTGGGTGGCGGGGGAAGAAAACACTGGAAAATAAATATGAATGGCGCCAACCTGTAATCAGGCTTCAGTTCTAGGAAAATCTGTGCATATGCGTGTGTGAGTGTGTGCGTGGGTATCTAACTACACAAAATGATTTAGAAAAAAGTACAATGAGTTAAACTACAAAACAATATGGTAACATTAAAAAAATTAACAACACCTCAGAATAAACTTAGTGTGCACAGGACGCCTGGTAAATGAGTAAAAGGACAATGCAAGGTTAAGGAAAGAAAGTTCCGGGGCACCTGGGTGGCTCAGTCGGTTAAGCGTCCGACTTCGGCTCAGGTCATGATCTTACAGTTCGTGGGTTCGAGCCCTGCATCGGGCTCTGTGCTGACAGCTAGCTCAGAGCCTGAAGCCTGTCTTCGGATTCTGTGTCTCCCTCTCTCTCTCTGACCCTCCCCTGCTCATGCTGTCTCTCTCTCTCTCTCTCAAAAATAAATAAAACATTTAAAAAAAGGTTCCTTGGATGTGAGGAGTTTTGAGTCAGATCCTGACAGGTAAAGGAGAGGTGGTAATGCAGCCCAGGGAGGTGGGGGTTGAACCACAGGAGAAAAGGCTCAGTAATGGGACCCTGGCTGCTACCCCGGAGGCTGGGCATGCAGTTTCATTTTCGAGGAACAGAACAGCCTGGGAATAAAGAAAGAGTCACTCCATTTTGGAACGAACCAGGGGATGGGGCTTTAACATTACACTAAGAGCTTGGATTTCCTATGAACAGTCAGGAGCTACTGCAGGTTCATCCAAAAGCTAGATCTTCCAAAAGTGGTGTCTGAGAAGGTGATCATACGGGGACAAGATGAAACAGGGCACAGTGAAACGAATGCCTGTAAGGGAAAGCGTGGAGCAGGAATGTCCTGAAATGACCGGTTACTTCAAAGAGAATGTGCAAGTGGTATTGGTCATGGGCAAAAAAAGAGTTTGGTCAATTAATTTAAGCGCTCAAATTATACATCAGCAGCAAAACAGTCCCCTCAGCAGGTTCATGAAGGAAGTGAAAAGAGAACATTTACTTTACCACAGAGAACAGCTTCCTGCTATTTTACGTCACAAGAAAAGGAAACTATCAGAACCAAACATATGGATATCTACTCACCTTTTGGTGTACTTGGCCATATCCCAAGGAATATAAATAATAGTGTGTTCAGGAGGGAGAAATTGGTTGAGGTATGTCACAGCAGCCACGAGTTCTTCACTCAGAATTCTCTCATGCTTTCTTTTCTCTCGTTCCTTTATCAAAAATTAAACATTTTCAGGGTTCTAATTACCTTAAGTCAGAGGAAGAGACTTTTAACATTTTATTTTTCAGCTAAGACAAAGAAGCCTAAGTCTTAAATATACCGAAATAAAATCTAAAATAAAAATAATATAAATGCAAAGAAATAAATTTAATTCATTGAATTAAAGTCAATAGATAATTAGCTTCAAAAATTCAAGGAGATGAGATTTCTTTTTAATGATCTCCTGCAGCCCCAAGAAGCCCAGTTCACCCTCCCAGGCCTGGTCTGTACATGCCACACCCCACTTTGGCAGAGGAGAACCCCCCAAGGACCAGAAGGAGGAAACCCTGAACTCCAGCCCGCTTAAGTACCAGACATAAATCAACTAGGTCTGGATGGATAATCCCTAAACTGGCTGAGAGTGCTTTTGCAGCCTACGCGTGTTTTTAAATTTGACTCTTAAAACACCCTGTGAGATAACCAAGTCAGGCACTTTCTCTCCTTTTACGCTGTGGTTGAATGAACTGGAGTTGAGAAGTGTTCATGGGACCAAATCCTACCTTCTGCCTACCTGCTATACCTCCTTACTTATTACATGCCTCTCATTCAAGAGACACTAATGCAGGGGAGCCTGGGCGGCTCAGTCAGTGAAGGGTCTGACTTCAGCTCAGGTCATGATTTCACGGTTCGTGGGTTCAAGCCCCAGGTTGGGCTCTGTGCTGACAGCTCAGAGCGTGGAGCCTGCTTCAGATTCTGTGTCTCCCTCTCTTTTCTCTGTCCCTCCCCCACTTGCTCTCTATCTCTGTCTCTCTGTCTCTCTCTCAAAAAATAAACATTAAAAAAAAATTAAGAAAAAAAAAGAAAGGCCAGTACATTGCAGCACAGCTCTGTGACTGGAATGCTGGCTCAGCTGCCTGCCAGTCACGCAACCTTGGGCAAGGTTCTCAACTTTCCTGGGCCTCTATTTCTTCATCTATAAAATGGGGTAACAATAGTATCTCCCTTAGAGCGATAATGTGAGGTTTAAAAGAGATGAAAACAATAATCTCTTATCAGAGCAACTGGCATGCAAGAACCATTAATAACAATTAACCATTTTTATTGTTATCTTGATAAGGACTTCACTGAGAAACAAAGAAAAACAATTCAGTGATAGTGACACCGACATGGTGTTGAGGCACTATTGCTGGCATCAAAATGGGTCTCTGCTGTTTTCAATCTTGGTATTAGTTATTAGTTGTCATGAATTTAATTAGATAGCCACTGTGGAAACAAAAAGGGTATCTATTTTGCAGAGCTAAATAAATCAAATGGAGGAATTAGAAAAGAGTTGATTAAGAACAGTGTTAAATCAGTTTAGGATGAACATGTATTTAGCTTTTCACATCTGAGGAAATTAAATTATGTATCTGGAACTTTTCTCAGAAACACTTTGACTCAACTAGGGAAACAAAATCTTTTTGAAATTTTTTGATCAAATCTGACATTTTATGAGAGGGAGAGGAAAGGTTATTTAATCAACCTTAGATCATCTCTATGTGAAGAATCTGCTTTATGCATTGTCTGTCCGTCATGGATTAGTGTTAGTGGGTTTAGTCAGCCTCCTTCGGGTCACAGAGCTCTATTACAACCAGATGAAAACATCACATATACAAGTGATTTTGAGTATCGTTCCAAGAGGTCAGAGACTCCCCATTGACCATCCATGGCTCCCAGACTAAAAACCTCCATGCACATTCAGTGCTTGTTTCCAGGTTGACTTCCTATTGATTCCCCAGTAATACTACTGATGGTGCATGGATTGCTGCAAAATGTCAACCAGCACCTCAAACTTCCACAACTAGCGAAGCTGGGGTGGGGGCGGGGTTACAACACAGGGTAAAAAAGAAAAGAAATCGAGAAAAGTATTTTATTTTAGTGACTTCATACAGAGGGCAAATAAAGAATGAACATTCTGGGGTGCCTGGGTGGCTGACTCTTGATTTCAGCTCAGGTCGTGATCTCATGGGTTCGTGGGATAGAACCCCACATCAGGTTCTGTGCTGACAGTGTGGAGCCTGCTTGGGATTCTGTCTCCCCCTCTCTCTCTGCCCCTCCCCTGTGCACACACGATCTCTAAATAAATAAATAAATAAATAAATAAATAAATTCATAAACTAAAAAAAAAAAAAAGAATATCCCTCAGTATCATTCAACATACACAAATGCATTCTTTGACTCTAATCACAAATTAATACTTTTTCCAAGTGAACTGAATAAACATCTTCTTTTAACCTAGGAATAAAATAACTTATGGCAAAACCAAAAAAACCCTCTTTTCTATTTCACAAAATAGCGACTTAATCTCCAAGCTATTTTCTAGTTATCTCTAGTTATTGCCAGGATTTTTATGACAATGGAGTGATAAATGAGTACAATTTTTTAGGTCCACTGAGTAGCCTTTAAATATTAAAAAATAAATGTATAGTTGAGAAATCTGGGCAAGAACACTTTACAATCACATGTATTAGATGCTATTTTTTGAATCTGCATATTTAATACACAATTATTTCAAACATCATAGACTGAATCTCTGTTTAGCCATAGCTTTTAACCATACTGTAAGAACTTTGCAAACCATGCAGAAGAGTCATTGTTCCCTATTTTGGTGAATGGCATCACCATCCATCCGCTGGAGTAACCAGAAGCCTAGGGATCAAGCCTGACATCTCCCTCTCCCTCGTCTCAAATCCAGCCCATCACCACGTCTACTGCCTCCATACACTTCTCCTCAGCTCTACCACACCGCCCTGGTTTAAACCAGGGTCACCCCTTTCTTGGATAATTAGAATAGTCTCCTATGTGGTCTTCCAGCATATTCTTTAACCTATGCCAATCCATATGTTGTCTTTGTAGAGGTCAGGATGACCTTTCCAAAATATAAATCACATCACAATCCTCTCAATTATGCAAAACCTTCAATGGTTTTCCATTACACTCCCATGATAAAGACCACACTCATCAACACACCCTACAACGCTCTGCAAGGTCTAGCCGTAACTATCTCTTCAGCCTCATCTCACAACAGGTTCTCTGGCCCTCATCAGCAGGGCCTCTGCCATAGGCCTTCCCTTCCTCAAAGGCACCATATCCGACCCAGGGCCATGGTACCTGCTGTTCTGAGTTGAATTCCCTCTCTTCTTGGCCTAGTTAATGCCTCTTCCTTCAGTCTGCACTGATTCATCACCTCCTCAGGGGAAACTTCTCTCCCAATATAAACTCTGTTTATAATGTCTTGGTATATACATATAACACTTGGTATAATATATATATGTATATTGGTGTGTGTATATATGTATATAGAATATAGATAGATATATAGATCTATATATATAATACTTGATATAATACATAACACCGTTTAGCCTGTCTTGTACCTCTTCACTACTTCACCATCTCCTCCATTAAACCGTTAGCTCTATGAAGGCAGGAATTGTTTCTGTGACTGCCTTGACACAAAGGAAACCTTCAAGAATACTTGTTAAATAACGAACTAAATGGACACACGATTCCTTGGTGTTGATTAAATTAAGTTACATTTCTTAACCAACCTCTCAGAATAATCTCAGAGATTACTAAATTGTTGGCCACTGCTACAACCGTAACAAGACCCTTGCTCTTCATGCTCTCGGGTGTGTTCGTGGCTATGGACTGAGACTCTTTCAATGCACATGGTTGCAATGGATATAGATACAATTTATTATCTTCTCTCCATCCTAGGCTAATGACCCGAGTGCCTACTTACATACACGAGGTATGTTGCCCAGACACCTCTCACAAGGAAGCACAGAATGGTAAGGCCATGCTACCACTTTGTCCACCTGGTTCTTGAACCACAGCAGTACCCCATTTCTGAATCTAGCCTTTAGACCTTACTGCTATGTATTAGCCTTCCTAAGAGATCACTGGATTGTCAAGGGAACAGGGCATATCAAGACAAGGCTGTGATTGTGTGATCTCCATGCTTCCTTCTCCAAGCTGTCCTGGAAACTAAGGCAGAATTTCATTCATTTCCAGGTCACCCAAGGAGATGAGAAGACTGACAGACAGCATCGCCCTCTTCCCTTGGAAACATACCACTGATTCTCCCAGTTACCCAGGGCAGAGGCCATACAGAATCTAAGGCCAAAGGACAGCGCCTTCGACAGTCAAACACAGGGTTCTGTCACAACACAGAAAGTCTATAAAACAAGCTTGTTAAACTCCTTTGTGCCAAGGAAAGATTTTTCTGGTGTGACTGAATTTCAGAAGCAAACAGATGAGCACATCATACCTTCACTAAATTCAAGATGATGATGGGGGAGCCAAACCTCTGAAGCATCTGGTCAAAGTGAAGGGCAGCCACATGTGCAAATGGATCTGCCTGATCCACTGAGGGGGATAAAAAGGATGAATAAATACCAGAATGAAAATTATAAAACAAGAATAAAAGAAGTATAGGGCTTGGTTTTGTTTTCTAATGTTTAAAGAAATGCAATTCAACTAGCAGTTTCAATTAATTAATTCAATTCAATAAATCCAGTAGTTTCACTTCCCAAATTTCTGTTGAGCTTATCAGACACTCATTCTTCACGTATTTATTGAATCTGACTGATTCTTACATTTCTGAAGTAAAATACAGTTTACTAGTAGCCAAAATTAAAGAAAAATTATAAAGTTATTGAATAAAAATAACAGATGTCCTTCTTCTAAATATCTACCTTCCAGTAGTAAAACTTGGTTAAAATCTAAGAATTTATGAGATTTGTGTTCATCATCTCTAAATGTGGGGAAAAAAGGGTTACCATTAAAAAGATTGTTCTACACACATGTAATAGGTGGTTTAGGCATCATAGTCGAAATGTCCTGAGACCAGTATAAAGGCACTGATCCTCTAACTTGTACATAAGAAGAATAACTTCCTGCAGTAAAAGACATCACAGAAGCATCGCAGAGTATTTGTTCAGTCTCCACTTCATTTGCAACATCGCCCTGGAAAGAAAGGTGGCATTTAAAGATATTTTATTTTCTCAGAATTTTTTAATGGAAAAAATTTCCAAGTATATAATGAAATCATAATTCCCATTCTTAAAACATTTTAAAGAGGTAAACGTTGATCAATATTCAATGTGCACATTAGAAAAGGAAAGCCATTAAAATGCAACAAAAAAAGGGCAATTAAAAATAGCCGAGAATAGACTAGGAAAAAATCAAATTAAATAGCTAATAATACAAGTAGCAGAGAACAGCCTGAGTGATATAAATGGCAGAGAAGGAGAGAAAAGGAAAACAATTACATGAAATTATACAGGAGGTCAGGAAGACCAGCGGAATATAAAACTTCAGTCCTGAAGACCAGGGAGGAATGGAAGGGACAAAAGAGTGAGATTCAAATAATGCCTGATGGAAAGAAGCAAAAAAAAAAAAAAAAGGTCGAGTTCATTTTGCTTATAAAAGTATATAAGGATAAGACCAAGAATAATTTTAGAGACATTAATAACATGTCTGTTTGATTATCCTTAAAATATTCAAAAGTAACAGCAAAATTCCAATTTTTCTTAGAGCACCAGTTATAACTATTTTCATTATGTTGATATAATTTTAAGAACAATGTTGCTATTTTCACCCAGGGTTAGAACCCAATGTCTCACTCAATCTGTCTACTCAATCACACACCTGTGTAAGACTCAAGCTGTCTACTGCAAGTGGAGACGAAACACTCAGAGATTACATGACTGATGCAGGATGGAATTTCTGTTTTTGTTGTTTTCTGGGGGTGAGCCAAATAAGGAGCCCGCCTTGAACCAACCTAAAGCAGAGGGAATGGAATTAAGGGTTTCCATGCCTTGCTCTACTTGGTCTTCTTATCAAGGATGCATTTCCAGGGCACCTGGGTGGCTCAGCTGTTTAAGCACTGATTTCAGCTCAAGTCATGATCTCACAGTTCATGGATTCAAGCCCCACATCAGGCTCTGTGCTGATCGCTTGGAGCCTGGAGACTGCTTCGGATTCTGTGTCACCCTCTCTCTCTGCCCCTCCCCCGCTCACGCTCTGTGTCTCTCCCTCTCTCAAAAATAAATAAACATTTAAAAAATTAAAAAAAAAACTAGGATGCATTTCCAACAAGTGCTCCCCTCTACTTATTCCTCGAATGGAGGAACTTTGCTATTTTAGTCTCTACACTAAATATGCACTACATTTTGTCACATATTACCAAAATGGCTCATTGTCCAAAACATCAGACATGTCACAACTTTCCAAGGCACTGCATAACTTGCTCTAAGATAGCTGATGTTTCAGAACATCTGTATATATTAGTCACATTTGTCAAGTTTCAGACACTCTGCAGTATTATTCTCCTGATCATGTCCCAAACTAAGAAATGCCATTTTCTAGAATTCCACTTTGCTTCCTCTGTCAGCAAAGCGGATATGAAAGGTGAAAACATCAGCAGCGCTGTAGTTTCTCCATCTTACCTCACAGTTTGCACCTCTCTTGAGAAAGCGGGTCCCGGCAAACTTACTGGATCTTCTAGCTATTAGAGTGACATAGACTGGTCGTCCATAGATCAACAGTTCTTAGAAATTGAGTTAAAGCTGTCATAGCATTCACACCAAATTGTCACACCAAACCAAGAGAATCATTATTACCTTCAATATGCATTTAAATATATCTTGGCCAGAAGGTTAAAGAATACCAAAAGCTCTACCCAAGAATGGAATAGTACTGGGTCTAACTGTTCTTCCAAGTTATGCAGGTATTAAAGCAAAAAGAGGCCTCCCTAAGGAGTGGTTTCCATGAATTCCAGAGGAAACGGTTATCAGGTATAGGGTTAGTGGCCAAGGGAGGACCTGGTCTCTCCTTACAGTCAGCTAAAGGATGTAAACAGGTACAACTAATCCTTCCTCAGTCTTCAGAGATCATATACCTCTCAAAGAGAGCACATGTCATTTCACAGAGGGTTTAAATTATAAAGCAATATATGATACTTAGGGAATGGAGTAAGTGTAATACTGTAAATGTTACCCAAATTTGTCACCTAACTGCAAAAACTAAACACTGTGAACTATTGGATCTATATACAGCTATGTCACCTTATTTAACTTCTGAGCCTCAGTTTCATCTTCTGTGAAGTGGTGTAAGTACTAATAAAGTAACTAGCTTTATTAGGTGCTTGGGAGGACTAGGTTAGGAAAGGTGTATAAACCAGTGCCTGCCCTATAGCAAATGCTGAAAAGATAGCAATTGCTTTTATTATCATAGAGACTTCCAGAATTCATTACATGCTTGATAACTAGAAAACTAGATTCATCATATAAACTAATGAGCTTTAAAATTATAATCCATGGTGCTATTCCTTATTTTTTTAAAAAAATAAACATTTTTACTGTGCTTAATATATGCCTGGCCCTGAGTTAGCTCTTGGCAATACAAAACAGTTTGGAACTACCTTTTAGAAAATGCCTTTAGAAACTGTAGCACATTCCTTTTGGTGTCCTTGGTGGTGAAAACCGTGTATTCTTTCCAGGCAGATTTCACTTTCGGAGACAGAAAAAGTAATTCAGGGCCGAATCTCATTGTTCAGTGAATAAACCAAGCAGATACTACTACTCACTGCTTGAAAATGATTACAAAGTAATGATTTCAAGTGTAGCACATAAATCTCACTCATCCCCATTTCAAACCTTCTCTGTGTCTTCACCTCGCCTCCCTTCCTCTCTCATTTGCCATCAAGAAGGTACCACCAGCCCTTTTTAAGGCTAACCTCTCTAGATATGCCCCTTGGTCCCAAATGCTCTGGTGTGAGAAAGAATATTAATCGCATTTACCCACTTAATGGTCTCAAAATAAAAACTGTTTTAAAATTTTCATTGTAGGTCTAAAAAAAAAAACGAAGGCACAAGAATGTCAACTGGAAAACAAGCTAGGTTTACAAATTCCCTACATGATCTCAAAAAGGGACAGGGAAAACCTAAATACCACTCCTAGAAAGTATACACTGCCTTTCTAAACCTCATAGCATGGTAGCACTTTCTTGAAAGGTTTCAACCATAGCTAGAAACTAAGTAAAAGGAACAAAAAATATTTGTAACATTGAACTCAAAATCAGCTTAACCCAAGGTCCAACCTACTTCTACTTAATCTGTTATGTCCCTTCCCAATCCAGGCCTTGAGGACCTTATGCCCGAACCACTGCAATCTCTTCCTAACTCACGTCCCTGTTCTAGTCTCATTTGTCTTAATCCAGCTTGAAAACTAATGTCAACTCAACCCTCCTAAGTACTTCCATTTACATTGCCCTCTTGAAAAAACTTTCCAAAATTCAGGCATAAACCCAAAATACTTACTTAGTCTGACCACGAAAGCAGTCTGGTGACTGGCAATCTGACCCCCCCCCCCCCACTACCCATGACCTTGTACTTCCCAGGGGTTTTACACACAACACAAGACTACTCCCATGACCTTCTCTACCCCTACACTCATGGTGCTTCTTCCCCCCACCTATGCACTCACTCGCTGCTTGCTGCTATGGTCTGACTTTTGTTTAGAGCCCAGGCCAAGCCTGCCCCATCCTCCCCACCTGTCAGTGATTCTGCTCCTCCTCTCAAATAAGAATGATACTTATTGCCTATATCCCTTACTGTGCACACAATTTCTTCCCTGTTGTTTATCTTTCTGTTACAAAATAGATCTGTTCAAACGGTCCGCATTCCTTTTTGTATTTCCACTACCTGATATCATGGGCAAGTTTTCCTGCTGCACAGAATGGTAAATATAACCTTACAATTCATATATGGTTTTCTACAAATTGATACAGCCTAAGTTTAATAATATATATCTTAGTTTTTTAAAAAAGGATACTTGATTGTCCACAGAACCCATGAATAATATACAACAGCCAGTCACGATGAACAGTATTCTTAATTATATCCAGAAGTTCACCATTCCACACATACTTCATATAAGGCTCACTACAGATCCCAAATACACCTGAAAAATAAAAACTTGGTATCAGAAAGATAAGGAAATGGGTCGACGCTCTACTCATTGTTGAATTCTTAAGTTTTTAACTTCAAAATAAAATGCCTGATAAATAGCATTGCCATTTTCAGCGGATATAATTCACATCATCACTCAGAATACTATGCTGATCCTATATAAAGTAAGAGAATAAACACATTTTTCTGATTTGTGTTTTTAACCGAAGAGAGAGGAAAACGATAGGGAAATTAAGGACATATGTATATGTACAAGTACATGACTAAGGCCAAGAGATAGCACTTAAGCTGGCTGGAAGCACTGCTCTGGGGTCAGGGGGCCTGGGTCCAAATACTGGCTCTGCCTCTCACCAGCAGGGTGAGAGTGTGACTAAGCGTGTTACTTACTATCTCAGTGCCCCTGCTTCCTCAACCGTACCCGTATCATGTGGTTGTTGTAAAGATGAAATAAGTTGGTAATGCATATAAAGTGCTGTGAACCAGACTGGTGTCTTACTGATACTTCCATAAGTGATAGCTATTATCATATCAGGCTTTTTCTATGTGAAGAAATTAATTTCATCAAACATGATTTCAGCATATTCATATACATTTACTTAACATCAACAACTTTTACAAAACTTACATAAAGTGCAACATAAGAAATAAGTATATTTAAAAGATAATGGCTTAAAGATGAACAGTTCTGGATATCAGGCTATTTTCCCTCCCAAAACAGCTTTGTTAAGAGTGTTTATATACTATGACAAATACACTTGGTTTGATTCATAAAAACTAAACCTTCTTTACACAGAGCATGAATAGTACACACATGAACTAGAGTCCTGTCTTTGCCACGTACAAGACTCTGTGACCTCTGGTGAGTTGCTTAAATATCTCTGAACCTCAATTTTCCAAACTGTGAAATGATGATACTACTATCCCCTCAGAGATATGTTCAGATGAAATTAACACACCCAAAGTGACTAACACACTGCCTGACAGAGTAGAGCCTTTTAAAAAAAATGTATTATTATTTTTGTTTTCTACCTACCCCTATACCTTCTATTCTTACTCTGTTTCCTATCAGCTTCCCCCTCTGTGGAAAGAGAAGAGCGTCCCCACTAAAAGATGTGTATGTCCTAATTACCAGAACATGTGAATATGTTATGTTATGTGGCAAGGAGATACTAAAATTGCAGGTGGCATTAAGGTTGTTAATCAGACGACCTTGAGATGGGGAGATTATTTTGGATTATGTAGGTGGGCCCAATATAATCACAGTGTCATTGTAAGTGAAAGCGGAAAACAGGAATGTTGAGGGTCAGAGTGATGTAATGTAGGAAAAAGACCTTGCTGGCCATTGTTGGCTTTGAGCATGAAAGGGGCCCCAAGCCAAGGAATGTGGCAGCCTCTCGAACATGGAAATGGCAAGAAAATGAATTTTCTCCAGGGTCTCAAAAAAGGAATGCAACACTGTGAACTCCCTAATTTTAGTCCACTGCTACCTATTTTGGACTTCTGACTTCTGTAACATAGTACATTTGTATAGTTTTTAAGCCACTAAGTTTGCAGTAATTTGTTATAGCAGCTTTGAAAACCTAATATACAAGGTTGTTCATATCTGCCAAGTAGAACTGCTCTAAACAGAGTAAAAAATCAAGTGGCTTTTAGAGGCTTAATTGGGATTTCAGAACAAATATTCAAATTCAGATTTAGGATGATACATAGTGCAAATTTAGTAGTACTTTTAGCTTTTCTATTACAAAGTATGGTATTTAGAAGAAATGATGCAAACAAATATTCAGTAACACATTACCTTATTCTCCACCTGTCTCTGGTAGTAAAGGTTACAATTTGGGAGTCTGAACCAGGGCAAATTTATGTGATCTTGATGTTCTGAGGTAGGCAGGGTTCACTGAGTTTGGCCCTTAGTGCAAGGGAATCAATCTAATAGGTTAGTAATAGTCAAGGGCAATGCCAGGGATGGCATCCAGTTTAAGTAACACTCTAAGTATACTTAGTGTGAATAAGAGCCTTTGGCAAAATGTTAATACTGCACAGCCTCTTCTTGAGTGTCCTACAAGGACAAACCTGCTGCAACTTTAGATTACATTCTACCTTTGCACCTACATCTTCATCACCATTATTTAAGTTGCACAGAGAAAAGTGACCAAGCACTACTGACTTACTATGTTTCCATAGTAAATTCAATTCAGCTAAGCTGGTTTAAGTCTGAAATGATTCCTTCACAATATTCACATTAGCTGTGCCCTGGCTTTGATTTCTAGACCAAATCTAGGGATAAAGGTACCGATTCTGTTAGGAGACTCTGGACTAGTCACATGTGGTCCTACAGTGATCCTGCAGTGGCCCTGACATAAGCAAGGCCTATGAGGGACTCTTGGGTCAAGCTGGGACCAATCAAAATAAGAACAGCTTCTGACATGCTGTACTGTTTCCTCAGCATACTGGCCATGTGATCTTAATCTCTACACCTTGGTTTTCCACTTAGTCTTTATTTCTTTAAAAGTGGCATCATATCTACTGAGCAGAGCTTTTATGAGAATTAGAGATATTGTAGCAAATGTGTAGAACACAACACATAACCCATGATGAGTTTTTTCTAAAACTCTTCAAGAAGTAAAATAAAATGGTGGTGTATTTTCCAATATTCAAAAAAACCAATTCCCCATTCAAACTTCACCAAAAGCCTAGACCTAAATGTATTCCATTAAAAGTACATGGAAATTTCCTAGGAAATGTCAGCATACAATACTCTGGCTGGCCCACAAATGAAATCACATCATGATTAATGATCTCTATAAAAATGAACTGGTCAAGTTCATATATCTAGAAAAACCTCATGTAAGGACAAAGAACAATAAAGGACAGAGAAATATGAGGGGAATGTGAGTTAATTTAATGAGATGCCATTTCACGGATGCCATATTAACATGCGTTAGATGTGCTGAAAACCACCTACCATTTCCACCCTGTGTAATTAATCCTTCATCTTCAAAGATGTCGAAACTCTCCTGACGAGTCTGGGTTGTTTCTGACTTTAACATCTCCAGGGGCATTCGCAAGACAGTGAGATTATACTGAAGTGAGTGGGACAAATCATAGCTGTAACTGAGAACATAACTGTAACTTAGTAAGAATTACAAAAGCAAAACATATTTCAGTCTTGGCTCCTCTATGGAATTAAAACCTGTAAACTATATTAGCACCTGTTCTGTTACTTGGAAGCAATGCTACTCAAATAAGCACTGTAAAACCATGTAAACCATGAATATAACTGGAAATTTAAAAATCATTGCATCCTCAAAGAATTAAAAATAGAAATACTACACAACCTAATAATTCCACTTCTGGGTATTTGCCCAATGAAAACAAAAACACTGATTTGAAAAGATATATGCCCTCCTATGTTTATTGCATTATCTATAATAGCCAATATATAGATATGGAAGCAACCTAAGTGTTCACTGATAGATGAATGGATAAAGAAGGTGTGGTGTATCTATACAATGGAATATTCCTCAGTAATAAAAAAGAATGAACTCTTGCCATTTGCAACAACAAAGATGGACTTAGAGGACACTACACTTAGTGATATAAATCAGAGAAAGAGAAATACTGCATGACTTCACCCATATGTGGAATCTAAAAAACAATACAAACAAACAAACAAAAAACAGAAACAGACTCATAAATACAGAGAACTGGTCATTGCCAGTGAGAAGAGAATACAAGATGGACAAAATAGGTAAAGGAGCTTAAGGTACACAAACTTACAATTATTAAGTAAGTAAATCACAGGGATGAAAAGTACAGCATAGGGAATACAGTCAATAATAACTGAAATGATGTTGTATGATGACAGATGGTGACTATACTTATCATGATGAGCACTGAGTAATATACAGAATTGTCTATTCACTATGTTGTACACCTGAAACTAATATTGTATGTCTATTATGCCTCAAATAAAAAATGGGGCGCCTGGGTGGCTCAGTTAGTTAAGCGTCCGACTTTGGTTCAGGTCATAATCTCGCAGTTCATGAGTTCAAGCCCCGCATGGCACTGTGCTGACAGTTCAGAGCCTGGAGCCTGCTTCAGATTCTGTGTTTCTCTTTCTCTCTCTCTCTCTCTCTCTCTCTCTCTGTTCCTCCCCTGCTCGCACTCCGTCTCTCTCTCAAAAGTAAATAAAGATTAAAAAATTTTTTCTTTTTTTTCATTGTTTTATTTTTTTTTAACTTTATAGTTTATTGTCAGGTTGGTTTCCATATAACACCCAGTGCTCTTCCCCACAAGTGACCTCCACCAAGACCATCATTTATTTATTTTAAGATAGTTTATTGTCAAGTTGGTTTCCATATAAGACCCAGTGCTCAAAAAATTTTTTTATTAAATGGGGCGGCTGGGTAGCTCAGTTGGTTGAGCATCCGACTTAAGCTCAGGTCATGATCTTACTGTCTGTGAGTTCGGGCCTCACATTGAGCCCTGTGCTTACAGCTCAGAACCTGGAGTCTGCTTCAGATTCTGTGTCTCCCTCTCTCTCTCTCTGCCCCTCCCCCACTCACGCTGTCTCTTTCCCTCTCTCTCAAAAATAAATAAACATTTAAAAAATTTCATAAAAATCACTGCATGACTTAGGCATTTGCACAATTAGAAATAAAATGTGAGTGACCAACATTCACTGACTTGTAATGTGCATTTTCTGCTTTACAGTGGAAAGAGTCTAACGTCACAGCCTTGTGTAAAGGGGTCACACTCTCATACATATCTGAATAGAGGTGTATAGATGTTACAATATACATGCAATAGTGCATGGTCTGTACTCTAGTCTACCTGTGAACAAAAACAATTCTAATTATTGGTGGTAGTACCATAACTGACTTAATAAAACAAGAATAAAAAAAAATACAAACCATTATGATAAAATTTGTTTTAGAATAGTTAACAGCCATCCAAAAAGTTTTAACAGTCTTTGCAAATAAAATTTGGCTTTGAGGCCAAAAGAAACCTATCTTACAATCCTGATTTCACATAATTAATAATTTTTAAAGTATGTATAGCTATATATTTTAGCACAGAATTTTAAAAGTTATCTAGAATTCTTCACATTTACCGAAATTCATAAAGATGGTTGCAATTTTGTCTGGAGACTCACATATTATTTCAATTATTATTTCTTCTTTAATTTGTTCATATAATTTGATTGAAATTTATTTTTTTCATCTGTGAAATTCAATTTTACCACATTTGCTAGATGAAACCATTAATTTTATTAAAATCTAATCTCAGGGATAAAAGTTGTATTAAGAAGTCGGTTTTTCGATTACATTTACAATAGCATCAAAAAAAATAAAATACTTCGGAATAAATTTAACCAAGGAAGAGAAAGATCTTATGCTGAAAATTATAAGACACTGATGAAATAAACTGAAGATACAAATAAATGGAAAGATTCCCCATGTTCATAGATCAGAAGAGTTAATATTGTTCAAATGTCCATACTACCCAAAGTCATCCATAGATCCCTATCAAAATTCCAAAGACATTTTTCACAGAGGTAGAACAAATCATCCTAAAATTTGTATGGAACCACAAAAGACCACCAATAGCCAAAGCAATCTTAAGAAAGAAGAACAGAGATGGTGACATCACACTTTCAGATTTCAAACTTTTTTACAAAGCTACAGCATTCAAAGTAGTACGGCATAAAACAAACAAACAAACAAACAAACACACAGACCAGTGGAACAGAACAGAACGCCCAGAAAGAAACCCATGCATAAAGAGTCAACTATTTGACAAGAGAGACAAGAAGATACCCAGGGAAAGGATAATTTCTTCAAAAAATGGTACTGGGAAAACTGGATAATCACATGCAAAGAATGAAATTGGACCCTTGTCTTACACCACTCACAAAAACTAATTCAAGATGGATTAAAGACTTAAATGTAAGACCCCAAACTGTAAAACTACTAGCAGAAGACAAAGGGGAAAAGCTCTTTGATATTAGTTTTAGCAAAGCTTTTATGGATATGACACCAAAAGAACAGGTAACAAAAGCAATAAATAAATAAGTGGGACTAGAACAAACTAAAACGCTTCTGCACAGAAAAACAAATTAACAAAACAAAAAGGCAACCTATGTAATAGGAGAAAATATTTATAAACCGTCTATCTGGTAAGGGGTTAATATCCAAAACACACAAGGAACTCATACAACTAAAGAGCAAAAACAAACAAAAAAACACAAAACAAAATCACCAAAACCAAAACCAAACAATCCAATTAAATAATAGGCAAAGGACCTGAACAGACATTTTTCCAAAGAAAATGGCCTACAGATACATGAAAAAATGCTCACCATCACATCAGGGATGCAAATTAAAACCACAATGAGATAGTAACTTGTACCTGCTATAATGGCTGTTATCAAAATGACAAGAGACCAGTGTGGCTAAGATGTGGAGGAAAAAAGAACCCTTGTGCACTTCTGGTAGGAATGTAAATTGGCGCAGCCACTGTAGAAACAGTATGGAGGTTCCTTAAAAAAATTAAAGATAGAACTACCAGGGGTGACTGAGTAGCTCAGTCAGTTGAGCATCCGACTCCTGATTTCAGTTCAGGTCATGATCTCAAGGTCCATGAGTTCAAGCTCCACATCAGGCTCTGCACTGACAGCACAAAGCCTGCTTGGGATTCTCTCTCTCCATCTCTCTCTGCCCCTCCTCTGTTCACACTCTCTCTCTCAAAATAAAAAAATAGAACTATTATATGATACAGTATTCCCACTTATGAGAATATAGCCAAAAGAAATTAAATCATCATCTTGAAGAGATATCTGCACTCCCATGTTGACTGAAGCATTATTCATGACAGCCAAAACATGGAAACATTCTAAGAGTCCAGCAATAGATAAATGGATAAAGAGGATTATGGTGCATACACACTCACAAATGGGATATTATTCAACCATTAAAAAAAAAAAGACGGAAATTCTGCTATTTGCAATAACATGGATGGAACTTGAGGGCAGTATGTTAAGTGAAGTAAGTCTGATTATTTCCATATGTTGTCACTTCTTTTTTTTTATTTTTTAACATTTATTTATTTTTGAGAGAGAGTGACAGAGAACGAGCAGGGTAAGGGCAAAGAGGGAGAGAGACAGAGAGGAAAGAGAGAGAAAGAGAGAGAGAGAGAGAGAGAGAGAGAGAGAGAGAGAGAGACACACACAGAATCCTAAGCAGGCTCCAGGCTCTGAGCTGTCAGCACACAGCCTGATGCGGGGCTCAAACCCATGAACCGTGAGATCATGACCTGAGCCGAAGTCAGATGCTTAACCGACTGAGCTACCCAGGTGCCCCATATGTTCTCACTTCCATGCAGAATCTAAAAAAGCCGAACAAGCTGTGTACTGGTCATATGGTACAAACTCCCAGATATAAGACAAATAAGATCTAGGGATCTAATGCATAGCATGGCAACTATAATTAATAGGAATGAATTATAACTTAAAATTTGTTGAGAGTACATCTGGAATGTTTTCACCACACACACACACACACACACACACACACTCATAATTATTTGAGGGGATGGAGGTGTTGACTAATGTTATTGTGGTAATTATGTCACAATATTTATGTGTATCTAAACATCACATTGTACACCTTAAATTATATATTATATGTCAATAATATCTCAACAAGCGGGGAGGGGGGAATGAATGTTGATTTTTAACTTTTAAAAATCAATTTTTCCTAGTTAGAATAATTGCTTTATTCAAGCTGAATCTTAAGAATGTAGTATATCCTTTGTAAGCCTACTTATTAGACACGAAAACCTTAACTGACATATTTTACTGGGATGACTTAATCAGAGAGCTCAGGATCAGAATGCAAACGAAGTTGAAATCATGGAGCAGAAAACCATTTCTAACAGCACCACCAAGTTTCAGGGATAACTTGCAGACGCTATAAACATAAAATTAAGCAATACAGACAGAGAAGCAGATGACTGAGATAAACACAATGGAAATATACATTCAATAAACATTTGAGGAAGTGAAAAATATTTCTTTAGGAGCCCTTCACTATACTACTGTAAAAATAATGAACTTCCTTCAGTTTTACATCAATGAAGCCATAACCCATTCTATATAGCAATCATGTTTTTCTTTATTTCATAGGTAAACAAGAGGTTAACTGTCTGAACAATTTAAAGGGGTGATGGGGTGGCTCATTCGCTTAAGTGTCCGACTCTTGATCTCAGCTCAGGCCATGATCTCACAGTTTGTGGAATCCAGACCCACGTGGGCTCTGCATTGATAGCATGGAGACTGCTTGGGATCCTCTCTCTCTGCCCCTCCCCTGGCTCAACTCACACATGCTCTCATTCTCAAAATAAATAAACAAACAAAAAAAAAGTGGCTAATATTAAAAAAAATTTAAATAACTTTAAAATAATGCATCAGTGCACAGCATCAATAGTTACAAGACTCTAGGCCCTCATTTAGTCCTTAGCACTCAAGTCCTTTTTGGTGCATGTTATTTTGTGTTCTACTTTTTTAGCTTGGATATTATAGCTGACAGAATTTTCCATTTAGCACAGTAACTCTGTATCTCCTAGGTCTACATATTGGCAAGTCGGTGATGGTATACTACTCTATCATAATGCTCTGTTAAAATTTCCTGGCCTGTCATTCAACTATTGGTATTTGGGGTGTCTCTGCATTGGCTGGTTTGCTCACTTGGTGCAATCATAAATAGAGAAGCTATAAATGTCCCTTTATAAATAGGAATTAATATTTTCTTTCATATTTTCTTAGGATTTATATTCATAAATACTTAATGCTACATTCCTCTTCAGGAAAACTATTAATTTATGATGCCATTAACGGTATGTTGGTATTGCAATCGTTCTTCCTATTCTGAATTTATTTTTAATTTTGCTAGATTGTTAACTATGCATTGAACTGTGAAATGGTTACAACTCTGTATTAGAAACTAAATGCAAATTTCATTTTTGTAATTAAAAATTACAAAATAAAAATATTTCATTAAAATCCCACCTAAAAAGGATGATGTTTACAGTGAGAACAGTTACCCTTTAATTTGTCCATTCAATATTCAATTATAAGATTTTTAAAGGGAAGAAATACCTGTATCTTTTTGTTTTTAGATGAAATAATTTGGCCAATAAAAAAAATAGAGGAAGTACTATTGTGTCCTGATTTTGTTTTTACTTCCCGGAAAATAATATAAACATTTAAGTGACTAACAAGAGAAAAACTAAGTTTAGACTTACCTAAAGTAAAAATTGCTAGACAGGTCCACATTTTGAAAGATTCGTAGATACCTAAAAAGAAAAGCATATTACATTCACACAATACTATTATTTTTCATAGCTTAATTATACTCATATATACATTTATATTTGTGAATACTCTCATTATAGCTGAAGAATTCAAGGGGACCTGGCGGGCTCAGTTGGTAGAGCATGCAACTCTTGATCTCAGGGCTGTGAATTCAAGCCCCTGATGGGTGTAGAGATTACTTAAAAATAAAATATGTTTTAAAAACCTGAGGAATTCAATCCATAACTGCAGTAGGGATGTCATCTAAAGCAATTTCTAAGTCTGTTGATTGTCCCTTCAGAGGCTTTATAGTTTGACCACTTCCTCATCCCCGATTATGCCAGAGAGGGAAAGTCATGTACTTATATGTGGGGAAATTAGACTCATGGCAAGACAGAAGTAAGTACTATTCTTATTTTTATAATTATGTGCTTTGTAAATTCTTTGAGGTTGGAGAGAGGAGAGTAACAAAAACAAGCAAAAATGTTTGTGGGTCACCATAATTTTAAGTTGGAAAGTTTTTCAATAGCAAAAAGAAAAAAAAGTACAGAATAAAATATCTGCATATCTACCCCTCGGGATTAATAAATAATAAATGTTAACATTTTTTCAAAATCTTTCAACTTTTTAAAGACTTTTGATCACAAATGGTACTGAATTTGTCAAACATATTTTCTACAACTATTAAGATGATCATAGTTTTTCCCCTAAAATATTTTAATGTAGTGAAGTGCTCTAGCAAAATTTTCTAGTGCTGATACAACCATGCATTGCAGGTATAGCCTCTATTTCTCATTATGTATAAAATGTTTAGTAGTACTGTATTTTATTTCCTAATATTTTACCAAGTCTTTTTTTAAGTTTATTTATTATTGCTTTTTAGTAATCTCTACACCCAACATGGAGCTCAAACTCATGACTCTGAGATCAAGAGTTGCATGCTCTTCTAACTGAGGCAGCCAGGCACCCCACCAAATCTTTTAACTTAAATGAATTATTGCATTATATAGTTTTAGAAGTATGTTACAAGTTTTACCTAAAACTACTTCAGCCTACCTACAACAAGCTATTAATATAATTGTATCTTATTCTGGATAATGTCCACTACGACACAGTATTAAAGTAATTTCACTCTTTATTTTTTTAAAATTTTTTATGTTTATTTATTTTTGAGAGAAAGCAAGAGAGCACACGTGCGCGTGCACAAGTGGGGGAGTGGCAGAGAGCAAGAGAGAGACACACACACACAGAATCTGAAGCAGGCTCCAGGCTCTGAGCTACTCACGAACTGCTAGATCATGACCTGAGCTGAAGTCAGACACTTAATCAACTGAGCCACTCAGGCACCCCAGTAATTTCACTCTTTAAAGATAGTCAAATCACTACATAGAACAATGTAATTTGTTTTACTACTCCTGGCTAACGAAATCATAAAGATGAGGTTTATAAATATAAACCTCTTCAACTGTTTCTCATCCCTTGGATTCATGTGTGTTGGTCTGATACACTTTTTTTTAATTTACATTTAAAAAAATTTATTACTGAAGTATAGTTGACAAAAATGCTTTATTAGTTTCAGGTGTACAACATGGTGATTCAACAATTCTATACATTACTCAATGTTCACCATGATAAGTGTACTTATGATCTGTCATGATATAACATTATTACAATATTATTGACTATATTCCCCATGCTGTACTTTTCATTTTCATGACTTATTTATCACTGGAAGCTTGCACTTCTTAATCCCCTTCCACTTATTTCACCCATCCCCCCACCTCTGCTCTTGTGGCACCACCAATTTGTTCTCTATATTCGTGAGTCTGTTTCTGGTTTTTGGTTTGTTATTTGTATTGTGTTTCAGATTCCACATATAAATGAAATCACATGGCATTTATCTTTCTCTGTCTGACTTATTTCACTTAGTGTAATACCTTCTAGATCTACCCATGTTGTCGTGAATCACAAGAGTTCATGCTCTTTATGGCTGATTAATATTCCACGGGTGTGTGTGTGTGTGTGTGTACCACATCTTATTTATCCATTCATCTATGGATGGATGCTTGAGTTGCTTCCACATCATTGGCTATTGCAGATAATGCTGCAATAAACACAGCGGTGCATGTATCTTTTTGAGTCAGTGTTTTTGTTTTCTTTTGGGAGTACCTAAGTTACTTTTAATCAATATACTATGTCTTCCGGTAAAATATGCGGTTTATCATTTTCTTCAGTTAGTACAAGACAAAGGACTACTTTATCTGTGAAATTCTTATTTAATCTGATAAGTAAATAAACTGAAACCAATTAATTTTTAACAATCTCATTTCCATATATCATCAAAAAGACAGTATCACGAGAGTTCAAAACCTACTTTAAATCTACAAAATCTACTTTCTTAAGAAAGACACACCACCTTTAACTTTTGGTTCATGTATCTAGAACAACAGTATAAAAGTATAGAGTGTAACTAAAATCTAAACTTACAAACTAATAAGCATGCCTTTGTTCCATTTTAACCTTTATGTTTATAATAAATTTATGTATTAAGATAAATCAATTCTATTCTTTCCTCTATCAACTTATTAATAACTTTTTCCCACATTCCCAAGGCTCCAATAATTTCCCTCCAAAACTTTTTAAAGATTTCAAATCTACAGATAAATTGGAAGGAAAAATAGTACCATAAATCCCATTATGTCCTTCAATTGAATTCACTGTTAAATCTCTCTCCTTAAGCACACACATACGTATTTCCTCTCTTTAAATACACAAGTACATCTTATTTTCCTAAACCATTGTCAGTAAGTAGCAGACATGATAACACTTTACTCCTAAATATTTTAGTATATATCTATTATGAATAAAGATAATCTCCTAAAAAGAATATCATTTTTACACTTAAAATTTAATATTGATTCAATATCACCTAGTATATAATCCATATACAAACTGTGCACGCGAAGTCCTTTGAAGCTGTAAGTGCACACACCCATGTACACACGCATGCACGTGAAGTCCTTTGCAGCTCTGTATAAGTGCACACACCTTTTTATGCACATATTCACGTGAAGTTTTTTGTAGCTCTGGGTGTAAGTGCACACACCTGTGTACGCACGCATGCACGTGAAGTCCTTTGTGGCTCTAGGTTTATGCACACACACATCTGTGCACGCATACGTTTTAATCCAGGATCCAACAGATATTCTTGTGCTGCATCTGGTTGTCATGCCTGTTCTAAAATCTAGAACAAGTCCTCTGGCTTTTTCGGTCTTTGATGACATTGACATTTTTAAAGAGTCCAGGCCGGTGGTCTAATACAGAATGTCCCACAAGATGGCTTTGTCTGATTATTTTCTCAAGCTCAGATTCAAGTTAAATATTGCCAGAGGGGAGGGGGCTGGATCGGAGGATGGGTGAAACAGGTGAAGAGGATTAAGGGGTATAAACTCCCCATTGTAAAAGAAATCACAGGGATGAAAAGTACAGCACAGGGAATGTAGTAAATAATATTGTAATAATGTCATATGGTGACACTACACTCATGTGGTGAGCACATCATAAAAAAACATATATATATATATATATATGTATATATCAGCAAAAAAACTATGCAGGTAATCTGTGTCCTTCCCATTGCTTCACACTGAGAGCAAATAATGTCTTTTGTCACATGATGCTAAGTTTGAACATTTGGTTAGGTGTGTTTGCCATTCTTTTTTTTCTTTGTAAATAGATTCATCAAGTAGATGTGGAGACTGAGTGAATATTCTTTCCTCAATAACATTTCACCTAATGCCTTTAGTAGCTATTGTTGATCCTCACCCGAATCAACTGTTATAACAGAGGTTCATAATAGACCTCAAACAAAATTACAGAATTCTGAGCTAGTTATTTTACATTTTAAACATAATACCTATAATATTTTGGCTATATTTTCTTTTCTAGTTGGTCTACCACATTTAACAACAAGAACAACAACAACAAACAGCAGTTACCACTATTACATACCGAGCTTCGTCAGGATGAGTAATTCGTACAGAATCATTGGGTATATAGATCATATTTGTATCTTCAATCTTATATATTGCGTGACCTCCAATATCTGCCATCTTCCTCCTTTTAGTTATTAACACAATATAATAGCCTTCTAGAAACCTCACAAAACCTGCACAACAAAAAGAAAAATAAAGTTTCCTACACTTAGTAATGCTTTCAGATACATATTTAAAAGGCAAAAGGTTTTTTTGACACATTTCCTACTTTATTTCTATGATTCATAGCCATACAAATTTTCAGTTGTATTATAATTAATCTCTATACTGACATGTACCTCACTTAAAAAATACTACTCTAAACAATTTTATCTCATTCATTCTTTTAAATTTAGTCTCATTCCAAATAGGATTGAGGTGCTTTAAGCAAAAATATACATAAGATTAAGGGGAGTTGTTATTTAATAGGTATAGAGTTTCATTTCGCAAAATGAAAAGTCCTAGAGATCTGTTGCACAAGGTATGTATAGTTAACACTATTATACTGTACACTTGAAAATGGCTAAGATTGTAACTTTTATGTTATTTTTACAAACATATGTAAAATAAATCAATATGTATACTAGTAAAAACTACATAAAAGCAAACAGAAAACCAAATAAGTTCTCAGAAACTGACAGTACTATGCTAATATGCACTGTGAATCTCGATAGGGGATAAAGATTAAGCACCTCCCTAGTTTCATTTGATCATGGAACCCATCCTTTTTTTAAAAAAGAAATTAACCAGGGTGGCTCCATCAGTTGAGCATCCAACTTCGGCTCAGGTCATGATCTCACAGTTTATGAGTTCGAGCCCCTCATCAGGCTCTGTGCTGACAGCGCACAGCCCGCTTTGGATCTTCTGCCCCCCTCTCTCTGCCCCTCCCCCGCTCATGATCTCCCCCCTTCCCTCTCAAAAATGAATAAACATTTATTTTTTCAAGTAAATAGATACATAAGTAAAAATAAAAGAAATTAACCAATGGATAAGTTCTGAGGAATATAC
The DNA here is from genome assembly GCA_028646485.1 of Cryptoprocta ferox. Lineage (NCBI taxonomy): Eukaryota > Metazoa > Chordata > Mammalia > Carnivora > Eupleridae > Cryptoprocta > Cryptoprocta ferox. The sequence goes on from CM053577.1 coordinate 50,544,520, forward strand.
TTTGGGACATGTTGCTCAAAAGGAAGAACAAACTTCATAGATTCTTGATTACTAGTGGCATAACCTAACTGGAGCCAGCTTTAAAAACAGGTACTTAGATTAAGGATACTGAGGCAATCCAAGGCACCAATGGGCAACAATATGGTTGGGCCTCAGAAAAACACTTAGTGTCAAGATGCATCTCTGAACATGCATTCCATTCTTGTCTCCCTATATAGACTAGCCTCCTCCACAGACTAGCCCCCTCCACTTCTCTGGATGATGTGGTGGGAAACACAGCTGCTAACAGCTCTAGGTGTTACATCCAAAAGCTTCACTGGGAAAAAACAACTTTTATTTTTTTTATCCAGTTCAATTCCAGAATTCCGAGGAAAGGATGTGGATTAACCCAACATGGATTGGGTGCCCAGCCCTGGACTAGTCAATGGTTACCAAGGATTAGAGTCACACTGCACTGGAAGCCATTTATACAATAACTAGGTGACGTCAATGGGGCAGGGAGAGGTGGAACCACACCCTAGAAAAGTGGAGGGTTTCAGCAAACAATATATCCAGTACATTGCATATCCTTCATGCAATCTTCCACAGGTATCACTTGTGATAGTTAAGCTTTTTATGAAAGTTGGAGCATTATAAAACTATATTTTATGTCAAATCATTGAAATGCACATGTTGTACATTGGTGATTAAAGAAAGACCAGATGTGTTATGTTTAGTAGCACTAAGTTCTCGGCAACACCTTACTGACTCTATAGTCTTGGTTAAATTCTTTTTGGCTCCCAGAACTTTTGCTTTGGGAGTGAAAACTAACTCCCTTTGGGGGGCAGGGGTCATTTCCAAAATGGCAATGTGAGGAGACTGGCAGACCCTCTCACCAGTGAAATAAACATAACTGGTGAACTTTATAAAAACAAACCAAAACTTTTAAAGTTTCTGGAAATTGTTCTAATGGCATATAGCAAATGGAGAAATATTTATTCAAGAAAATCTACTAAACCTTGGTAAGAACAGCAAGTGTGCGCATCTGAACCATAACCTACTTCCCTTTCACACCTCTCTCCCAGTCCAGTGTGACGGAATATCCACTCTGGGCAGGTGTAACCAAGAAGACAGTGCTTTCCCTCTCTCCCTAGTTCTCAGTCTGAGGCCATGGTTTCTGCTCAGAAGGTGCAGGCCACCAGAATGTCTCATCCCCTCAGCTCTGTGTTATAGGAACTCTGTTCCCAGATAAGCCCTGCCGAGATCAGGAGCTTCCCTCTCCTCTCCAGCTCCTGCTTGTAAAGTGGAGACTCTACCCCAGCATGACTGGTCAAGAATACTGAGTCCCCACTGTCCTCACCCTAGCTCACTCGTAGCAATAGTCAGATACAATCATACAGCTGACTTCCTATCAGAAACAATGGAGGCCACAAGGCTGTGGGATAATATATTCAACGCACTGAAAGAAAAAAAAAACTGTCAACCAAGAATCTTATATCTAGCATAGCTACCTTTCAAAACTTTCTCATGTGCACATGTGCATGCACTCACACACACCTGCGCGTGTTCTCTCTCTCTCTCTCTCTCTCTCTCTTTCTCTCAGAGTGTTATATTCTATAAAGTCCGAGCTAGGATCTTGATGCTATGAATTTTTTGCTCTAGAATTAACAAATACCTAATGTCTGTGTCTTGTTGTTCTCAGCTGACAAAAAAAAAAAAAAAAAGGAAACTAGTAATTGACTATATTAACATAAATAAGCTAAAATATACAAGAGAAAGATGCTCAAGGATTTTATGAGCCATGCTTCTGAGGAAAAAACACCATTAAAATAGTGAAGAATACTTATATTTTAGAGATCCACAAAGTGCAAAGTGCTTTTTAAAAAATGTTCATTTACTCCTTTCTTTGCCTTAGAGACTAGCAAAAAATTCCCTGACTAAAGCTGAGGGACATAGGAATAGGGAGGAAAAGAGCTGATGACAGTCACTAAAAGCAAGTAAAAAAAGATGCTATCATTTTATGAGGATAAAACTTATAAAAGTAGAGCCCTTGGAAGCAGCATAAAAACACTCAAGGGTTTAAATAACAAATATTTCCAAAACGAGTTTTCCTTTTATTCTTGCTATATACTTACTTTTTATTTAAAAATTTTCTAATAATTTCTCAATCTACATTCCAATTGAATTTTAATTTTATGTTATTAGTTCAAGACTATTTATACCATTCTACCTTTCTTTTCATAATCTAAATACAGGGAAGTAAATATATTGTACAAAAGAGACTCTCTACCAGCACAAATGCCTTCAGTTTATTATAAATGAAATTCTTTTCTTCTTCCTTTTACTACCAACTGGAAATGTCACTCTCGTTTAAAAAAGGTTCCTATCAAATAGAGCCAACAATTAAAAGACTTTAGAAAGGCACAGACATCTGCCAGGAGTTAGCCTGGTCACCACTTTAACACACTAAAATCAGAACAAGTTTTTTCATCTTCATTCTGTGTACTTCTGATTCCAGACCAATTTCACTGAGCACTTCTCAGAAGCCGTGATGACAGTCATCATGCAAAAGTGATTTCTCTCTCTCCACACAGAGAAGGCATTTTCATTTGAAATGGACACCGAGAAAGTATATAGAAAAGGACAGTGTAAGAGGAGGTAGTGGGAGTTCTGGTGGCTGGAGAGGACCCCACCAGATCACCAACAGAGAAGAATGCAGCATCCCACTTCAGGGATCATTCCCATGCCAGCTAGTCATTATCTTAAAAGCCTTTAGGGAGAACAGCACTCTGGCAGAGAAGCATGAAAAACCTCCACAAGGTACACAGGATCTAGGCACAACAGAGTCCTCTAGAACCAAAGTGACTCTCTAACACCAAATCTACTGCTCACTTACTAGTCTGAGGCTCACACTTTATTGCTGTTGTCTTCATTATTATCATAGATCTGCAATCCATTTCTTTTTTCTTTTAATTTTTTTTAATTTTTTAAATTCATTTTTGAGAGAGAGAGAGAGAGAGCACAAGTTGGGGAGGGCAGAGAGAGAGGGAGACACAGAAACCGAAGCAGGCTTCGGACTCTGAGCTGTCAGCAGGGCTCGTACTCACAAACTGTGAGATCATGACCTGAGCCCAAGTCGCCCTTGCAATCCATTTCTAAGAGTGCTGCTTTAAATAACAACTGTGTCTTAGTCGGCTATAATGATACTTATTCTGCTACTCCCCTTCAACATGCTAGCAGCTTAGAAGAGTATCCTTTGACAGGCACAAAAAGGACACTGACCTGAAGCTATGTAGCAAAAGGGGTTGGGATGTCACTAAGCCTAGTAAAGACTACAGATAACTAGCCACCAACTCCATCCATGTGCCCCAAGATCAAATAAAACAACTTTGGGAGGAATGCTCCCAAATGGGAGTGATCCCATTCAGTGGTTTCCCAAACCTTCTGCTGGCCATCAAATAACAATGGAGTGGGTTAGAAACGTATAAGGAAGATTTATGACTAGATGGACTCATATCTAGGGACCAACGATGATCCATGAGCTTTTCACGAGTACCAAGCCCATGAAAAGACAAGAAAACAAATTGAAAAGGGAATTAGAAACTTTAGAGCAATTTGAGATTGCTACAACATCCAAGTGCATAATTGATGAACTTGCCTTGAATAGGGCATAGACTAGTTTGGGTCTTACTGAACTTGTGTGATGAGTCACATGTGGTCCAACCTGCAGACTACTTATGCACAGTAGGATCATGTGTTGGTCTGTGACATTTTGGTGGAAAAAATCTGGTCCGTTACTGCAGATAACTGAGAATCACTGCTCTAGATTCTTATAGATGATGAACTAAATTAACCATAACAGTCTAAAAACATTCCAGCAAAATACTATTCACAAATTAGGCATGCTGAAAAAGTTAACTGGGAAAATATTTTGGTCATGGAACAGAAAACAACCATTCTAGTCATTTCTCACATGTATTATTTTGACAACCAGACTATATATTTTTCAAAGATAGGCACTTTGTGTTTCAGTATCCCTCTTTGTTTCTAAGACAGTACTTAAGAAACAAATCATAGACTTTCATTAACTCTCTATTTACTCTTTCACTGATCCTAAGCTACATTTACATGGTTGAACAAGAATACATAAAATATATTTCCGTAAAAATAATAAATCCTTACTTAGTACATTATTATGTCACTTTACTGGTAGGTCAGTCTGTCAGTGACTTCATTATCCAAGGATAGTCTCAATCCTAAGGGGTCTCTAACCGCAACAGAAATAGTTACTACAACACCTACGAATGCCACCTCTAAGAAGACACCTTCAGCCCTCACCCAAAGTTTCCAAATACTTGTGTATAAAATAAATATCTGGTTACAAACCTGGTTACCAATTGATAAAAATGAAGCGCTGGTTTTATAAGCTTAGTTATCAATAGATTTAAAACGAGGCAAGGAATACTGCTAAAAGCAAATATGCCAAGAACAATGAAGGATGACTAAAGAACCATAAAAACAAAACAGTGTAGCAGTCTAGAGACAATTTAATGTAAAGGCAAGCTGCCCAATACAACTCCAGAATACCCAAGGGCAGCTATTTTTAAACAGTTCAATAACTGATCTTCACTTCGTTACTCTTAATCATCAAGGAAGGTTCAATTTTGGATAATAAGCCCTGGCTAACGAGGCATTGAACATTACATTCACCTTAGGAAATTTCCATTTTAAAAAATTATGAGTATCAGCATTTAAAGGAATAAGTTTAACCTATCAAGTAACTAATACTGAAATTAAAACCTACTATATTTAAGACACATTGTATTTCCAGGTTTTTTTTCCCTTTTATTTAAGATATACATGGGGCACCTGAGTGCCTCAGTTGGTTAAGCAACCGACTTTGGCTCAGGTCATGATCTCATGGTTCATGAGTTCAAGCCCCACATAGGGCTCTGTGCTGACAGCTCAGACCCTGGAGCCTGCTTGGGATTCTGTGTGTGTGTGTCTCTCTCTCTGTCCCACCCTTGCTTGTGCTGTCTCTTAAAAATGAATAAACTTTAAAAATTTTTTAATAAAAATATTAAAATTAAATAAAATATATCCAATGCTGGGGCACTTGGGTGGATTAAGTGTCAGTTAAGTGTCCAACTCTTGATTTCAGCTCAGGTCATGATATCACGGTTCATGAGTTCAAGTCCCACATCAGGCTGACAGTGCAGAGACTGCTTGGGATTCTCTGCCTCTGCCCCATCCCACTTGCTCTCTCTCAAAATAAATAAATAAATTAAAAATATATATATGCAACACTTAAAGTGGAATTTAGCCCCATCCCACTTGCTCTCTCTCAAAATAAATAAATTAATTAAAAAAATATATATGCAACACTTAAAGTGGAATTTAACACTTATGGCATTTATGGAATTTAAACACATGAACTCACTTGACATACACAGACATGCAAACATCCATAAATATTTATCTTTTAAACATATAACTTCAACATGCTTGTCAAGACTGAGCAGAAGGTATAGAAAAGGGGTCAGTCCAAAGAAGAAACTAAACACACCTACCACTCTTGAACTTCCCTGACAGCCACCTAGACACAAAATGAAGAGCTATGAGAGCACATGGAGAAAAATTTCAAACATGGCGGAATATAATCAAGGTTTCAACAAATATAGAGTCACAAAATAGAAAGTGCTAACCAGAAAAACATAAGAATTTGAAACTATACAGCACAGTTAAGCCCCTATTAATTTTGTTAACATCTATAGAAACCAATCACTCAGTTAACATTGCATACAGTCCAGCTGGTTTAAAGAGGACAAAGATAGAGTTGTTAAGTGTTTTCAAAAAATGCAGACTCAAAATAAGGTTCTGCCATCAGAGAAGTAATCCCATACCATTGCCCTCTGCTTGGCTTCCAAGGTCCCAAGTAGTCTGGCCTCACCCAACGTGCCAATGTTCCAGGACCCATGGACATCTTCCTATCCGTGCCTCTGCCAACATCCCTGCTGGGTTCTTTCCCCTCTTCCCACATCCAACCAAAGCTCGCTCCTCCTTCAAGGTCCAGCTGGAGTCTCTTTTTCCCCAGAAAATCTTTCCTGGCCATTCCTGGTCCAAGTCATCTGCCTCTTATATAATCTCCACCCCCATGTAACTTTTCACAACACAGCTTGGCTCTTAAGCACAACAGTGGAGTTGTTTTGCATGTATTAGATTTTGTCCCTCATCCTAGTCAGCCTTAGTCAGCCTAAGACTCCCAGAGACAAATCCACGCACGGTACAGCAAAGACAGGTGTACTGACTCACTGCGATAAGGAGTGGGGTGCACATCAGAACTGTGGGGCATCTCATTACTGTCCCAAAGCTAGACAGCAGAATCCGTAAAGCCAAATGTATATCTATATTTGTTTGTGAATAAATGAAGTAAAGGAGTTACAGTCGAATTTGGGGGAAGGATGGAATTTAAGTAAAATTTAAATAGAGAGGTTCAAACCAAAGTAGAACTGTATGCAAAGTGAAGCAGACTCAGGGTCCGGTTTCCTTAAAAACAATGAAGTTAGCATAGCTGGGGACTGTGTGTCCAGAAACCCCTTATTTGAAACTCTCTATCTCAGTTGTAAATCTAGGTTGCTTCTCTGTGTCAAACTTACTTAAATCACCCAGGCAAGAGGGTGATGTTTTCCCTTATTGATATAATTTCAAGCAGCAAAGTTTCTAATACTCTATAATTCTAGAGAATAGTTTCTCAGTGAATAAAAAAGCAGTAGTCAAAGAAGGGTATTATGACACTTTATGCTGTAGCATTTCCTTGGGAGAAATCCCTGTTAATTTTTTTTTTTTTTAGATTTAGATATTTTTGAGAGAGAGAGAGAGTGTAAGCAGGAAGGGGCAGAGAGAGAGGGGGACAGAAGATCTGAAGCAGGCTTTGTGTTGACAGCAGCAAGCCCGATGCGGGGCTCGAACTCAAAGAACTGTGAGATCATGACCTGAGATGAAGTCAGTCGCTCAATTGACTGAGCCACCCAGGCGCCCGAGAAATCCCTGTTAATTTTAAACCAGTTTTTCCAGTATCTGTTTTTCCAGCTGATGAATGGCAGGGCAGATGTTTACAGTCCAAACTAATTTTTTTTTAACTTTTTCATTCCTCAACATGCCAGACAATATTCTTAAAGGCCCAAACCATTTCTATATTTATTCTTATCCTATATGGAACTGAGCAGCACATAGCAGATACTATAGACTATTTGATATCTGATTGTTAACAACCAAAGCCATTATGGGTTATAATTATATAACTACATAAAACTATCTTTTAGAAGTCTATGTAGGAAGAAATAAAAAAGAGGTAGTAAGAAGGAGGTACATTTCTTACCTACAACACCAAAAGCTGAAACAGCTCGAAATAACCCAGAGGATCCTTTCTGTCCCATCTTTGTTCTATTTCCTAGATCCAAGCGGCCAAGAAGTTCTCTCACTTCTTGTTGAGTATATACATGCTAAAAACAAACAAATTTAATCTGTAAGATGGTGCTTATTCTTTAGATTATGTATTGTCTATAAGAATCACTAGCTATTTCACAAAGAAGCATATAATAGTGCACAACTAAGCTATAATTTTTAAAAGTCAACAAATTCTTTAACATTAGCAATTACAGGTAGTTACCGGATCACATGCTGCTATACCAAAACCTTGTGTCAAAACCTCACCTTCTAAACCACACACTTAAAGGCTCCCCAAGACAAATTTTAAGAACCTATGACCCCCTTAAGACTGTATGCAAAGCTTTAATTGTACATACATACTTGTATTTTTATGAGACCCATAGCTTTGCTTAGATTCTCAAAAGAATCCCTGATCAAATCACTCCTATCTCCAAGTAAAACCAAGAATCAATACAGCATATTAATAAAAACTCCCAGAATAGGAGAGTAAAGAACAGCCATAACCATGAATGCAGGAAATCACAATATACAATCTATCTAAAATTATAAATTATAACACAGAAAATAGTTTTGCAAAGAACTTCGTGCAAATGGTTTCCAAACTGTAGCTACCAATGTATTTGAGAAACCGGCAACCTACATAGACTCAAAATGTTCACTGACAGAACTTCAATACAAAGGGTAAGTTAGGTTCTCTCATTTGAAAGAGTTATATTAAACTGTTCAATATCACCGTACTGTATTTCACTTTTGACTAATAGTCTTACGTTTTTGTGCCACCTGAATGAAGTCCGTATTCCTGCTCTAGATAACATAACATCTGGATAAGAACAGTTTTAACATATCTCTCATGCATAACAAGTCATCAGAACATCACCTAGAGGTGATTTTTAGCAGAATAAAAGTCTTCTCTGACTTAAAGTAGCTTCATCTTAAAGCATAGTAATAGGGGCGCCTGGGTGGCTCAGTCGGTTAGGTGTCTGACTTCCACTCAGGTCATGATCTCACAGTTTGTGAGTTTGAGCCCTGCATCGGGCTCTGTGCTGACAGCTCAGAGCCTGGAGCCTGCTTCAGATTCTGTGTCTCCCTCTCTCTCTGCCCCTCCCCCACTCATGCTCTGTCTCTGTCTCTCAAAAATAAATAAAATGTTAAAAAACATTTAAAGCATAGTAATAAATAATCTCTTCAGTAGATGCACTATTAAGAGTTATATTAAACCCTTAAAATGTTTCTTCTTAAAGAAAATATGCTCATTATCTTATCCAAAGAGTTTGCTTTGTAAAGCAAATCAAAATGTATCAAAGTGTAATTCTGGCATGCTTTTTAACACCAGTAATTTCTCAAAAACGGATTAGAGATTTAAATTCCAGCCAACCATAAGAAATAATTGTAATTTTCAGATGCCTGATTTAAAAAGGAAAAATATATATACCACACTAAGAGTTGTGAGGCTCTTTCATATCCTTTAAACAGGTACAAAAGTTTGTTTGTATTCAGGTTTGCAAGATACTTACCCTATCGTCAATTATGACCAAATCTTTCGGTTCTGTTCTATCAATCTTCAAAACACGATATTTTGTTTCTGCCTGATTGCTCCCAACTAGAAAGTATCTCTGTAAATGAAAAAGAAATGTCATTAGTTTTTTAATGCACTTTGCCTTATACACATTTTATAACCACTTTGGTTTTTGAAATTAAATATTGTAATAACATCAGGTTACTTTCTAAAAGAACCATTTCTGTTAAATATAACTGGCAGATTAAAGAAAGGCTGATTCTAAAAGGTCAATTTTAAAATTGAAATATTCTTAGTGATGTCATGATAAACATCAGTCTGGTATCTGAAATGAACCCAGTAACCAGGTCAGATTAATTTAATTATATTATATAGAGATTAACCTAACTGATTAGAGACTGATGTTTAAACTTTGGCAGGAAGAAGCAGCTCTAGTAAGAATTAGAAAGCTCAACACACAATTAGTAATGCTTAGACAATTATAGTTATAAAAATATTGAAATTTTATCAAATAAATCTTTACAAATTTTCTATAGAACACCGAAAATGACTTTAATATAGCAACTATACAAACTATATTTGTATATATACAAACTTATAAAAGATTTAAAAGAGTGTAGTTTCCCAAATGGCTTTTTATAGAGAAGCTACAGGAGGAAATAATATTCTTTCTTTTCTGAAATACTTCCTTGGTGCATTATACCTAAACACTTTAGTCTTATTAAATAAACACTCAGAATAAAATTAATAATCATAATGTAAAAAATAGTAATATTGGGGTGCCTGGGTGGCTCAGTTGGTTAAGCTGGAGCCTGCTTCGGATTCTGTGTCTCCCTCTCTCTCTGCCTCTCCCCCATTTCACGCACTGTCTCTCTCTCTCTCTCTCGCTCTCTCAAATATAAATAAACATTTAAAAAAATCCTAAAGATAAAAATACTTTAAAATTTTTTTTTATTATTTATTTTTGAGAGAGACAGACAGACAGAAAGCACAAGTGGGGGAAGGGAGAGTGGAGACAAGGAATCTGAAGCAGGGTCCAGGCTCTGAGCTGTCAGCACAGAGCTTGATGCAAGGCTCAAACTCACGAACCGTGAGATCATGACCTGAGCCAAAGTTGGATGCTCAACTGACTGAGCCACCCAGGCATCCCTAATGAAAATGCTCTTAAGAAAACTTAAACAAGATGAGTAATTTTTCAGTTGAATTTAAGAAAGTAAAACCCATTAGGAAAAATACATTATTTAAAAATATCTTGCTCTAAAAATGTCCTTTAAAAGTGGTGCCTTTTTCAATATAGCAAAAATTGAGGAAATGTTGCTACAATCAACTGGCATCCTACCATTTCATTGGTCAGTTAAGATACACAAAACAACTAAATAACAAATAAGATCCTCTAGATTAATGGCCAAACTGAAGTATGTAGACCATGGGAATTGAGAGCAGGAAAGATTACTGCAGAGCACTACAGGTGCAGAAAATGTCAGAGGAGTCAGGACTTGAATTGAGCCTTAAAGATGGGTAAGTGTTTTAAAAATAAGATTTTAGGGGCATCTAGGTGGCTCAGTCAGTTAAGCGTCTGATTTTGGCTCAGGTCATGATCTCACGGTTCATGGGTTCGAGCCCCATGTTGGGCTCTGTCCTGACAGCTCAGAGCCTGGACCCTGCTTGAGATTCTGTCTCCATCTCTCTCTCTCTCTCTCTGAGCTCACACTCCTCGCTCACACTCCCTTTCTCTCACTCAAAAATAAATAACATTAAAACAATTTTTTTGAAGTAAGATTTTAGTGTATATCAGAAGATGAGCATTGGTTATACTGTTTTAACACTAGATCGGCAAACATAGGTGGAGTTTTATTATTAAGTATAAATCTTTTTATAAGATCGGATCTAGACTTCCAGGTCATATAGAACAAAACTATACATTAAAAGATGATTGGTTTTGGGGGCACATGCCCCAGTCCCTACACCATCGCTGCTGCTGCCAGACAGGAGGAAGGGGGACTATGGTGCCTGTAATTATTAAACATGAATTCAATTAAAAGATGATTGGTTAGGGGCACCTGGGTGGCTCAGTCGGCTTAATGTCCAACTTCAGCTCAGGTCATGATCTCGCTGTCTGTGAGTTCCAGCCCTGCTTGGGGCTCTGTGTTGACAGCTCAGAGCCTGGGGTCTGCTTCCAATTCTGTGTCTCCCTCTCTCTCTCTGTCCCTCCCCCATTCACGCTCTGTCTCTGTCTCCAAAAATGAATAAACGTTAAAAAATTTTTTTAAAAAGATGATTGGTTGCCCAATCTTAAGAGGAAAGCTAGCCGAAAACTATGGAATCCCTTCGCTCCTAGGAGAGGTACAGTCTGAATGACACTACAAGTTATAATGAAGTAGAAATAGAGCAATTTGATAAAAATTAGTAAACTGACTTGAGATAGCCAATGACCAGGACTTGATGTGCTGGGGGAGCACCAGAAGGACAGGGACAAAGAAAGGGAGGAGATGGAAGGTTCTCAGCCTGGCCTCAGCTAATTCCTGTCCCTGAGACCCTACCCACCTCTGAGAGGAGGGGTGGGTAACCAATATAAAAAATTAACTTCAGAAGGATGGTTTGTAAAGTCTACATGTTTGTTAACAGAAAAGGGAAATACCTTCTTGAGCACTTGAGGAGAAACAGTCCCCCCAAGAGGAAATACCAAGTGCAAAGACTTGAACTGGGAAGAAGCTTAGTGCATTAGAGGAAAAAGGTGAAGCGAGAAAATGCTCATAAAATCTCTAACATAGTGAAGAGTGTTGAACACAAAGAAGGCACTCAATGACTGTTAGTTCTTTCTCTCTCCTTTACTTTTTAAGATGTCGAGTCTATGCCATTGCATTTAGAAAGAGACAGCATTTAGAAACAGACGAAAAGAAGGGTGTACTCTAGAGAAAGAAAAACATGTGCAGGACCAGAATGGAGCCAGAATAGGAGAATGCGCAAATCTATTAGTAATCAGTCTTTGTCCTCAAGAGAGCAGCATGCAAATTAACAACCATGAACAGTGTGCCATAAGAGAAGGGTGAACTGGATGATGGCAACACAGGAAGCGGACTTAACTCATCTGGGGAGGGTCAGAGCAAGCAATCCAGAGGCCGGTGTCCTGACGCTGAGTTTGGGCTTGAAGGACCCCACAAAAGGACTCCATGAACAGAGCCAAGATAGGACGAGTGATACCCACCATCTCCACCTGAAACAATTCTCTCTCATCACCTGTTCCCTCCCAAAGCACTTTCATTTATATCCGTAGCACTTACTGCTAAAGGCCTTATCCAAATTTGCTTTGGACATGTCTGCCCCCTTTCATCTAATTATAAGCACCTTGGGAGCCCAAGTCTCCCTGACCTCTGTGGTTGTTATTTCTAGTCTGATTATCACAATCTGGTTCCACAGGCATTGAAAAAATGCTAGGTGAAAGACTACCACCTACTCCAGATGAATCATGTAACTTGCCGGGTAACTTTCTACAAGGTTTACGGGAACCCATCTTCTTTGGGTAGGTCAATCTCTCAGTAAAGAAGCATACCACAGCTTTAAGGGAAGTAAAATCGCTGCATGAAATTCCTAGAATCTTAATAGAGCCTAGGAAATTCATAGAGGACAATGATTTGGCAGTTTGTCATAAAAAGACAGTTGTAATCCCTGCATGCTAGGAGGTAAATGCTTTGTTGGTTGTTAGAGTACAGACCTGGGGGGGGCAGATCAGCACTTCCCATGCCCAGACTCTTCCAAAGATTCCACAAAGCAGAGGACCCAATAGCTAAAATCCCCAGAATTTACAAACAGAACTGAAGAGAGAAAAGGAAACAGGAAGGAGTATAACTATCCACATTCTCTCTTCTAAAGTGTCTAAGAATCCTAAAAATGTTTTGTGCAGAGAAAAGCGACCTCATGTGGAGCCAGCTATGTGGGAAAGAAAACAACAGTTCGTGGTTGGCCTGCTGTGGGCAGAACCACTTGCCTGCACTGCCCTCTGGTGGGCAGTTGACTGTCTACTTTTACACCAATTTTTTTTTTTGCGATTTTATTTATTTATTTAAATATGATTTATTGTCAAATTGTATGACATACAGTGTGTAAAATGTGCTCCTGGTTTTGGGGGTAGATTCCCGTGGTCCATCACATACATACAACACCCAGTGCTCATCCCAACAAGTGCCTTCCTCAATGTCTGTCACCTGTTTTCCCCTCTCCCCCACCCCCCATCAATCCTCAATTTGTTCTCTGTATTTGAGTCTCTTATGATTTGCCTCCTCTCTGTTTGTAACTTTTTCCCCCCTCCATTCCCCCATAGTCTTCTGTTAAGTTTCTCAAGATCCACATATGACTAAAAACCTATGATATCTGTCTTTCTCTGACTGACTTCACTTAGGAAATGACATATGGGATAAAGGGTTAGTTTACATCAATTTTTTAAGGAGAATAATCAATCCAATTACTTTTGTTTCGGCATGGTGGTGCCGCTTACTGATTTAGGGATGACTGCAGGGAGGCAGGTATGAGGGGAAACCAAGAGTTCTGTTTACAACATGCCCAAAGAGATCAAGTGGGCACTTCTGAGTCTGGAGCTCAGAGGAGAGATCTCAGAGTGTGTCAGCAGCACATACATGGCATTTAGAGTCATGTGACTGGATTAAGCCTAGCAGAGAGAGTGAAGATAGAGATGGAGCCCAAAAAAACTAGCCTTAAGCGCTCTAAATAAAATTCTTTTTAAAGGCCAGATTTAGAGAAGGAACCAGTTTAGAAGACCAAAAAAAAAAAAAAAAAAGAGTCAGTGTTTTTGGGAAACCCCAGGACAGCCTGGAGTCATCAAAGCAAAGGGAGATCAGTTAGAAAATGAGGGGACAGTCACATCCACATCAAATGCTACTGAGAGGCCAAGGAAGATGAGGGCACAGAGGTGTCCAGGGGGCTCTGACAACAGGACCGTGTGAGTGACTATTCTGTGTGCAGTCTCCGTGATATGGTAGTGGCAGCAAAATCCACAACAGAGTTGTTTGGAGAGCAAATGAATGGTCTTCTGGGTAATGATGGAAGAGTGAACACCTCTGTTCCTCCCAAACACCTTACTAAAACTGAAGTCAAGTTTTTTTATGTTCATTTCCTTAGACATAAACCCCAAGGGCAAAGGGAAGAGCAGCGATAACAACAACAACAAAAAATCATTTGAACCTGAAAAGCATGCCCAAGAAAGCCGAATCCTAAACCAGCAGTGGGGAGGTCAAGAAACAATCCAATTTATACTACAGAACCGCCAAAACATGTGGAAATTTGTGGCATGTCTTATCTATGGAGGTGGGAATGTAAACTTTCAGAAAATGGAAGTAAAAAATAGCTCAAGCTTCTAAAGAGGAAAAAAAAACAGGCTTCAAACCAAAGATCAAGAACAGAGTAATACTAGAAATTCTCAAGAGCAACACGAGAAGACAGAAACGTAATGTCTTCAAAATTCTAAGGGAAAATTCATTTCAATCTTTTTTTTAAATTTTTTTAATGTTTTATTTATTTTTGAGAGAGAGAAAGACCATGTAAGCAGGGGAGGGTCAGAGAGAGAGGGAGACACAGAATACAAAGACAGACTCCAGGCTCTGAGCTAGCTGTCAGCACAGAGCCTGATGCGGGGCTCTAACCCAAGAGCCACGAGATCATGACCTGATCTGAAGCCAGACGCTCAACCAACTGAGCCACCCAGGTGCCCCTCATTTCAATCTTTAATTTGACATTAAATCTGTCAATCAAATGTGAGGATGAAATATGGACGTTTCAGAATGCATGGGCTCAAAAAAGTTACTGTCCACGAACCCTTTCTCATGAAAACAACTGGCAGAGAGGTGCACCACCAAAATGAGGGCATAAATCACGAAAGAGGAAGGCACCGGATCTGGGAAAATAAGGAAATCATCACAAGAGAGGCTACAGGATGATGTGAGGGGAGATCCCAGGAGAGCAGCTGTGCTTGCAGGCCTTGGGAGCAACTAACTAGTCCATATGGGAGCCACAGTTTTAAGATGAAACCCATAAGAACACCCACCTCCTTCCCTCCCTACTGTGTATGAATGCACTGAGAGGAGATTTACATACCCAGGAAAGTTGGGGTTAAATTCACTTTGAGTCTTAGAAGGAAAGGACAGGTCAAGTACCGGCAGTCTGAAGTTCAAAGCATGAAAAACGAGGTAAATGAAATGCCCGAAACAACAGGGAAGGAAAAACGGCAGTAACTGATGTATACAGGATTCCCATAAATCAGGCCTGCGTCTGCTGGGCTGCCTGAATGCACACGTACACACAGGCACACAGGACTCAACACTGCTGGGGAAAACGTTTGTGTGTTGGTAGCTATGTTGGGGGAGTTGGGGTCGGCAGGAATCGGGGTGGAGAAGTAAGATGCCCCAAAAAAGGTACATTTAAATGCCCATTCAGATAGTCTTCCGAAAGTCACGGATCACTGTGCAAGAAAAAGCTTAAAATTTCATTATGTAGCGGTAACCGTGGTGACTTGGTAGGAAGATGAATGTGTTTCTAAAATATATACATGAACTGCAAATGGAACACAATAGGTAATCCATTTAACAGGAAATTCAGTATCTAATAACATTATTATCTCCTTTTATAATGACAGGCTAATTAATCACTCACTTTTCCTTTGAGGGAAGAAAATCAGCTTTCTTCAAAGAGAAGAAATTTTAGGTTGCCTGACAGCTTCAGTTAATGTTAAACTTCACTTGAACTTTCGGAATAAAAGTATTTTTAAAGATCACCATGAAGTTACTTCTCACAATCTAACAGTATTTCAAGCCTGCCTCTTCACCTATTCCAGCAATCCCACAATCAGTAAGGCAGCTCAAAAGAAATAAGCCTCTGAGAGTCAAAAAGGGATGTCTCCAAGTTCACTTTTTTTAATGTTTATTTATTTTTGAGAGTGAGAGCAAGAGAGAGCATGAGTGGAGGAGGAGCAGAAAGAGAGGGAGACACAAAATCCAAAGCAGGCTCCAGGCTCCGAGCTGTCAGCACAGAGCCCTATGCGGGGCTTGAACCCACGAACCATGAGATCATGACCTGAGCTAAAGTCGGACACTCAACTGACTGACCCAGGCGCCCCTTCAAATTCACTCTTTACAGCTTCAGGGGTTTGCTGATGGCACAGCTTCAAATCCGCAATAGAAATAACTGGAAACTTGGTCACCTTCAACCCCATCTTCTAAATCATAGTTGTAATCACTATGTTTCTCTCTCCCATTTTATATCCTTTGCTTTCCTTCATCAATCCCTTGGTCAACCACCTCTTACAGTGTTCTCTCCCATTCCCTTATTACACAAACCAAGGTAACATCAAGGCTAATTAAGCTGCATTCTTCATGATGTGGTTCTTTCTTATTTTATTCTATTTTGTATAATAGGGTAGAAAAGAAGGAGAAGCTTTCTTAAATCCTTTTGGAACAAGGTAGGAATTAAATAAATACACATATACACATACATACATATTAACAATTTTGAGCTAGCAAGAGTAAAGATTATCCTCATAACTTCACCCCTACATATGCAGACACAAAAATCCCCCAGAGTTCTGTTCAGCTACCAGTTTTAAACTCAAACGCTATGTGTTAATTTCTTTGATCAGTTACTGTAATGATAAGACCCCTACGGCATTATATATTAAGCAAGGGCTATAAACTGGAAATCATCTAAGGTAAACTGCAGTTTCATCCAGCTTAACTTTAGGTTGCTAAATCTCCTGTGGGCAACTCATAGTTGCACAGGGCCATATGAGCAGTAAGGCTGGATCTGACTGCAGTTTACCTATAGGCCTGGGTCACAGGACAGACAAGGGCCATGGCATCATCGCAGGAGCCAAAGGGCAGCGTGAAGGCACTGGGTGCCAGAGAGAACAGGTAAATTTGGGAGGAAGCCGACCGTTCACCAGGCCAGAACTGCACCTCCCACATGCTATCTACCAACCCACTCCCCTTTCCTCTCCAGAGTCCTCAAAATCCACCTCCAAACACAGGTAACAATAACAGCCTGAATGTCACCTCAGGAGCAATCCTGCCCAATTACTCTTCTAAATGAAGGCTCAGGACGAGGTAGCCCATCTTGTCCACTGTCTCCTTAGTTCTTTTGTTCCCCTAATTCTTTCATAACCAACTAATACGTTCCCACCAACCAAATTAAGAATGCACTTATTCTGACTTATACACTTGCCAACAAGACTTTGGGTCAATCTTTCCAATCTTTGCCATTCGGACAGGTGAAAAATGGCAATCTATTTTCATTTTATTGCCTTAATGATTAGCAAGTTGAATATCGTTTTAATTTTTTTTAATGTTTTTATTTATTTTTCAGAGAGAGAGAGCGTGAGCAGGGGAGAGTCAGAGAGAGAGGGAGACACAGAATCTGAAGACAGGCTCCAGGCTCTGAGCTAGCTGTCAGCACAAAGCCTGATGCGGGGCTCGAACCCATGAACCGCGAGATCATGACCTGAGCCGAAGTCGGACACTTAATTGACTGAGCCACCCAGGCACCCCTGAATATCGTTTTATAGTCATACTTCTTTTTTGTCAAATTACCTATTCATGTCCTTGTCCTTCCTTGTTGGGTGTTTTATTTTTCAGACATAAAATAATAAGCAGTATTATTTGTTGTTCAGGCAACTAATACTTTCTTCATAGTCTTTTGACTCTATTTACCTTTCTGGTTTTAAATACTTTCTATTAGAAAAGAAAAAAATTATGTCAATGGTCTAAATTTCTACTTTATAAATCTAGAAAAACGTAAACCAATTAATCTAAAATCTATTAAGAGGAAGAAAATAATAAGCCTAAAAAGAGAGACTAAATAAAAAACAAAAATAGAGAAAATTAACCAAGTCAAAAGTTGGTTCTTTCAAAAGAGTAGTAAAATTGATAAATGCCTAGCAATATGGACCAACAAATAATGAGAGAGAACAAAATACCAATGTCAGGAAAGAAAGTGGGAGTTTTACTACAAATCCTACAGAAATCAAAAGTTTAATGAGAGAATATTATGAACAACTCGATGCCAATAAATTCAACAACTAAGATGAAATGGACAAATTTCTTGAAAAATACAATTTATCAAATGTGATTCAAGACCCACTGAAAGCTTACATAGCCCTATATCTACTGTAGAAATCGATTATCAACATTTGTCCCACAAAACAAACCCAAGCCCAAATGCTTTCAGTAGTAAATTCTAACAAACATTTAAACAAAGAAATACCAATCTTATACTACCACCTTCAGAAAATAAAAGAAGGAACACTTCTCATTCATTTTATAAGATACAAGTTACCCTAATGCAAAAATCAGACAAAGATGTTAAAGAAAATGATCAACTGATATCCTGAACATAAAGGTAAAAATCCCTAGCAAAGTATTTGTAAATAGAATCTAGCAATATACGAAAGCAATAATACAGCATGATGGAGGATGGCATACCCCAAAATTCAAGGTTCTTTTAACCTGTGTAAATGAAGTAATGTAATCCACCATACTAAACAAATACAGGAAATGCCATACGCAGATGCAGAAAAAAACATGCAACAAAATTCAGTACCAATTTATGATTTTTTTAAAAACTGTCAGCAAACTAGGAATAGAAAAGAATTTTTCTGGGGCGCCTGGGTGTCTTAGTTGATTAAGCATCTGACTCTTGATTTTAGCTCTGGTCATGATCTCATAAAATCGAGCCCTGTGTCAGGCTCTGCAGTGACAGTGTGGAAACTGGTTGGGATTCTCTCTCTCTCCCTCACTCTGTCCCTCCCCCACTCATGCTCTCTCACTCCCTCTCTCAAAATAAAGAAGTAAACATTAAAGAAAAAAAAAGAACACCACCTTTCTCATTCTGGTAAAGGGTATCTCTGAAAACCTATAGCTAACATCACACTTAATACTGAGACTACTTTCCCCATAAGATCAGGAATAAAACAAGAAAATGTCTGTTCTTGCCACTTCTATTCAACTTTGTACTAGAGATCCTAGTCAGTGCCAGAAGGCAAGAAAAAAAATTGGGAGGGAAGTAGTCCTCTTCCTAAATAATATGATTATTTATGTATAGGAAATGATCACCCCCCCCCAAAAAAAAGCTACTAGAACTAATGAATGTGATGAGAGAAACGACTATTTTGTGTTGAGGACTAGGTATCTGACAGTATGATAGCCCTGTTTACACCAAGTCTAAACATTTAGATAAAGACCTGAGCTTAGTATTCCTACCATAATTTCCCACTTTGCTCTTGCTATGATACCTTTTTAAAATAACCACTTAGAGTTAAGCCCATAAAAAAATTGACCTCTGCTCCTACCTTTTAAGTAAGAGGTATTTGCTACCCTGCTCTCTATCTCTTGCTCACTTGTGACCTAGGAGAGAGGACTGCTCTTCCCCTAGATCATTCCCTCCTCCCCGCCAACACTCACACCCCTGCCACTTCTAAATCTGTGCCACTTCTAAATCTTGTAACTCTACTTCCTTCGTGTGGGTGTACTGAAACTGTGCCTTCAATCAATCAACACTGTGGGTTTCACTCCCCCAAAGTGGAAGTTTGATACTGAGGGAGCTAATTGCCAACTCCATGTTGGCCTGTGCCCCTCAATTCAGTTGGTCTTGGTCTGAATTTTCTTTTAAAAAGTTTTTTAAAATTTTTAAATGAATTTATTCATTTTGGAGAGACAGAGAGAAACAGAGCATATGCGGGGGTGGGGCAGAGAGAGAAGGGACACAGACTCCCAAGCAGGCTCCAGGCTCTGAGCTGCCAGTACAGAACCTGACGCGGGGCTCAAACTCACGAACTGTAAGATCATGACCTGAGATGAAGTCTGACGCCGAACAGACTGAGCCACCCAGACGCCCCTTTACTGTAATCTGCATATTCTTAATTCAACACACCAGCTCCAGCTTCTCCACACGGTGACTTCAGCAAAGTTTCAGAATATAAAGTCAATGTAAAAAAATCAACTCAATTTCTGCATACTAGTAACAATCAATTATTAAATCAAATTTAAAATCCCATTTGCAATAGTATCAAAATTCATAAAATACTCAGGAATAGGTTTTTTTTAAAGACATAAAATTTCTACACTGAAAACTAAACATATTGCTAAGAGAACGTAAACCCCCAATAAATGGAGAAATATACCATGGATTAAAGATTCAAAATTATATGATACTGCAATGTATAATTTTGGACAGTCCCAATTACAAACATTTAAAAAAAATTAATCTGTAAAGCAAAGTCCATGTGTTCTAAACTGACTGAAAGAAAATGGTCTCTATACACATGGTTTGAGTGTCCTTCCAACATATTTATCACCTAAAGTTACCTTTATTTTTATTTTTCCAGAGCAAAGTTTACTATGCTCTGTTTTTCTTTCCTTGATCCTATTTTCTCCACTACTATTACTATTACAATAGAGGTTTTTGGCTTAATCTTGTTAGTTTATTTACTTGCTTAAATTTCTTTATAAGACAAAGTGCTCTATAAAGCAAAAAATGAAAAGGAGAAAATCTTCTTGTAGCAGACATGGGTGGGGAGTTTCATTTTTTATAAATTTGAATTATGGAAATGTGAAATATCTTACCAATTCAAATAATAAATCTTCATTTTATATAGGTAATTTTATGACAATATTTCAATTAAAAATAATAAATAATCTCATAATTTCAAAAAAGACTCCATATTACTAAGATTCCATTCTCCCCATATTGGTCTATGAATTAATCTATAAATTCTACAGCTTACCATATGTGAAAGACTCACAGCTAAAATCACCCTCAATGGGGAAAACCTGAGAGCTTTCCCCCCGAAGTCAGAAATACAAGAGGGATGTCCATTCTAACTACTGTTTTCAACATAGTACTGGAGTTCCTAGCTTCAGCAATCAGACAACAAAAAGAAATGAAAGGCATCCAAATTGTCAAGGAAGATTTCAAACTCTCATTCTTCGCAGATGACAGGATACTCTACGTGGAAAACCCGAAAGACGCCACCAAAAAACTGCTGGAGCTGCTCCGGGAATTCAGCAGTTGCAAGATATAAAATCAATACATAGAAATCAGTTGCATTTCTATACACCAATAGTGAAGCAGCAGAAAGAGAAATCAAGGAATTGATCCCACTTACAGTTGTATGAAAAAATCATAAGATCCCCAGGAATAAACCCAACCAAAAAGGTAAAAGATCTGTACACTGAAAACTATAGAACACTTATGAAAGAAACTGAAGACACAAAGAAATGGAAATACATTCCATGCTTGTGGACTGGAAGAACGAATATTGTTAAAATGTCCATACTACCCAAAGCAATCTACACATTCAATACAATCCTTATCAAAATAATGCCAGCATTCTTCACAGAGCTAGAACAAACAATCCTAAAATTTGTATGAACCAGAAAATTTGTATGAACTGAATAGCCAAAGTAATGTTGAAAAAGAAAACCAAAGTTGGAGGCATCACAATTCCACACTTCAAGCTGTATTACAAAGCTGGAATCATCAAGACAGTATGGTACTGGCACAAAAACAGACACATAGATCAATAGAACAGAATACAGAACCCAGATGTGGACCACAAATGTACGGCCAACTAATCTTGACAAAGCAGGAAAGAATATTCAGTGAAAAAAAAGACAGTCTCTTCAGCAAACTTGGACAGCAACGTGCAGAAGAATGAAATTGTAACACTTTCTTACACCATACACTAAAATAAACTCAAAATGGATGAAAGACCTAAATGTAAGACAGGAAACCATCAAAATCCTAGAGGAGAAAACAGGCAGCAACCTCTTTGACCTCGGCTGCAGCAACTTCTTATTAGACATGTCTCCAGAGGTAAGGGAATCAAAGGCAAAAATGAACTCTTGGGACCTCATCAAGATAAACTTCTGCACAGCAAAGGAAACAAACAACATAACTAAAAGGCTACCAGTGGAATGGAAGAAGATATTTGCAAATGACATATCAAATAAAGGGTTACTATCTAAAATCTATAAAGAACTTATCACAACACCCCAAAAACAAATAATCCAGTGAAGAAATGGGCAGAAGACATGAATAGACACTTTTCCAAAGAAGACATCCAGATGGCTAAGGGACACATGAAAAGATGCTCAATATCACTCATCATCAGGGAAATACAAATCAAAACTACAATGACACACCACTTCACATCTGTCAGAATGGCTAAAATTAACAACTCAGGAACAGATGTTGGCAAGGATGCAGAGAAAGGGGAACACTTTTTAACTCTTGATTAGGAATGCAAACCAGTGTAGCCACTGTCGAAAAAAATATGGAGATTCCTCAAAAAATTCAAATAGAACTACCCTACTACACAGCATTTGTATTACTAAGTATTTACCTAAAAGATACAAAAATGTTGATTCAAAGGGGCACATGCACCCCAATGTTTATAGCAGCACTATCAACAATAGCCAAATTATGGAAAGAGCCCATATGTCCATCAACTGATGAAAGGATAAAGAAGATGTAGTGTATGTATGCATGCACACAAGTGCACGCGCACACACGTACAATGGAATATTACTTGGGGATCAAAAAGAATGAAATCTTGCCATTTGCAACAACATGGGTGGAGATAGAGTATATTCTGCTAAGTGAAATAAGTCAGTCAGAAAAAGACAAATATCATGATTTCACTCATATGTGGAATTTAAGAAACAAAACATAAGAACATAGGAGAAAATAAGGAAAAATATAAGATAAAAACAAAAAGGAAGGCACAACATAAGAGACTCTTAAATAACAGAGAACAAACTACAGGGGAGAGTGGGTGGGCTAAATGGGCAATGGGCATTAAGGAGGACACTTGCTGGGATGAGCACTGGGTGTTATACATAAGTGATGAATCACCAAATTCTACTCCTGAAACCAATACTACACTGTATGTAACTAACTTGAATTTAAATTTAAAAAAAAATAAATTCTACAGCTTAGATTTGTGCAGTTCAATTTATTTAAATTTTAAAGAAAAAGAACCTCACAAAATTGTAAGTGGTGGGTGGGGAGTGGAACAAGTTATAGCTAATAAAGGTAATTTGGGAGATGGTGATGGATATGTGGGAGTTTATTCCACTATTCTGTTTATTTTGTGTTTGCTCAAATTTTCCATAACAAAAAAAGCTAAAAACAAAAACAAAAAAACAAGGACACACAAACCAATGTTCTAAATTAACTGATTCATCAGAAATACAATTATTCTGTCAAATAGCTATAAAAGTTTCTAATCACTGACTCACTTTCTATTTGTAATAGAATAAAGTAAACATTTAAACGAGCATAAAATAAAGCTCATTTAATTAATGCAACTGCGTAAACCGAGATAGCTGGATGCATAAGAATAGTAAGGGGGCACTTACAGTCTTGGTTACAAACTATCTATGCCTGGCACCAGTTGTCAGATCACACTCTCAGTAGCACTATTGACCTTCTCTGCCTCATTCTTTTTTTTCACTGAGCAATAGTAGTAATAGTAGAAGTAACAATTTCCTTCTTAGAGATTTTATGAGGATTAAATAACAAAATATATGTGGAGTGCTTTGTGACCAGTGGCTAACATAGAAGTGTTCCACAGGCACTAGCTATTATTCTCATTAACAACATGTAACGTAACAGCATGTAACAACCTGCTACAGTTTTTTTTTTTCTTTTAATTCCTAGGATCTTTTTAGTTACTGGTAATTTTATGCTTTTTTCCTGAGTTATTTATGTCCCTTAAACTTTGAACCTATTACTCAAATCTTTCTGCTTGAAACTTTATTTTTTTATTTTTTTAACATTTTTTAAATGTTTTATTTATTTTTTAAGAGAGAAAGAATGTGAGCTGGGGGAGGGGCAGAGAGAGGGGGACAGAGGATCAGAAGCCAGCTCTGTGCTGACAGCAGAGAGCCTGATGTAGGACTCGAACTCACATAAAAAAGAAGAATCACATACTTTACTGATAAGTAAATTGAGATTCAAAGATTAAATTCGGTAGACATTTCTTAGGCCGGTTGCATTGGCCCAACCATTCCTGGAAACAAAAGCCATTACTGCCAGACCCCATCCTGGCCATGATGATTTGTCCACCCAGGGGCAGATTCCGAATCATAGCTGAGTCGATCAGATTCCTTCTCCTGGTACCTATGGTATGTCCTCGGCAACACACTCAGTGGGTTCTCTAACACTGCTATCTTGTTCCTGCCTTTCCAGAAGCTGGAGAGTTAGCCTCTTCCAGTGACTCCATGCAATTTCTCCTCCAACATCCTTCTGATAAACTCACTTTTTATCACTAGGCTGGCTGGAGTTAGTCTGCATTACTTAGATGACTGAGCAGGGTCACAACCAAGCTCTGGAATACATATCTCTTTATATTAGACACTCTAAAACGTATCTATTGGAAACCTACTGTTTGCAAGGCACTGTATCATAATCTGTGCTGTGAGGACCAACAGGTTGTGACAGGCGAAGAAGGAGTGGGACTTTACTAGGAGAAAGCTGCAGATAACACACTAGGTAGGTATAAGGAACTGAAAGCAATACAGATTTACTGCAGAATAAGGCACATAAAGGCACAGCATTAATCCTCAATATATATTTGTTGAATTAATATTAAACTAGATATAAAACCAGAGAGGTTGAAGACAAATCCCATATAGCTTTGAATGCCAAACTAAAGGATAAAGCATTTACTCTCCTCAGAATGGGGGCTACTGAAGGTTTCTGAGCAGAAGCGCCCTATGAGTTGTGCTTTGGAAAGAATACTAACATCTCAGCCAGTCCTAATGAATGCTCACCTTATTAATGGGCTGAAGTTTCTGTGTTTTAAGTATAGTATTTATGTTTCTAACCATGGATATTTACCAGCACATTGTACAGAAAGCAGAAGGTTTTATTTCAATATCAAAATGATACTTCTGTATGACTCTCATCAGAGAACTGAAGATAGCTACCAATATATGATAATTTCATTTTCTGATGTGGATCTAATCAAATGAAGTTGTCAACAAAATTAACTTGGGCTCAACAATATTTCTCCACTAATTGTGACCTGAGGCAGATCTAATATTAGAACCATGTTATAATTGAGAAACTGTTAAGTACCTACTTTATCAAGGAAGACAACCTAGGTTCCATGGAATGTACCTTATGAAACACTCTACAGCATAACAGGCAGGTGTACAGCATAAGCAATCTTATTACTACGAAGCATAATTTTAAACATAGACTGTAACATCACTGTTACCCCAATTCAGAAAAGCTGTACTTTATTTTCCAACCACACAAAAGACAAAAGATTACTTCTAGAGACACTATTCTGTAAATCTTAGGGACCCAGTAATCCAAACACAAAAACTGATCTTATTCTATAGTAACTATTTACACAGCCATTTGAAGTAATAAAACAAATAAAAAGTGCAAAAAAGTCAAGTGAAAAACAAAATAATGTTACCCAAACAAATCAGTCTTTAAGCAAAATAAGTTTTCCTTTCCTCTCAAATAAAGGGAACCAAATATTTTAGCAACAAAAGCGCACGTAATTAACATTAATACTATAACTGGTATGCCATGGAATCGGAAAACACACAATTTACCCACTCAAAGGTCAAAAATATTTCTTCATGCCCTTGCCTGTACTGTAAGTAAAGAACTACAGAACTAAAAGACTCTCTGAAAGTTAAAAAGAATCCAGTAACTCGTTCAGAACTTCATGAACAGTTTCTGAGATACCCAAAGCACCTGTTTCTAGGGTATCCCAGCTGTGGCTTTTAAGTGGAAACAGGTACAAGCAAAACCAGCAGTGCCCTGGGTGCGATAACAAGGCGAAGCCCCCTCAGACACATGCCCAAGGCTGGGATTAGGGACCTAGGGAGGGGGATGCTGTCACCGTCCTCCAGCACGCGACCCGTCGCGCCCCGCCGAGCCGGGAACTCACAGCTCTGGTCTCGTACAGAACCAGCTTCTGGACGGAGCTTATGATGGGGGCAGCGGCCGCGGGCATGGTCGGAAGAAATGGGGGGTCCCCACGACAGGGCACCAGGCCGCGGCCCAGAATGCTGCAGCCTCCAGACTGCCCCAGGAGGCCGGGAGAGAAGACACCTTAGACCCTGGACATCAGATCCAGCCGGAAAAAATCGCCGCTTGTGCACTAAACAAACAAGACCCGGTATAGTTCAGGTGTTTCCGGATCCCTGCTACCGGACCTATGGGCAAGTCCCGCCCCAGGCACGTCGGGGGCGGAGCTGGAGGATATACCGTAGAGAAGCCTTGTAGAGAGTCCCAGAACCTGCGCGCTGCCTAGGGAAGAAGCTAAGGGCGCCATGTTTGGTGCGGGCGGAAAAAAAAAGTGGGCGGGAGAAAAAGTGGCGTGGTTAGTCTGGGCTTTGGCTTTATCTGGTCCTCCTCTTTGGAGAAGGGGGAGGGTTTGGAACTGAAGTGCTTTTGAAGCGGTTCTCTGAGTTGTAGATAGCTCCATTTAAAGTTGATCTTTTTTTTCTCTGCCTACCTCTGCCCTTATTTTCCTGGAAATGTATCTGATAGCCTTTAGCTGAGTGCCGGTGTTTTTCCCCTTGCGTCTCTTTATCATCTGTTAACCCTTATGAGAGTCAACAAAATCCATGCTGTCCGGAAGCTGTGTGGTTCAAGGAATTTTTTTTTAATCACCTTAAAAAAAATCACCGAAAGATGGAGATCTTGTAAATTCTACAAACGGGCTGTCGTGCAGTGTTTAGTGCAGTGTGGTGCGGCACTGACTTTGAGACTAGCAGTTCTGGGTTTAAATAAGGTCTCTTCCATTTGATATGTGTAAACCCAAGTGGGCAGTGTACATGCCCTCTCTAATAATCACCTTCTATATTTTTGAAAAGGAATGTATTAAAAATACAAAGTTAAGTGCAAAAGTGAATAAGAAAAATTATTTTTTAAAAAATCAATAAATTACAGCCCCACCTACGAGACCCGGTCCCCCAAGAGGCCTTGCGCGAAGCCCCGCCAGGGGTTCCCTAGGCAACCGCGGCACAGAGAGACACCGGAGGCGGCTGGAGTCAGGCGGTTGGGGTCCTGTGGGCTCCTGAGGACTCCGCTGTGCCCAGGTAAGTAGAGGTCGTAGTCCCCCGCCCCGACGCATTTTGTATCTATTGAAGGGAACCTCACCTCCTGCGGGGACCTCAGGCCAGTTCCTTTTCTTAAAAAACTAAACTTGGGATCTCTCAGTAAATTACTTTTTAAAACCATTTTCCCTTCCAACGACTGATGTCATTCCACAAATATTTACTGAGCACCTACTATGAGAGTATAAGACATCGCCTAATATAGGTTCCCAGGAGTTGGGCCCCCTGTAAACCACACAACCCACCTGGAGGGTTTCTCAACGGCTGAAACGGTGAGGGAACTTGTAAAAATTCTATTGAGTTATAGGATGAACCCATAACATAATGTGGTATTAGAGAGTATATTACACAACAATGAGATGATAGAGATCATATTGTAAATTTAAAATTGAGAAATTACCAATTTTTAAAAAAACAAATGTTTAATTATTTAGTATTTTAATTTTCTTTCATAGTTTGGTCTTACTTTTATTAAGAACTAGAAAGATGGCCATGTCAGTTCTGGCATTTTACATTGACTTGGATCTTTCAACTGGGAAGAATATTTAGTTCTGTTTTGTTTCATAAGGGAAACCAATTCTTCTGAATATGAGTTAAATATCTGCACTATGTTTTTATTTAGGATAACAACTCTTAAAATATGTGTAGAATTCTGCTTTCCAATATTTGGTTTTCAATTATTATATTATACTGTAATATAGCACTTCCATTTGAACCTTGTCTCAGTTTGATTCATCCAGAAGCACATCCTGAGACAAAAATTCAAGGGCAAGTGGTTCATATGGGAAGTAATCCCAGAAAACATCAGGAAACAGAAGGAAGTTGATAAAGGGAATATTATCAAGCAAATTTCTCTGTGGGCTGAATTCACTATGGAATACTGAGATATTTGTCTCAGAGTAATTCTCTCTTAAGGGCAAAGGAGCTGAGACATTTATTCACTACCTTCCATCTGTTATTGGCTAAGGCCTGCTATGGCAGAACATTAATTTCCTGGAACTTGTGGTCTGCCTGTGCTCAGGCAGACTAGGTATGGCAGCTGGAAAGAGCCCTTAGGCAAAGATTCACACTTGGTAGAAGTTGGAAGTCAGGCTGGCCATTCACGGAAAATTTACCTGTCAAGTGGTTATGGTCACTAATAGCATCTGCTACGTTCCAACCTTTGCACTACTCATTTCCACTCTTCCCCCCACGTTAAGTTCACACCATTCCCTCACTGATTCTTCACGATGGTGGTTGGTCCCAATTTCTGAAAGAAAAAGACTCACAAAAAGATGATTCGCGGGATGAGCTACAGAATCCACTACTGTGATTAATCCTAGGTCTGAGACTGATAATTCATCGTTTCCCTCCTCTACCACCCATTCTAGATTTTTCTTACCCTTGGTACTTCTGCTGGGCTCAGCTGTTTTCCCAGTAGGGTAACCAGCCTTCATCCCTGAAGGGTATAAGCCTCTTGTTACCCTGTCTTTGTCAGGTTGGGCTTGCTACAATTACAAGAGTCATCTCAGAGAATCCCCTGAGTTCAAGACACATCTCCTGCTCCAAGCATGTAGCAGCAATCCTATCCTCACCTGCCAGTGCAGTAACTCCTTATGGGCGTGTGGAGCCACATAGGACCAGGCAGTGGTTTCAAGTTTAGTGAGACCCAACTAAAGGGGTCCCCTGATAGAAGCATCTCTCTCCCCTCAATCAGACCTCCAGTCTGGCAGAGCCCGAAGTCATGAGGAAGGATGGTACAAACTCCTCATGTCAATCACTGAGAGTGATGGCAGTGTCACAATCCCATTGTGCAATCTCAAACTGGCACTTTAATTGTACCTTTAAGAGGCCATTCCAACCTTCTGTTGGACCAGTAGCTTCTGGATGAAGAGGTATGTGGTAAAATCAGTGGATCCTTCTTACCATACCTCTTTACTAAAAGGAGGTCTTTTGATCCAAGGCAATA
Organism: Cryptoprocta ferox; assembly: GCA_028646485.1. Taxonomy (NCBI): domain Eukaryota; kingdom Metazoa; phylum Chordata; class Mammalia; order Carnivora; family Eupleridae; genus Cryptoprocta; species Cryptoprocta ferox. The sequence goes on from CM053577.1 coordinate 50,573,558, forward strand.
TTATATGGGATCTCATTATGATAAATGGGACACACTCCAAACCCTTAGATAGTGGTGCTGGCCAAGGCATTGTGGGTAGGGAAGGCACACCCATACTAGGGACACATGTCACCTGCTGTCTTCTCCAAGGTTAAGGGATTCCATGTCATCAGTTTGTCACTGAATGGATGTACCGTTTTGAGGGCTTAGCCTCGGTTTCTGCTGCAGACAGGTGGGATGTTCAGTGATAGAATTAACTAAATCAGCCTGATGAGAGGGATACTTGTCATTGAGCTCATGAATGACCTCCATCACCTCCATGCCTACCACCATACCTCCTCCATTTATGAGCCCCTTTAGGAAGCACTGAGGTGACCAAGCATAAAGACTGTCTAGCATTTACTGGATAATCATCTTGCTTTGTGAGACACAAAAATCCACATATTTTGTGTCCACTTGTATTTGTTTTCTATGTGGTATAACAAAATTACTACAAATTTAGCAACCTAAAACACACACACATGTTATCTCATAGTTTCCATGTTTAGGAGCCCAGACATAGCTTAGCTGGGTCCTCCACTCAGGGTCTCACAGGGCTGTGGTCAAGATGTTGGCTGAGCAGCATTTTCATCTGGAGACTCAACTAGGGAAGAAGAATCTGCTTCTGAGCTCATTTAAATTGTTGGCAGAATTCGTCTCTTTGTGGTTGTAGGACTAAGGTCCTACTTTTCTTCCTGACTGTTGTGCAGGGGCTGCTCTCCGTGACTGGAGGCCACTCACTCTTCCTCGCCAGCTGTCCTTTCACAACATGGCAGCTTAATTCAGAGCCAACCAGGAAGTCTCTCCAGTGCTAAAATAGGATCTTATATAATACAATGTAATCACAGGAATGGTATTTCTACTACCTTTGCTAGATTTAGAAGCAAGTCACAGAGTCCATCTGCTCTTAAGGGAATGGAATCACACAGGGTGACTTGGTAGGGGTCACCATAGAATGTGTTTGCTATGCCCCTCTCATAAGTCCATTCACATGCCTCTTCCCCAGAACTCTTTTTGTCTTATCTTTCCATCTTGCTCTTCCCAGGACTTTAACCAAGCCATTCAATATTGTCCTCCAAATTGAGGACCTAGGAATACTGCTTAAAGCTCTGCCCACAGGGAGGATTTCCCCTAATCATCATTTTTCAGGGTTGCCTCTGAGCGGGATTAAAGTCTGGAAGCATTCCATTTACAGTTTTCACCAATATATTATGATTCATCTGCGATTTTTTTTTTAAGTTCCTATCAGCGGTTCCTAGGGAATTCCATATGATGTCTGAGCTGAAAAAGAGACATTGATGAGCAAAAGATAGATGTTGTGGTGTCTGGGCTGCTTATTTATAAAACTTCTTTGTACCTTCCAGACCTGCTTGGACCTGGTCCCAGTGTTACATTTTTATCATTCATTGGATTGCTACTGTGCCTGCCCAACTTCAGGACTAGATCTGACGTACCCAGTTCATGATGGGCACTTCCAGTTGCATAGTCATCTGATGTCCCAATGCCAGGCATTCATTCTCTCCTAGAGCCCAGAGCATTGCCAGGAGCTGCGTTTTGAATGGGGAGTGGTTCTCTGCTGCAGCCAGCAATGATCTATACTGAGAGGTTTCTGTTGTGGCTTTCCTAAGACCTACTATATACCTCCCTCTAGCATCATGGGATCTGGCCAGGTATATGACCCAAGAAGCAGGCCTCTGGTACCATAGACTAAAACTGCTACAGAGCTCTCTCTTGCTCTGAGGTTCGCTCAAAACTGACCACTTTCCAAGTCACCCATTAAATGGATCAGAGCAGTATGACCAAGGATGCTACATGCTGTCTCCAAAAACTAAAGAGCCTTATAAAATACTGCACCTCTTTTTTTTTTTAAGAGGTAGAAGGTATGAGTTATAATAAACTTGGCCTTTACCTTGGAGAGAACTTCTTGGAATGTCCCAGACCACTGGTCTCTTAAAACCTCACCAAAGTAACAGGGCTTTAAATATTAGTAGATTTATCTTCCACTTTTTGCTGCTCATGTGTCTTATGAAGCTAACCAGAACACTTGCCACTTCCTGCTCACAGACTCTGATATTATCAATATTGATAATATATCAACAAAGGATCAACAAGACCCCTTTGGCCTATATCTGTTAAAAGAGCAGGAGAGTCCTGGGGTAAGCCTGAATGTTCATTACAAACTGTTCTAAGTGAATACAAACTGCCTCTAATCTTCTTTTCTGAGAGGGATTTTAAAAAACACAACACATTTGCTGGACAAATGTCCTTGGTATGAGTAGCTGCATACCAAGGACAAGAAGCTGTGTCTGGCTAGTAAAGATCTCATCTGCACAATTACAAATGGGGCTATCACTTGGTTAAGTTTTTAGTAGTCTGCCATCATCTGTCATGATCCATCTGGTTTAAAAAAAAAAATCACACTGGAGAATTGAGCAGGGCTATCTTTTAAATAATTTTAGGTAACACCTTTCCATTTCATTTGAAATGACTTACTGTTTATTTCATGAGCTTCTACTTGGCTCTTCTACCACAATGGTGCTTACTCCACAGGCAGGGAATGACTGTGAAGATTTGGCCAGCTGCACTCCCCATTATGTAGTCAGGGATCAGGAACAGAACCACGAGGTGGTCCTGCAGATCCTGCACTGTAAGACAGACTTGAGCCAAGACTCCATTAATTACTGGTTCTCTATTTGCTTTCACACCATTTGGAGGCCATGATGGCATTTTGGATCTGCCGGTGTTGGTGTCAGCTCATACCCTGTGTCCTATAGACTCTGAAAGAGGAGGAGAGTCACATTTCCACAGTGTGTATTTCCCCGGTTAATGGTTGTAGGTTCCCTTGGAGAAGGAAGAATTGGGGAATCCCTACTGTAAATACTTGTTATGGTGTTGTAGGGTCTATTCTCGAGGACTCCTTGCCTCCCCTTCTGTAAATGGGCTCTGGAGCCAAGAACTAGGCAAGGAATCATGATTTTCCGCTGTGGTTGGTGACATCAGCCTTTGATTTACTTTTCCTTTGTCATTTTCAGTAATGTAAGTTAATAAACATTTTCATTCACTGCTCATCCATTTCACCCCTATCCCATGGTTTATCAACCATTGCCATAGACTTCTGTGGATCTTGCTTGTTGCCATTCTGGACTTCCTGCCCTTTCTAGTAATTACACCTACTTTCTGATGGTTAAGTGCTGCCATCTGGCCTCTGCTCATCAAGACCCTGTCATTCCCACTGAAACAGGGGACTCAAGTATCATAGCAGCCTTTCCCCTACCTTCACTCCTGGCCTACAAAGGACAACCACTGCTGAGCTTATTAAGGATACCAGTGCCCCCTTGCTAGGTCATTCCTTATAGCCTTAATGAAGGGAGTGTCCTCTGGCCATCCCAACAAGCAGAGTTGGCTTATGAATTTTCTGGCTTTGTATATCAAATCCATTTAACATGTCACTTCCTTGAGCCTTTGACACATTACTCTATATTCTACCAAGGCAGTTCCAGCATTTCTACATTTACTACAGGCTGTTGTTTTTTTCCAAGCTTCAAGGAACCTTGAAGTTAGGTTTTCATCTCAATCTTTTTAGTGTACTGGTAATAATTCTTATTGTGTCTTTTTTCATAGTGATACTTTAAAATAATATTGGCATACTAAGTCCATTTGAATATTCTTAAATTCCACAGAGAAATGTAATCATATCCCATTTACCTGGAAGCATATAGCCCCCGTAATCCATTTTTCATTGTTTCATGAACAGCATTTCGTACCACTGGTTCCGTTTTTGAAATCTTATTAAAGTCATTTCATAAGATTTTGTAATTTTTCCATAAAGAGCTTGTATATCTTTTATAATATTTAATCCTGGTTACTTTATTATTTTGCTGCAAAAATAAGTCTTTTTATCTTTAGTTACATTTTCTCGCAATTCCTGGTGTATAGAAATGCAGCTGGGAGCACCTGGGTGGTTCAGTTGGTTGAGCGTCCAACTTCAGCTCAGGTCATGACCTAGCAGTTCATGAATTTGAGCCCTGCTTCGGGTTCTCTGCTCTTAGTGCAGAACCCGCTTGGAATACTCTGTCCCCCTCTCTTTCTGCCTCTCCCCCGCTCAGGCTCTCTAAAAAATTAAAAAATCAACCTTAAAAAAAGGGGAATGCAACAGAATTTTGTATAATTTTGAATCCAGCTAATTGGATTATTGTCAAAATTTATCTGTAATATATTTGTTCATGTAGACAGTCATATCAACTGGGAATAATTATAGTTTTCTTTCTTTTGCCTTGTTATGACCTGAAAAGAACATTTTTTAAAGTTCTTTTAATTTTTATTTTGAGAGAGACAGAGACTGTGCAAGTGGAGGAGGGACAGAGAGAGAGAGAATCCCAAGCAGGCTCCACACTGTCAAGCACAGAGCCCAACATGGGACTTGAACCCATGAAACCATGAGATCATGACCTGAGCCAAAACCAGCCAAAGTCAGACTCTTAACCAACTCAGCCACCTAGGTGCCCCTGAAAAGAACATTTTTAATATTTAATCATTAAATATAATGTTTGTCTTTTGTTAATACCTTTTATCAGGTTAAAAAAGTTCCCTTCTTTCCTAGTTGCTAAGAGATTTATCTTTTAGTAATCATTAAAGGGTGTTGAATTATCTTATACTGTTTCTACATCTATTAAAATGAACATATAGTTTTTCTCTTTTATTTTAATATGATAAATTAATTTCTCCTATTAAGCCAGCCTTGAGTTCCTGGGGAAAGCCCAACTTGGTCATGATATTATTACCTTGTTTATATATTGCTGGATTCAGTTAGCTAATGTTTTGATTAGGATTTTAAAAATCTTGCTCATGAATGAAATTGGCACATAATTTTGTTTTTCACACTATTCTCTGGTTTAGGCAAAGGTTATGTGAGACCTATAAACTGATGTAGTAAGTCTCCACATTATCTTTTCTCTGAAAGAGTGTCTGGAAGCTTGTAAGACTGAAGCACTTCCAAAAACCATCTGGTTTCTTTTATTTTTTCTTTTTTTTCCCCAAAGACACAATTTATTTACAAACCAAAGAAGCCAAGGAGACTGGCTACCCCCATCCCCTTCCCGAGCAAAAACTGACAGAACTGAGGTGGCTCTCCAACTCCTCATAAGGTCTTTGGTCGGAAAAAACTATGAAATTGGGGCCCAGGGCCTCTGTAAAGACCCTGGCAGGGCAGGGACCTCCCTAAGAGAAACACGCTAAGCCACACCTTCTGGTCCTACCACCTGCTTTCCTCCAGTGACACTTTTTGTAGGAAGATTCTTAGTTATTGACTCAGTTTCCTTATGGTTATAGAACCACTTACGTTTTCTCTTTTTTTTTCCTGAAAAGTTGATTTTTCTAGGAATTTGTCAGTTCCTAGAAATGATATCAGTTTATTCGCGATAACCTTGCTTATGGTATCCTTGCATTATCTATATTATTTTTTTACATTTTTTTAAGTGTTTTACTTATTTTTGAGACAGAGAGAGACAGAGCGTGAGAAGGGGAGGGGCAAAGAGACAGGGAGACACAGAATCTGAAGCAGGCTCCAGGCTCTGAGCTGTCAGCACAGAGCCCGACGCAGGGCTTGAACCCACGAATGTGAGATCATGACCTGAGCCGAAGTCAGAGGCTTAACTGACTGAGCCACCCAGGTGCCCCGCATTATCTATATTATATCTACAGCATTGTTATTCTGTAGTCCATTTGAAGCACACTTGCATCAAACAGACATAAATCACATATCCTTCTCAAGGAATCAGGGAATTTTTTAAAAAACTGCCATGGCCATGAGGCAAGCCTCAGTAAATTTCAAAAAGTTGAAAAACTGAAATCAGAGAACATACTCTGATTAACAAAAGTTAGAAATAGACAACAAAAATAGACAAATCTGTTTTGAGATGTAAGAAACCATACTTCTAAAAACCTAATGTCTAATATTGCTTAATTGTGCCTTCTACCTTCTTACTTGATCAATCTTGACTTTTGACTTTACTTGATCAATCTCATGTACTTTTCAGACTTTCTTTCGTTCTAATGTATTTAATGCTTCTAAATACTACTTTATCTACATCTTACAAATTTTGTTACATATATGTTCATTTTTTTCAGTTCTACGTATTGGATTTGGATTTTTGTTAGACCCATTAGTAGTCCCTACACATGTACACACACACATATATGTGTGTGTAACTGTAGAACATATATGTGTGTATAGCATATTTAATTTGATCTTTAATTGAATACACACATGTATGTATATGTTTGGATGTATGTATTTTTTCCTTAATTTCGTCTCTCAGAAACATTTTGTTTTAGCTGTCTTTTGTACAATGTATAACTAGATTTTGCATTTTGTCTCAAATTAAGCTTATTATTATTTTAATAGGTGAGTTTAACTTTTTTGTCAGTATGGGCAAAATCCTTGTGTTTAGTGGTGTGGAATGGCTTTGGGGCTAACTAAATTCTCAGGATATTCTCATTTTCCCTAACCTGCCTGCCTCATCCAATTGAATTAGTCACTAATAATCTTATTTTTTCTTGTAGTATTTTATATTATGAATTCTCAAGAGAATACAGAAGAGCATCCTTTTGCAGACATATTTAATGAAGATGAAACTGAGTATAACTTTTTGCTGTCTAAGCCTGTTTGCTTTGTTGTATTTGGGAAACCAGTAAGTCATCTCTTGTAAATTATTATTTAATATTTTTTATTTTTAAAATCATAATATTATGTTACCATACAAGAATGAAAACTGTATAGTGTGCTAATTTTTTTGTGTTAGACTTTCATTGTATTACTTAAAAATTGATATAGGGGCGCGTGGGAGGCTCAGTCGGTTAAGCGTCTGACTTCGGCTCAGGTCATGATCTCACGGTTCATGGGTTCAAGCCCCGCGTCAGGCTCTGTGCTGACAGCTAGCTCAGAGCCTGGAGCCTGTCTTCTGATTCTGTGTCTCCCTCTCTCTCTGACCCTCCCCTGCTCGCACTGTCTGTCTCTCTCTCAAAAATAAATTAAAAAAATTGATATAATATTGGTGTTAGTTCATAACTTTCACTTCTTTTATACACTATAATTGAAAAGGAACCCACATTGTACTTATCTTTGTTTTTGCATTATGAAGAGATTAATTCCTCAAAGCATTGCACCATGAAAATTATTAGTAGTCTGTGATCCAGGTTATTTCAAACACAATTTACATATAAAATTTTCTGTGAAATTTATTGTGAGGCTCTCTGGGTATTTGAAGGCAAGACATGGAGTGAAACGAGGAGCCTCTCCCATTAATATCTGAAGCTACTGAGAGGTGATGTGCCTCACCTTTGCTCACAGTGTATTAGCAGACCTAAATATTATCTTTCCACAGAATAAGAAGAAACCAAAAATGGCTGTTATAAGATAGCCTGCCTTTCTAGGCATTTCTAGTAAGGGCCTCTAGATGAGAAGTATTGTCAGCCGTTGAGCTAGTTGGTAGTTACCATTAGAGAACCTGAGCTGCTTAATTAAAGAGCCTCTCCAGAATAGCAGAGACCAAAAGCTGGATCCCATTCTTGATTTAATTTTATATAGACCCTGGGACAGGTACCCAGAAATGGTTCTAGTAACTTTCATTATGTTTCTCAACATATAATAGAGTTTTAAGAATTAACAGTAAGAGCAGTCAGGTACAAATGTTAACTTCATTGTCTTTAAAATAGGACACTTTTTGGGGCTCCTGGGTGGCTCAGTCGGTTGAGCGTCCGACTTCGGCTCAGGTCATGATCTCACGGTTCCTGGGTTCGAGCTCGCGTCGGGCTCTGTGCTGACCGCCAGCTCATAGCCTGGAGCCTGCTTCGGATCTATGTCTCTTTTTTCTCTCTGCCCCTCCCCTATTCATGCTCTGTCTCTGTCTCTCAAAAATAAATAAAATGTAAAAAAAATTTTTTTTTAAATAAAATATGACACTTTTCAAAGATGTCTATTAAGAAGGAATTTTTTGCTCTTGGAAGTTACTAAGTGGAAGTCTGTCAAAACATCCATAGTTATAAACTTTAGAAAGGAAATAAAGTGATGGATTTCAATATAATCACAATAATATGTATTTAAAATTACAAAATTTGATAACCAAAAGAGAGTACCTGCAGTGCCATAATGGTACAGCTTTCTGGTTTCAGGGCTATTTTCTTAATTTAAAAATGTTATTTAAATCATTTCATAAAATGTGGCAAATGTGACTATTATAGAGAAAAATTAAGCTATAAATATCTAAGGTCTGCTGTTCATTTTTTTGTGTGTGTGGACAGAAATTTACTTGATAATATTCATGTATTGTAACCATTAATAGAATATTTTAAATGTGAATATCTGTTTCACTGGCAAATGGCTGTTCTTTTGGGTTTTAAATAACATCTTTCTTTTTAAGGGGGTTGGGAAGACAACCTTAGCCCGTCAGATAACACAAGCATGGAAATGTATTCGTGTAGAAGGTAAAGTTTACCTCCCCCCCCAATATTTTATTATAAAAACTTTCAAATATGCATAAAAATGTAAAGAATTGTACTATCTAGATACTGTTATTAATATTTTGCTGTAATTGGTTTATCACACATCACTACGAACCCAGTGAATATTTTCTTCATAATGACATCAGACATATTTTGCCTTTCTGTTAGTCCTAGTTTTGTTTATAGACTTTAGGAGGTTTATGAAATGTCTTTGACTCCATTCTACTGCCTCCAATTCTCTAATTTCCTCATTTAGACCTCCTGGGGATATGTGTGCTCTAAGCATCTCCCTGTGGAAGATGGGAAAAGAATGAATGCTCACAGCTGTTCTCGGGAGCATGTTTCAAGACTTAATATTTTCAGTGATAAATTTTATTTTTTATTATTTTGTTTTGTATTCTTTGCAGTATATAAAATGAGGACTGACATCTTTATAAAACATATTCTTTTAATCAACACAACTCTATATGTCCTAATGAAAAATAAGCAAAAGAATGAATTGGCAATTCACAAAAGTAGAAATAGGGGCACCTGGGTGGCGTGTTGGTTAAGTGTCCAACTCTTGATTTTGGCTCAGGCCATGATCTCACAGCTCGTAGGATCGAGCCCTTTGTTGGGCTTCATGCTGACAGCATGGAACCTGCTTAGGATTCTTTCTCTCCCTCCTTCTCTGCCTCTCCCCATACTCATGCTCTCGCTCTTAAAATAAACTTTTTATAAAATAGAAATAAAAATAGACAAATATAAGAAAAAAGAGTTCAACCCCATTGTTATTCAAAGAAATTTTCATTGAAATAACACTGATTCATATTTGCCTATCAAACTGACAAGGCATCTTTAAAGTTTCTATAATCATTTTTGGCAGGAATGTTATGAAATGAGGATTCCCTGTGCCGTTAGTGAAATTGCAATCTGGTACAGCACAAACCATAGATTACTAGCAGCTGGGGACATAATTCCTGAGTCCTCCACTAGGTCATGCCCCTGTCATTTCTGTCCCAGGATGTCTCTTCCACAAGGGTTGGAATATTTCCTCTTGAAAAGGAAACAAATCATTGGAATTCCAGCCTCAGGCCCCCTTTTTCTAATCAGTGTTTATCTATTTTTACATTTCTTGATGGCATTCTTTCCTTTTATGTAATCAGAGTGCAAAATTAATGGGTTCTGGATGTAATTCTATGGTTATAAAATTATCTGGACTATTGTGATGAGCCCTGGGTGTTGTATGTAAGTGATGAATCACTGGATTCCTCTGAAACCAATATTGTACTGTATGGTAACTAACTACAGTTTAAATTAAAACTATAAAACAAAAAACATAAAATAAAGGGTTTGTCATAAAAATATTTAAAAAAATAATACTGGTGTATACTTTTGAGTGACACTTTATAATTTCCAAATCACTGTCATATACACAATGTTATTTCATCCTCATATTCTCTTGCATATGATATAGGGCATAAACATGCAAAGCCCAGAGGTATTTAAGAAGTTCACTTCCTCAGGATCTTTTAGCTAGCCAGGGGCAGAGACAAGTTCTCTGTGGAATATGTTCTGCTGTCTCATGCTTTGGTTAGGCTTAAATGACATAATGCATATAAATGTGTTTTGTGATATACAAATCTTTAACTAATCTTTAATTAACAAAATTAATCTTTGTTACCAGCTTTAAAAGACACAAATATGGGGCACCTGGGTGGCTCAGTTGGTTAAGTGTCTGACTCAGTTTTGGCTGAGGTCATGATCTCAGGGTTTTTGAATTGGAGGCTGGCGTGGATAGCAGGGAGCCTACTTGGTAATCTCTTTCTCTCCCTCTCTCTCTGCTCCTCCCCCACTAATGTGCGTATTTTCTCTCTGTCTTAAAATAAATAAAGTTAAAAGTAAACATAAATGTGTTTCTTAAATTTGGCAATTCTAATATCAGTTTGTGCTAACATTTTGAATTCACATTTTAGCCTTACCAATTTTGGAAGAACAGATTGCCCGTGAAACTGAATCAGGAGTTATGGTAAATCTAAGTTTCAAAGTTATTAGGATTTTTTTATTTAAAAAAGCTCTGTATCACAGATCTATTATATACTAATGTACACTCTCTGTGCTTGTTCTTAGCTGCAGTCAATGCTGCTCAGTGGTCAAAGCATTCCAGATGAGCTTGTCATGAAGCTGATGTTGGAGAAGCTCAACTCCCTGGAAGTTTTTCACTTTGGTATGTTTATTTTTATAAATCGGTGGCTATCAAAGCAGCCTTAAAACTCATGCTTTAGCTGTGGCACACATACGTCCTGGAGTTGCTCTTTACTTTGCCTTGACGCAGGAATCCCAGAACCTGAATTCAGTTAAGCAGTTTAGGTAGTTTTATTTGCTAGTTTACTTCATTTTATTCTTCAGATTCTACATTTGTAAAATAACTAAATAAGTAAGCAAGTGTAAATGGTTCAGTCTTCTTCGAGCATTGTACTATCCAGCAAAAGCATCAACACTCTGCTGTGGTACTTCTCATGGCAGTGACAACCTCTGTTCCTGCTTTCCCATTCACTCAGAGTTTTGTTACTAAGTTCAGTCTATGGCTCGGCTTCTCTGCATTAACCCACACTTACAAGGCAGGAATGGGAACTAGAACGGCACCCGCTTAGTCTCTGGCTCCAGATACCGGCAGGCTTCAGTCTGTTCTTCCAGTCTACTCTCTCACTCTGGATCCAAGAAGTCTCTCTGCACTCAAACAGATGCGGAGCAGGGGTTTGGGGCCTAATTTCTCAAGACAAAGACTGCTGAAGCTCAGAATGACTAAACAGAAGAGAGCAAGCCCTATGACATTTGCAAAAGAAGGAAGAAGAAGAAAGATGTGCTGGGAAGAAAATCATCCACCTGAAATAGATTTATTGAATCAAAGAAGAAAAACTTAGAAAGCTGCGTTATATTCTTAATAAGTTAAGAGAAGATATTGTGACTATTAAAATACAGGGATAAAAATAAAATGCAGTAAAGTAAAAACCATGATTGCAGAAGCAAATCAATAATGGAAGCATCAAGGGGCACCTGGGTGGCTCGGTTGGTTGAGCGGCCTACTTCGGCTCAGGTCATGATCTCATGGTTCGTGGGTTCGAGCCCCACGTCGGACTCTGTGCTGACAGCTCAGAGCCTGGAGCCTGCTTCAGATTCTGTGTTTCCATCTCTCTCTGCCCCTCTGCTGCTCACGCTCTTGTCTCTCTCTGTCTCAAAAATAAATTAAAAAAATAATAATAATGGAAGTAGCAAAAGCAAACTTGTCCCTGCAAACTATGTATCATTCATATCTACAGGTAGAAAGATTTCTCTACATATAGATGATATATGGAAGGAACAACATCTATCCATCCATTTGTAGATATATATATATCATCTCTCTAGTATATATGTTGTATATATACTTACACTCCATCAGTTTTTCTGTTGTTCAGTCATAGAGAGGATGAACTTGGGGAAAAAAAACAGAATGTGGGAGATTAAATGAGTAAAAAGTAAAAAGGACAATGACAGAATTCCAATACAGGTCAGTAAATGACCTCAAAAAGCATAGTGATTGAAACTGAAGCATGTATACAGGTAGGTAGGCAAATATCTTTTTTTGTTTATACTTCATCACACCTTACCTCTTGAAAAATTTAGAGTAATTTACATGGCAACAAAAAGATGATATAAATTACAAGTACTGGCAAAAATAAAGAAAAAATGAAAAAATAAACCTCAGCTATGCCATTTATGATGGTTCATAACCTTTTTAACTTCTTATGAAAAATGTCAAACAAAAGTAAAGAGATTGCTATAAAATTGCCCCCATGTATCTGTCACCCAGCTCCAATGACAACTCTCGTCTAATCTTATTTTATGTAAACTCCTACCCACATCTCTCCCCCAACCTACCTTATTTTGAAACTAATTGATATCATATTAGTTCATCTGTAAATGCTTTATTATATATCTCAGAAAGTTAAGGACTATTTTAAACCTAGTTTCACATTACCATACCTACAAAATTAATAGTAAATAACCTACTAATCACTCTGCAATTTCATTATTTGCCTTGTGTATTTTTTTACTAGCTGATTTTTGGGTTTTGCTTTTTGATTTTTGTTTTGTTGTGTTTTGTTTTTGTAAGCAGGATCCAGCCACGTTTCACATATTGCAATCGATTGGTATGTCTCAAGTCCTTTTTAATGTATAAATGCCCTCTACCTCTTTCTTTCATCTTGTGGGTTTTTTGTTGAAAGCTGAGTATATGTGTTTAAGAGTTTCCTACATTCTGGATTTTGCTGACTGCATCCCCTCATAGCATTTAATGTATTCCTCTTTCCCTAGACGTACTGTACACTGGTGCTTGTCCTGGGAGCTGGCAGAGGACAAGCAGTATAAATGATTTCTTGAATCTGAGGGCCAGGTTCTCAGCATGTAATTGCATGCCTTTGCTCTGGGCATGCACAGGTGCGCTCATTTAAAGGCTATAGTGGGGGCAGGATCTAGAGCCTCTTCTGCTCAGACTCCTCTCACCTATTGTATATCATCCCCAGAGGAATTTCTGTGCAACCTACCACTCTCCTAAATGCAGTTCAAAAGTCTCTGCTCAGCAGGAATTCTTTCTGATGTCTAGTCCTACCCAGCAGCCTGGTAGATAGTAGAAACAAAATTAGAAGGGAAGAGCTTTCAAAACAAGGATATAATTGTGGCCAGGGTCTAGGTGAGGCTGGGTAATTGATGACTCTAAGATCCCTAAAGACAGATGTGCACTGCTGGGAACACTGCCCAGTAGTATTGCCAGATTCAATCTTAATTTTTTTCTGTACCAGAGCCTTTTATACTTGGAACTTCTATAGCTATTTAGAAGGAACTTGCACAATCTATAATTATAATCCTTTCATTTACAACCTGTCATGCTGTGTTGGCCTTGGGCCAAAATCAGTTTCCATGAACTACATCCTCACCAAAGAGAGAAATGTAGAGCCAATGCCTGGGCATCCTAAGAAGGCCCTCTCTGCTCCCTGTTTCTAGATTCCAGAAAAACTCATTTTCTCCAGTAAGTGATGGACAGCCCTAATCTGGGCATTCCCTGCCACAGTTGATGTCTATTCCCAGACATAGTAGATGGTCTTGCAAGTCATTGGTCACCAGTGTATCCACTCATATCAGGCTGGCATGAGGTCAGGTATATATTAGGGCTGGATGGACATAAGTTACCTGATGTATCTGAATCTCTCATCACTTCAGTCCAAAAGTGGTAACATACCGTCTTCAATTTTGCAAAAATGGGAATTCATTCCACTGAACCAGGAAGTGAGGGCCAAGTTAGTTTCCCCTGGGCAGTCATATGGACAGTATTTCAGCTTTTTCTTCATGGGGGTGATGCAGGCTGAGCACTAGCCTGCAGAGTGTCAATTCTGCATATGATAGTACATACAGAGCCTTCCAGCAAGGAATGGTGTGAGGTCTTTCCTCAATCTTCAACATTAAGGGTAAAGCCTTGGTAATAGTGTCAAGGAGATATGGGACAGGGAGAGGAAGTCTTCATCTATGCTTCCATCTTCACACATGTCTCTGGGGTTAGAGAGGTTGGCAGTGAGGTTGGCAGCTCTGGTCTGTCTATAATGAAGTATCCTCAAAAGGTCTTTCCAGAATTCGGTCTAGAGAACTAAGCTGTTCCACTTTCCCACATCTCTTCCATAGATACCTTCCTAGGGTCTGGATATGATGATGCTGACTACCTCAGGGTAAAGCCCTAAAACTCATCACTCAGGAAATTCAGGCAACCCAAATACTGGCCTATCAAGTGAGAACCAGACCCCATTGAAACAACCCATTCTTCTGTTGATTCCACTAGGAAATAGACCAAGTTTTTATTTTATTTTTGAGAGAGAAAGGCAGAACATGAACAGGGGAGGGGCAGAGAGAGAGAGACATAGAGAAGGAGACACAGAATCTAAAGCAGGCTCCAGGCTCTGAGCTCACAGCACAGAGCCTGACATGGAGCTCGAACTCGTGAACCACGAGATCATGACCTGAGCCAAGGACGGGCGCTTAACTGACTGAGCCACTCAGACGCCCCTGAAAGAGACCAAGTTTTAAACTCATTCCAATATACAGGTATGCCTCAGGTTTAGGATACCTATAAACGGTTGCACTTGGAATGCCTGATAAACTGTCCAAGCACTGGCAGTGTTTGTCGTAATACACAGAGTGCTGGAGAGCACAGCACACAGTGTCAGGCTTCCACCATCCATTTATAATACACAGTATTGGGCAGCGTTGCCAGCAGAGGGAATGAGAGGGACGAAGTATTGTATAATCCCCCTGTTGCTTAGAAGAGGAAGGCATGAACTCTGGAGACTGATGGTCTCTGGAATTATCTGATCAGAAGGGGTGAGCTGGACAAGAGTTGAATTTACCTAGGGCTAGGCCATGCAGTCCCCTTCACCACAGTACTCACCCTCAAAATGTGTCAGACCGGGAGCTTAATGCCAGCCATCACATCTCAGCGTCTTGACAAGTTCCAATAAGGTTGTTAATCAAGTGGAGGATAATTTTTTTTATTTATAGTTTATTGTCAAGTGGATTTCCATATAACACACAGTGCTCTTCCCCACAAGTGCCCCCCTCCATGTCCATCACCCCCCTTTCCCTTTCTCCCTCCCCCTTCAGCCCTCAGTTTGTTTTCAGTATTCAAGAGTCTCTCATGCTTTGCCTCCCTCCCTCTCCCTAACTCTTTCCCCTTCCCTCCCCCTCCCCATGGTCCTCTGTTAGGTTTCTCCTGTTAGACCTACGAGTGAAAACATATGGTATCTGTCCTTCTTTGCCTGACTTTTTTCGCTTAGCATGATACCCTCAAGGTCCATCCACTTTGCTATGAATGGCCAGATTTCATTCTTTCTCATTGCCCTGTAGTATTCCATTGTATATATAAACCACATCTTCTTGATCCATTCATCAGTTGATGGACATTTAGGCTCTTTCCATGATTTGGCTGTTGTTGAAAGTGCCACTGTGAACATTGGGGTACATGTGCCCCTATGCATCAGCATTTCTGTATCCCTTGGGTAAATCCCCAGCAGTGCTATTGCTGCGTCGTAGGGGAGTTCTATTGATAGTTTTTTGAGGAGCCTCCACATTGTTTAGGTGAAGGAAAATTTAACAATAGAATCCAAACCAAATGAGGGGAGGGGGAAGCCAGGGGAACAAAAAGCAAGAACAGCAGGAGGAGGCAAGTGGAGAAAGGTCTGGTCCAGTTCCCAAGACAGTGCCAATGCATGCAGTGGCTAAATTTTTGCATGTTGGGCTCATTTAAGGAACCTTGAATAGAATGGATGCCTTAGCAAACCCTAATAGAGTCTTAAATACAGAGGAAAAAATGAGGGTTGATGGGGATGGGGTAAGTGGGTAATGGGCATTAAGGAGGGCACCTGTTGGGATGAGCACTGAGTGTTTTATGTAAAGGATAGATCACTGGGTTCTACTCCTGAACCCAGGATCTGTATGTTAACTAACTTAAAAATAAAAATAAAAAATAAAATAAAATAAATGCTTTAGAATACTACCATATTTCAGTCTTTTAAAGCAAAAGCAAACAAGTAAGCCAAGTTGGAAACTAAAGATTGCAGCAAGACCAGGAGGGTCATAATTATAGCTCATATATCCAAAACTGAAGATAACAGTTCTCCGTTTCCGCCTTTTGAAGTTAAACTACTTAGATTTGTTCTCTGGGTAGCATCCAACACATAGTGTTTGAAAAAGCTTAGAGAAATGCCTAAGGATTTAATGAGCTTTTGGATTACCATTATGGTTGTTGGTCTGCTTTTGTTAAAATTGAAAAAAAAAGTATGTAATAAGCATGTTCTTAAGTGAGGATTTTGAGGTTGGCTTATGAGACACATTCATTCATTCATCTATGAACAGATGCTTAATACTTTTTTTAGTCATACTATTCTAGAAATTGCATAGCAGTTCTCAAACTTTTTAGTCTCAAGACTCCTTTATATTTATAAGAATGTTGAGGCCTCAAAAGAGCTTTTGTTTACTTGGGTTATATATATCAATATTTATCATATTAGAAATTAAAACTAAGAAATGCTTAAAATATTTATTTAAAAATCCTAACAAAACTGTCACATGTTTGCATTAATAGCATATTTTATAAAAATATATATAATTGTAGTCTTCAAAACAAAAAACTTAGTGAGAACAGTGGTATTGTTTTATATTTTTGCAAATCTCTTTAATGTCTGACTTAAGAGAAGACCTAGCTGGGTTCTTCTGTCTACTTCTGCTCATTCTGTTGCAATTCATTGTTTCTGTGAAATGTATGAAGAAAATCCAGTTCCACACAGATATGTAGTTAGGAAAGGAAACTATATATTTAATAACCTCTAGAATATTTGATCCTACATCAAAACTCACCAAGGGTAAGTTTCTTAAAGGTTATTTAAATTATATATCTGGAACCATATCAAAGATCTTTTCGAATTCTGTTACATTAAAATCCATTGGTTTAAGAGCACCTGAGTGGCTCAGTTGGTTAAACATCTGAGTTCGGCTCAGGTCATGATTTCAGGTTCATGAGTTCGAGCCCTGTATTTGGCTCTCTGCTCTCAGCACAGAGCCTGCGTCAGATCCTCTGTTCCCCTCTCTCTCTGCCCCTCCCCCACTCATCCTCTCTCTCCCTTTCTCTCTCCCTTTCTCTCAAAAATAAATAACTATTCAAAATAAATAAATAAATAAATAAAATCCATTGGTCTATCTTGAACTTAGAATGCATGCATGATTTGGAAGAGCACTATGAAGTGGTTATCAGGAAAATATTAGTTCACTGAGTTGTGCAGATCTTCCAAATGTTGACACTTTTCATTATGCAATATCAAAATATCACTTTTGTTCATTTCACCACAAATTTCATCAAGAAAAGTTTCAAAAATCAGGACGTTGTTAAGCTTATGGCAATAGATATATGTTTTCTACAATTTGAGTTTTTGCTTGAATTTTATAAATGGCAAGAAATATTGTCAGTTGAAGTGACCAGCTTACTCCATTTACTTTTTATAAAATGTCTTCCAAATATCTAAAGCTGAATAACCATAATTTGTCTGTCAGTTCTTTCAAGAAAAAAAATGTCCTATTAAAATAGGAGAAAAATTGACTGAAGTCCTGTAATTCTGAGGAAATTGAGACTTTATTAAGAAGAGAAAATTTTCTCAAGCATGAGAGTGACATAATTAAAGAAATATATTAAGGAAATTAATGTGATGATGGCAAACAGGGTGAATTTCCGTGAGAAGATTTAGGTTTCTGGGTAAGAATGCAAGCCAATAAGTGTGCTAAGCCAAAATCATATTAATAATGTTCTGTTGTTTAAACTGTATGAGGAGGTTCACTGGTGTTTTATTACTCCCCATAACTTACATAAACATTATGTACATACATATTCTATTATAAGATACTAGCTTTAGAAAGAAAATAATACACTACACAACCCCCTACACTATACCTTTACCATTCATCACAGGGCTTTCCTAACTTTTCAAAGAATTATTAGCATGGAATTTCCTTCCCTAGGCCCCTCATGTGCTTAAAATAAAATGATTTGGAATTTTTTAAGATGTGTCCTCCCAGCTCAGTGATTTTATTTATTATCAGAAAAACATTATTCATAGTTATACTTCATGTGGCAATAAACTTAACTATTAATTAAAAATATTTAACATGATTTTAAGATCTACGTTAATATTCATCAATAAGCAAATGAGATTTACAAAGTAATAACAAATCTATGCTCTCATATACTGGTGACATTATAAAACTTTAAAAATTATATTTTATTTGACAGGTTATATTATCACTGAACTACCATCACTCTCACAGGAGGCCATGACTACTTTGCAGCAAATAGAATTAATTAAAAATTTAAATTTGAAACCTGATATAATAATCAATATTAAGGTAAGTTGTTTTTCTACTATAGTTGACCATTCTTTTTGACAGTGGTGCAATTCAAGGAATATCTTCAAAAAAGTAAGTAGTTAAGGAAATAATTTTTTAAGTGTTCAGTGTCTTAAATGTTTATTTTTGGAGAGAAAGAGAGAGAGAGAACAAGCAAGGGAAGGGCATAGACAAAGGGGGACAGGAGAACTAAGCAGGCTCTGCACTGTCAGCACAGAGCCCAATGTAAGGCTAGATCTCAGAACCATGAGATCATGACCTGAGCTGAAGTCAGACACTTACCCAACTGAGCCACCCAGGTGCCCCAAGGAAATACCAACTTATATAGGGACTAGTTATATAGGGACTGAAATACCAACTCAATCAAAGGGACTGAGTTATTCTTTCTCATACCTCTGTGCTTTTACACCTGCAGCTCCATCCAGAGGAAATCCCTCCCAGCCTCTTCAGTAGGCTTAATCATAGCCATCCTCTGAAAGTCAGTTCAAGCATCATCTGTTTCCCTGATGACCACCCCTTCCACATCAACACACATATTAACTAACTCATTCTCTCTCAATATCTCTCTCTCACTCTCAGTTTCTCTTTCACTCTCTCACTCTTATTTCTCCTCTCTCTCCCTCCAATTCCTTTCCCTCTCTCTTCCTCCATGTCCCCTATACACTACCTACTACAGGAAAGTTAAATCCTTCTCTGATGACCATTCATGTTCTCTCTTCTTTTATAAACTCTTATTATATCGTAATTGTCCATTTTCTTCTGGACTCTGCCTTACTTGAAGGCAAGAACTATGTCTTACTCATATAAATATCAAGTAGCACAAAATCAAGTACCTAGTAGACACCTGATAAGTTTGCCAATTAAATACAATGAAAGAAGGAGCAAATGATTTGGTCATATAAATGTTAAAGAGCATCATTCAGCCTTTATTAATAGTCAAGGCTGGGTCCTATCCCCAATCTCTCCTTTATCAACAGAATTTGGCAAATCACATTCAAGAGACTCGATTTCTTCTTTACAAAAATAGTAACTGCTTCATGTGGACATGATAAGACTTCAGTAAGGCCAGTTCTGCTTGTTTATATGAAAATTGATTATAAGCTTTTATATTCATAACTGCCTGGTTCCCCAAAGAGTTTGACAGATCAAAATAAATGGGATGATTCTCAGCTCAGATTTTGGGGCCCAGGGGTGTGTTAAGGTTAACTGAGAGAGAAGAGGTATTGCAGTGCTGAGCATGGTGTAATCTGCAGCCTGCCACAGGTCGTGATTGGAGACCAATCAAAATTCCTGCATGGATGAGAAAGAATGAAATCTGGCCATTTGTAGCAAAGTGGATGGACCTCGAGGGTGTCATGCTCAGCGAAATAAGTCAGGCGGAGAAGGACAGATACCATATGTTCGCACTCATAGGTCTAACAGGAGAAACCCAATAGAGGACAATGGGGAGGGGAAGAAGGAAAAAGTTAGGGAGAGGGAGGGAGAAAAAACACGAGAGACTCTTGAATCCTGAAAACAAACTGAGGGGGGAAGGGGAAGGGGAAAAGGTAAAGCGGGGTGATGGTCTTGGTGGAGGTCACTTGTGGGGAAGAGCACTGGGTGTTATATGGAAACCAACCTGACAATAAACTATAAAGTTTAAAAAAAAAAAAAAAAGTAAAACAAAAAACAAAAAAATAAAAAATAAAAAAAAATTCCTGCATGGACCTTGAAAGTGTCACACATGTGAATGTGTATATAATGAAAATAAGAAAGATCTCAGACAACTAAAACCAAATATAAAGTCTAAGCCATAGAAAACATAGACTGTATAGAACAAGAGTATACAGATATACAGGCCATTAGCCTCCAAATGTTAGCTAAATTTGGAGCATAAATTTGGTTCTAAGTTTGATGAGCCAAAGTAGAAAGAGGAAATGTGACCATTTAAATAAAATTCACATTGTCCATGAAAAGACAAGTCATTCTTCAGGAAGAAACAAAATGAGAGAAATTGGAATTAAAATTTTAAATAAGAGAAATATCTTAACATGGGTCTTAATATAAAAGATTGTTAATAAAGAGAATGAAGCCCTTAACCCATTTATATTTTAAGTGTGATAGTGGGTGTCCAAGGAGTTTCTATGCTATGACTAGAGTATAATCAGAAGCCTAACGTGAGACAGAGCTCAGTACAACACTCATTTCTCTGATGGTCTGGTCTTATTTGAGGATAAATCTTGGAATTTCTAGAGCAGAAGTTCTTAGCCTGGGATCTATGAAATAATAATATTAAATTATATTAATAATACATAAACTACAATACTCTGAAATTATTTTATTGTGTATGTCTGCTTTTCTGAAGCAAAAGCCAATGACTTTGCTCATATTCTAAAAGGGTCTGTATTACCAAAAAAAAAAAAAAAAGGCGAAGGGCCACTGACCTACTATAGCAGTGGTTCACATAGTACGATCCCAGAGCCAACTGTACCAGCAGCACTCAGAAGTTTGTTAGAAATGCATATTCTCAGAGGAACTCTACGGGGTAGCATTCAGCTCTCTGTTGAAAAGCCTTCCCGCTTTTCTGATGCCCGCTGAAGTCTGAAGACCACTGCTCTGAGGCACATCCTTCAGACTCACCCTCATGTTAGTCAGTTTCTGCAAGTGAAAATAGGAGACAGGGGAAGGTAGTAGTCTCTGTCAAGGACCCACAGTGTGGGTACTCTGGGTTGCTGAGTATGAAAGGGCAAATACACATTATAAAATTGATCCGAGTGGATTGAAATCTTTCTTGTGAAAAATTAGGAAACCTATAAAAGTCTTGCCTCCATAAATACCCATCTCCTCTCCACATGGAGATGGCCTGAAGAAATCAGAAAATGAACAAGGAAGGTTCTAAAGTTTCTTGCTTCCTTTGTTTCTCAAAGTGTGGTGCACTCACTGTCAGCATCAAAATCACGGAAGATGCTTGTTAACATTACTAATGTTGTTCCTTAGTGCCCCGATTATGATTTATGCCAAAGAGTTTCTGGGCAAAGACAGCACAGTACTACAGGCTACATATACAGAAGAGATCAGTGGGATCCTGAAGTCATCGAAAATCGTAGGAAAAAGAGGAAAGAAGCCCAAAAAGAAGGAAAAGGAGAAGAGGAAGGGGAAGAGGAAGAAGAGCAAGAAGAAGAAGAGGTAAAATCCCAATACCATATACTACACTTTTAAATTTGCTAAAATTAAATTAAATAATAGCATGGATAAAGAAAATAGCAGGCACTAGAGAAAATTACATTTTCTTTAAATTTTCATTTAGTCTGGAGAAAATAGAAAAAAATATTTCATGTTTTCAAGAAATATTAGATCGTGATCTAGAGGCTGTCAAGTTCAACCTTCTTGTCAGTATGGAAGTCCTTCCACATCTTGACAGCTAATCAGCTTCATGTCATAGCAACAGAGACTTACTGGTCACCTACTGTATGTCAAGCACTATGCAAGCTAGGATGAAGAGTCAGATAAATAAAAAACAAAGGGTGATAAGGGGAGCAAGTAGCCCAGGCATAATCCACTTTATGAAATTAACATAATCCTGATTCCAATATTAACAAAGAGAGCACATGAAAAAAAATCTAAAGCCCAATTCACATGTGCATATTTTTATAATAATCCTAAAATCGGCATAATGCAATGAGGCATCAAAATAATTTTCTGCCATGACGTAATGAGGAAAATTTGATGTGAAGAAATCTGTTAACAGGTGATGGGCTGGATTTAGCCCATGGAGGCATGTACAGGGCCATAGTTTGCCAATCCCTGCTTTATTGAAATATACCTGTTATCTCTATTATAAATTAATTTATTTATAATTTTTAAAGAACTTTATATATTTTTTGTAATTGCTATAATTTATAATTTATTACAAATATACTATAAATAAATACTATTTCTATTAGGAGAAAATCAGATGTTAACTTATAGATGGATACAGAGCAAACCATTTGTCCAGTAAAAAAGATAACCTCCAAAGGTTACAATTTTATTGTCCTATAAGACATTAAGCAGACTGTACCCAGCTTTGCAATCTTATTTCAGTGATAATATATACCTCAGCTTTGTCATCCTGTTGGTTTCCTCAGTAATGAGTTAAATGAATCTTTGACATTGTTCTTTAGTAGTAGATCTTAAAAGGTCTCATCACAAGAAAAATGTTGTAACTGTCTATGGTGATGAATGTTAACCAGACTTATTGTGGCAGTCACTTCTCAATATATACAAATACTGAATCATCATTTTGTATACCTGAAACTAGTCTAATATTATATGTCAATTATATCTCAATTTTTATTTTTTTAATTTAATGTTTATTTATTTTTGAGAGAGAAAAACAGAGCACAAACTGGGGAGTAGCTGAGAGAGAGAGAGAGAGGGAAACACAGAATCGGAAACAGGTTCCAGGCTCTGAGCTGTCAGCACAGAGCCCAACGTGGGTCTCGAACTCACGAACTGCAAGATCATGACCTGAGCCGAAGTTAGATGCTCAACTGACTGAGCCACCCAGGCATCTGATACCTCAATTTTTAAAACCATTTAAAAAGATAAAATAATCTTCTCTGTGCAAATAAGGCACTAGGTAATAGCCAGCATATATTCTATATTTTCTTTTTAAAAAGCAAAACCTCATAGTAAATGGGAATAAAAGTGCATCATTTTAGCATGAATAAAGCATACCATCTTAAATCAAAGATAGTGAGATAGAGGAGTCACAGCTCACTTAGTTACAGGGGCCACGGTTATGTTAATTTGTGATGTCGGTCAAGAACTTAATCAGGAAGAGTGAGGACTGGGGTAGGCTAGGACTACACTGTCCAATATAGTAGCCACTAGTCCTATGTGGCTATTTAACTTTAAACTAATTAAAATTATATAAAATTTAAAATTTAGTTCCTCAGTAACACTAGCCACATTGCAAGTGCTCATGACCAAATATGGCTGTGTCTTCCGAATCGGACAGCACAGATACACAACATTTCCTTTATTGCAGGAAGTTCCACGGGACAGCTAGAGGGTTCATGCCCTTCTTCAGAGGACAGTTGCCTCTCAGCTCCAGCCCAGACAACTGTTGTCATGTGGGAATGCTAACCTATTTTTACCAGGCGGTGTGGTTTCTTCAGAGAAGCCAAAATCAGCATTTTAAAATAAAAGTAGTTGGCAACTAATCCAAAATTTCAAAAACACAATGTAGGCCAATGCTGTGGGATATAATCAAATTAATATCTTCAGACTGAATTCAGTCCCAGGGGCCTGGTTTGCTGTGATGTCTGCCTAGAAGCACAGCCATGTTTAGAAGTCAATCATGCAAACATGCCACCCTGTTGGGTTGATGGCCAATAATTACATGAAAGAGTTCATCCTTATATATACATAAATATAAACAATGCCCCTTAACTGCTGTAATAGCTTTGTATATGTTCCCTTTGCTTCCACTTTCCTTGACTCTCTCCATCCCATTCCATTCTTTGTAAAAGCCAGAGCCTTGTTTTAAAAATATGACCCTTGGGACACCTGGGTGGCTCAGTTGGTTGAATGCCCAACTTCAACTCAGGTCATGATCTCACAGTTCGTGAGTTCAAGCCCTGCATTGGGCTCTGTGCTGACAGCTCAGAGCCTGAAGCCTGCTTCAGATTCTGTGTCTCCCTCTCTCTCTGCTCCTCCCCCACTCACACTCTTTCTTTCAAAAATAATTAAACATAAAAAAAAATTTTTTAAAGATGACCCTTAGTGACTTTCTGTTACCTATAGATGAAAATTCATACACCCTCGTGTGGCTTACAAGGCCATGGACCTGGCCTCCCTCATCTCATCCCTGGCTGTCTCTCCCTGCATGCTCATTATATTCTAGCTATTTTGTTGACATTCCAGCTAGTCTTCACCTATTCTGGACTCAACCTCACCTCCACCCTTTGCACTTATTGTTTCCTCTTCCCTCTGCCTACCACACTCTCGTCTAGATCTTCATATGCCTGCACCTTCTCCTTGCCCAGGTCCCACTCCAGGGATGACACCCTCAGAGACCATCCAGCAAGTGACTCTATAACCCAGCACTGTGATGGAAATATACTCCCACTGTAGGTAACTTTAAATGTGCTAGTAGACACTTTTTTAAAAAAGCAAAAAGAAACAGGTAAAAATAATTTAATAACATATTTAATCCAATATATCCAAAATATTATGTCACTATATAATCAACATAAAGATTCTGAGAGATACATCTCTTTTTCATGCTAAGTTTTTGAAATTTGGTACATTCCAATTCACATTTGCCACATTTCAAGTGCTCAGTAGGTCTGTGTGGCTATATTGTGTTGGAGAGCATAGGCCTAACCCTTTCTTCTGCTTTATCTTCCTCATAGCCCTTACCAATTTCTGAAATTTTGTTATTTTCTTACTTGCTTATTATCTGTCCACTGAATATAAGCTCTCTGCAGCAAGTACTGTATCCCCTGTGCTTGTAACAGTGCTTGGCATACAGTAGGTGCCTAATAAGAAGCTGTGTACTGACTGGACACACAAGTGTGCTCATCAAGCCCTCTGCTAGAGAGAAAAGAAAGATAGCATCTTTTGAAAAAGACAGTGTATATTAAGCCATTTCGAAATGTGTAATCTTTGGTCCAGTAATTCTCCTTTTAGGAACTATTCTAAGGAAGAATATTAATATATAAAGATTTATCTACAAAGCTATTTGGCGAAATGTTATACTTATGAAAATTTTGAAATATTCTTGTTCAACTATAGAATAATGTTTAAATAATCATGTATTTAGGGATATTAGTCTATTATTTGACCATTAAAATAGTATATAAAACATTTCAAAAAGGTTATAAAGTGACTTCTTTAATAGATAATATGATCCAAATAGTATAAAATGTAGATGTATGTGCATTCGTAAAAACTAGAATTAGAAATTAGATAATGAATTGTAATATTAATAATAGGATAAATATGATCTTTAACACCAATCAGGCCTTGGACTGAGAACTTTTACATGTAAGATTCCCTCTGCCTTCAAGTGTCACTTCTTCAGAGAACGCTTTCATGACCACCTGATATAAAATAGCACTTATACTCATCACTCTCCCTCTCCTCCACCCTGCGATTTTTTTCCCTAGTACTTATCCCCACCCAATATGTTATATATTTACCTGTCTACTTGTTTGTGCTCTGTCTTCCCCAGCTGGAATGTGTGCTCCATGAGCCCCAGGGGCTTAGTTAATTTTGTTCACTATCTTATCTCAAGCTCCTAGAACAGTATCTGGCACTCATCAATGAGTGAATTGATGAATGAATGAATGAATGAACGAATGAACCAACTGGAAGTTCAGTAAATCTAATTTTTTGATTCTGTCTCTAAAAATCAGATATTCTTCCCCTACTCTTCCCTACTTCTTGAGGAGCGAATAAATAAATAAGTATCCAAGTTAATTTAAAGTTTTATTCCATCTGATAAAGGCCCCTTAGGGTATTCAATGTCTCTTAAATATAAGTGCTCAGTTTCCTTTCTACCTGCTTCTCTCACCCCAAAATGGCATGTAGGTGTAAGGAGGGAGGGATGGCGTGACTTGTATATTAAGTAATCATTAACATAAAGATGTTAAAAATCTATTCTTTTTCATTTAGGTATTTATTACAGAAATGCAGAAGGTGGCTGAAGTTCTTCAACACATAGTTCAGAGACCTGAGGATTATTTGGAAAATATTGATAACATTGTTAAGCTTTATAAGGAAATAATTCTTCATTCTTTAGAAGTAAGAACAAGATATATTGATGAAAATGGGAATATTGATATTTGTGTTCTATCACTGATTGAATAGCTTTCACATTTTTTCATCCCCCTGTATTATCTATCTGATTCACCGCCACTTAAGTTTGATAGAATGCTATTAGAATTAGGCTTCCATTCCAAAGGCTGTTTCACAGGGCAATATTATTTTACTCTTAAAAAGCAGCAGTATTGTTGAAAAGTGATATATGAACTGCATTTTTCAAAAGTCACTATAGGAATTCATTTATGGTCAGAGGCTGGAAAACCCATGTTAAGACACTTTTGTAAAAACATTTTCAATCTAAAATTTAAAAAACAAAAACAAAAAACAATAAAAAACAAAATTAAAAAAGGAACTGTTCATTTATTTAAATTGCAATCTAAAAACTTATCCCCAGATTGGTTTCTATGGTTATCCCATTCAAAGTTGATTATATATAAACATGATTAAAGCCATTACATATTAGAATGGGATGGTTTTAATTAAAATAATTAGCATTTGGGGTGCCTGGGTGGCTCAGTGGGTTAAGCGGCCGACTTCGGCTCAGGTTATGATCTCACAGTCCGTGGGTTCAACCCCTGCGTTGGGCTCTGTGCTGACAGCTTAGATCCTGAAGCCTGCTTCAGATTCTGTTGTCTCCCTCTCTCTCTGCCCCTCCCCAGCTCACTCTGTCTCTCTCTCTCTCTCAAAATAAAATAAAGACATAAAAATTTTTTTTAGATAATTAGCATTTTAAAGTATGATTACTAAAGTTACAATTATGTGAAAAACATATTTGATTATGGTCAAAATTCATGGTAAGAAGATTGGTTTAGGCTTTTGCAAAAGACCACTTAAAATAATACACATTATATCATGCATAAAGCAAACAATTTAGCTGTAAAGAATTCTTCATTGTATACTAAGATTCTGATCTTGTATCCAGTTTTGCCAAGGATCTGGATTATAAGGTATCTTTTCTATTTTTTGCAGGAAGTAATGGCTGAACACAATTCCCAGTATCTCATTGAGCTAGATGGAAATAAGCCCCCAGAGGAGCTCTTCATGGTAAGTGCAATGTTTAGTAAGAATATCCCACAATTTGGAAAATCAAAAAGTTACTGACTGGTTGTACTTATCTTCATAAATATCAAAAATATATTTACATTTTAGTGCTATGTTTGAAAAATTCAACACTTAAAAATTTGATGTTATGTCTATTTATCTATCCATCTTTAAATCAAAAGTACATTTGAATTTAAAATCTCTGTGTGACAAAAAGTGCTTCAAAGAAAAATAAAAGCAAATAACTCCCAATAAGCACATGTAAGATGCTAACATAAACCATTAGGGAAATACAAACCAAAGCCATAATGAGATACCCCTTTGCATCACTAAAATGGCTAACATTAAAAAAAAAAAAAAACAACAACCAACCAGACAGTAGTAAGTGTTGGTGAAGATGTGGAAAAATTGGAACCCTCATATGTTGCTGGTTGGGTTATAAAATGGTGTGGGTACTTTGGAAAATAGTTTAGTAGTTCCTCAATAAGCTAACCGTGGAATTACCACATGACTCAGCAATCAACTCCTTGGTATCTTGACCCAAAATAATTGAAAACACGTGTTCAAACAAAAACTTGTACATGAAGGCTCATAGCAGCACTAATCACAATAGCCAAAAGGTCGCAACAAGTCAAATGTCCACATACTGATGAATGGATAAATAAAATGTAGTATACCTATACACTGGAATATTTTTTGGCAATAAAACACAATGAAATTTTGATACTTGCTACCACATGGATGAATCTTGAACACATACTAAATAAAAGTTTACAAAAGACCCCATATGATTCCATTTATATAAAATATCCAAAATAGGCTGATTGATCAAAATGGAAAACAGATCAGCAGTTGCTTGGGCTGAGAGTTACTACAATGAGAGATCTTGGGATGAATGTGAAGGGATTACTAATGGATAAAAGATTTCTTTTCGCGATGATAAAAATGTTCTAGGATTAATTGTGGTGATGGGTGTGCAAATCTAATCTTTAGTTTTTATACTAGAAACCACTGAACTGTGTACTTTATATGGGTAAATTATACATATGTGAACTGTATCTCAGTGAAGCTGTTTTTTAAATAAAGAATATACTCCACACTGTATAGTCCATTCTACCTCACTGGACATTCTACACTCTCTCGTTTCTAGAGTTGGAGAATCCCAGAGCTCACTCCTTGTGCACTCTTCTGTCTGCCCTACTAAGTGCTGTTACTATCCCAGACCTTTCCCCTGAATTCCATGCCTATATAATCAACTGCTACTCAGTGTATCCAATTGGATGTCTAGTAGTTATTTCAGGTTTAAGAAAAATCCCCAGATCCACCATTATCACCACCTGCCCCAGATAGACTCCTCTCACAGTTTTCCCCTCTTAGGAAGCGTCTAATCCACTCGTCAATCTGCTCTTTTTTTTTTTCCCACATCCCACACCCAAGTAGCCTTTTCCTTCAAAACATATCCATAATTTGGATTTTTACAACACAGGACACACTTTTCTCAAGGTAGAGGGCAGAATCTCCGAAAGGCCTTGGTTGAACCTTCCCAAGCCTGTTAAGCCTTCAGTTGTCATTGGCACCCTGGCCTTTCTGCCCATTCTGTTGGCCAAAACAAGTGACAGAGAGAAGCTCAATATCAGTGGGATAGGGTATTCTACCTGCAATGAACTAGGGAATGAACAAGGAAAAGGAGTGAAGAATAAATTGTACACAACACAATCTACCACAGATTACCATTGACCATCAGGACATTGTCAGTCCACCATCTCTCATCTCAGAGTCTACATTTCATGCTCTGCATAGTGTCCCTGTTAGTTTCTAATTCTGCCATAGCAAAGTACCACAGATTAGGTAGTTTAAAATGACACTAGAAAAATTTATTTTCTTATAGTTCTGGAGGTTATAAATAAAAAATTAAGGTGTCAGCAGGGCTCTGCTGCCTCCAAAGCCTCTAGGGGATGATCCAGCATTGCCTCTTCCAGTGTCTGGTGGTCCCAGGCATCTCTTGGATCATGGCAGTGAACTCCAATATCTGCCTCCATCTTGACATGGCTGTGTTCCCTCTGCCTGAAGAGGCCCCACAGAACTAGATCTCTAAGGACATGAATATTTGGGGACCAGAGGGCAGACTGATATGGATTAAATTGTGTTCCCCCAAAAGATATGTTGAGGTCCCAACTTTCAATACCTATGAATATAACCTTACTTGGAAACAGGATCTTTTCAGATGTAATCAAGTTCAGATGAGTTCATAATGAGTTAGAGTGGGTCCTAACCCAATATGGCTGGTATCCTTATAAGAGAAGAGACTCAGACACACAGGCAGAAGATGGCTATGTGATGTAAAAGGCAGAAATTGGAGTGATAAGTCTACATGCCAAGGAACACCAAAGATTGCCAGCAAACCACCAGAAGGTAGAAGCAAGGAAGTATTCTACTCATAAGCTCATCACTGTTAGAGAATATTTGAGATGTCCAAATGTCACCATATTTAAATATTTGTTCTTTAACAAATTTAGGCAGTTATGGATCGACTTAAATATCTGAACCTAAAAAGAGCAGCTGTTCTAACTAAACTTCAGAGTGCGGAGGAAGAAAATGCTGACATAATGGACAATGTAAGTTATTTTTAACTGTTTGGAAGTCTATCCTTTCACTACATGTTGTGGCCCTAATTTAATGTATTCTTTCAAGGTACAAAAGATATTTTAGGATACCTTTTGCAAGAATGGATTTGATTTTTAGGAAGAAGCTGTAATAATTAGCACAATATTCTAGTAAATGCTAAACACAACAAAAGCCTTGATGGGACACCTGGGTGGCTCAGTCAGTTAAGTGTCCGACTTCAGCTCAGGTCATGATCTCATGATTTATTGGTTCAAGCCTCATGATGGGCTCTGTGCTGAAAGCTCAGAGCCTGGAGCCTGCTTCGGATTCTGTCTCCCTCTCTCTCTACCCCTCCCCTGCTCACACTCTGTCTCTCTCTGTCTCTCAAAAATGAATAAACATTAAAATATTTTAATAAGTAAAATAAACACAACAGAAGTCTTGAAACAAAGACAATAAAATCAGAACAATTAACCACAAGAATAATGAGAAAGAGACCCAAGTTCATTTTAAAAATCTTGCAATACCAAAGGAATCAAAGACCTAATAAAAGCCCTCAACTCTATAAACACCCATTTATTCCTTCAATCATTGAACGCTTTTTTATAAAAATAACTACTGATGTATTATGGATTTGACAGTGGTTGAGAGAGGAGCATGGTCTGCCATTCAAACACCTTTCCTTTGAACGAATGCCCAGTGTCTGCTTTTCAAACACTTTTCTCCAGTTTGGACAGGAAATAGGGATGATAAGGAAAGAGTGACTGCCTCCTGATCTAACTAGATACATTTCAGTCCCTAGTTCGTTGTCTGTAGACTCCTTGGAGAAGGGTGGTAGCCCAACGTGGCACACTGATTGGGTTCTCAGTCTCATGCAACTCCCCTAACCACCAATGGTTTCCTGAACAGTTAGCTACTTCTTTCAGCCTTCGGTTTCCGACATGCATGCTGCATCCTGTGGTGTGCACGCCTCTTTGCTCTCTGATGCTACAGTGGTCCAGGCAGGACTCTAGCTCCCCATTCTTACCTGTCCTCCACAGTCAACTCTGGAGCCAGCAGGTACATGTGAGATCTACATCTGAAGGTTGGAGAGAGCTGACTGGACACTTTTCCCCTGGCAGTTGCCCACCATGCTCTCTCTCCCCGGCTCTCTCGTCCCCTGCTAAGGTAGCACGAGGACAGTGAACCCTCAGCAGTCTGCAGTCTGTGGAGGAGAGGATATTAACTTCTCTGGAGGGCACCAACAGAAGACTGCTGAGAGAGACTTTGTATTTTAAGAAGAATGGAAGAGCTAACTAAATGCAAAAAAAAGCAACCTGTATATAACATGTTACTACTTAAAAACTTAGTTAAACTGACTAAGAATCTGGTACATTTTCAAACCTTTTCAGTAAGAATTTCTTCGAATCAGGTAATAAAAAAAGATCATGAAAAACATTCTATCTACATTATATTCATTCTACTTTATAGTACAAAATGCTCAATAAAATTTGAAACAAGGTCATAATAGAAATGAAAGCTATTTGCCTTATCACATTGTGGACAAGTACAGAATGGTTGCAATTAAGAAAAAAGCCAAAATTTGCTTATAGATTATTTCTTAATTAGTAAGGCACTATCAACTAAACAATTAAATACTTAATACTGTTAATTTTAGTAAAACTATGCCCACACTTTTAGTGCGGTATTTGTGATTAACAGGATGAGCTGTTCCATACTCTTGCGTCTTGTAAACTTATTGCACCACGATACAGATGGCAGAGAAGCAGATGGGGACGTACATGTCCTGTGGCTTTAAAGGAAGGTAACATTTATCCAGGATTACCAGATTTTTCCGTGAGGTGAGATTTTCACAACTTAAATTTAAAACTTGCCCCTACCTCTTTTCAGTTGTTGATGATGATGGCACATTTCAAGTTTTCTAGGTAAAATGTACTGCCTTTCGTCAGAAGCAGCATTAAAAACATTTTTATTGAACCCGCGTCCCTATCTTCTTCCACCTATGCCGGCACCACCATTTAAAGTATTCATATTTGGACCTCAGTCTTCAGGGAAAACAACGCTTAGCAATTTGCTTGCAGAAAATTACAAAGGAAAGGTAAGTACTCGTTCAGCTAGCTAGCTATCTACCTATATATACTTGACTATAATTTGTAGGACTTTAGGATTCACAGGATTTGTATTTAGTGTTCTTAATTGTACACTGTCAATTGGGTGATTTTTCCCTGAGTTTGGTGTGAGGAAGGCCTCCTCCTTGCTGCTTATTGCAGTTTCTGAGACCATAGCCTTTCCCTGCTTCCCCAAAGCCCCCGGATTTGACTACTATGTCATGCGGACTGTGCCACCCATTACCTGTTTTGGTTTCACTCATCTCCTGTTTCCTGGGTCATGGTCCTCCTAGCTCATCATCCCTCTCCATACTGTCACTCTGGCCATCATCCTTAGTATCTACAAAGATGACTGTCTGTGGTGACAGACACCCTGGCCTGTCCATTTCGTGGCCTATCTCCCCAGAGGTCTTGTTCTCCACCCTCAGTAAAGTGAAGAGAAACTATGTTTAGTTTAGACCAGAGTGATAGCAGTAGAGGTGGTAAAATGCAGGCAGATGGAGGATATAATTTGAAGGCGGAGCCTGAGGATTTAGTGAGGGATTAGAATGGACAGCAGTTCTGCAAAGGCCAGTGTGCTGGCGTGGAGAACACGGGGAGGCATAAGATGACAAGGGCTGAGGATGTAGTCAGACAGAGCACTGCAGCCCTGAGAAGAAGGAGTTTGGATTTATTTCCAGTGCTATTCCTTTGAACTCAGGGGTAACATTTTCTATTTGCTTTAACTTTTTTATTGAAAAATATGACAAACAAACAGAAAAGTGAAGGTCGGTGAATTATCACAAAACAAACCCCCAAAGAACCACCACCCAGGACAAATATGGAATCGCCAGCACCTTGAAAGCCCCCTCATGCCTCTTCCCAATATCGATCCTCTTATTCCCTCCACAAAGGTAACTGCTGCCCTGAATTTGATGGTAATGACTCCTGTTCTTTTCTCTCATGGTTTTACCTTGGAAGTGTACATCCAAATGCCATTGATTAGTTTGCATGTTTTTTTTTTAACTTCTAGACTTAAACAATTTATGTTCTTTGTGCCTGGCTTTTTTCACTTAACATTATGATTATGATATTTATGCAGGTTATTTATACCTTACTGCATATAGTCACGATCTATATATGTTTTATTGCATTCTGTTGATTGGATTGGATTGTAACTTATTTATCCATTTGAGTGTTAATAAAACTTGGGTTGATTCCAGTTTGAGTATTATGAATAATATTGCTATAAACATTCTTATGCATGTCTCATGGTGCACACATGGTATCTTTATATATTTTGGAGATATATCTAGCAGTAAGATTCCTGGGACATTGAATATGCATACATTCAACTTGTGTAGAGAATGCCAAACTGTTTTCCAAATGAGTTCTATCCATTTACCACTCGATCAGCAGTGTGTGAGAATTCTGTTATTCCACATTCCTTCCAACTTTCATTATGGTCAGTCTTTCTAATTTAAGCCATTCTAATAGGTGTATCTCACTATGGTTTTAATACGCATTTCCCTGAAATGAATGAGGTTAAACATTTTTTCTTTGTTTATTGGCCATTCAGATATTCTCTTTTTGAAGTGTTTGCTCAAGCCTATTGGGCATTTGAAACTTTTTTTTTTTTTGCATATTATTGGTAGGAGTTCCTTAAACCCTCTATATACAAGTTCTTTTTTTGATAATAAGCATTATGAATATTTCTACCACTCTGGTTTAGCATTCCAAATGTGGTTTATTCACATTATGTTACAGTATGTGTCAGACTAAGGAATTATAAGTTTAAAATATAAAGAGCTCTTACAAACCAAAGTGCAGATAAAGCCCCAATGGAAAAAAATAGCAAACAAGCAGTTCCCAAAATAATAGGTACAATAAAATAGCCATTAAGCATGAGAAAAGTGTTACTACCTCCCTGAAAACCAGAAAAATGCCAAACAACCAGAGATATGTCATTCTCACTGTTGGAGTTGAAAGATCACTGTTAATATGCAATATTGATGTGTGGCTAGGATGGGGAGGAAGTACATTTTCATATAATGCTTGTAAGAGCATAACCATTAGGGATGGCAATTAGAAATATGTAAGAGCCTAAAGTCCATACATATCCTTTGAACTGTCAATCCTATTTTATAAATTTTTGCTAAATAAACTATCAAAGATGTATACATAACTGTGTTCATCATAGCCTAGTTACTATTGTAATAGTAAAAACATGTATACCTAAGTGTATATTATTAGCATTTTAGTTAAATAAGGCATAATATGTTCATCTAATTTAATGGATGCACATCTAATACTGTGCATCCATAAAAATGATGGTGAAGATATTTATTGGCATGGAGTAAATATTCAATATTCAATATTCAATAAAGCATATTGAAGGAAAAGTAAAATGGAATCTAGAAGTATGGAAGTATTATTTAAACTTAAGAGGCATATATAAATCTATTTCTAGCATCCCAATATTCAGTGAGGAGTATGTTATCTACTTTACAATGGATTTATATTCAGAATATATAGAGAATTATTATCCAGTTTTTTAAATGACCAAAAGTTGAACATATGATTCACCAAAGACAAGTGAATAATGACCCAGCACACAAAAAGAAGCTCAAAATGATTTGTGATCAGGGAAATGTAAATTTAAACTACAACAAGATACTTTTTCACCCCCACTACAATGGCTAAAATTTAAAAGATTCACAAAACCAATTGTTGGTGAAGATGTGGAGTAACTGTAATTTCTATACATTGTTGGCAGGAATGTAAAGTAGTTCAGCCACTTTGGAAACAGTTTAATGGCTTATTATAAAATCAAATATACGCTTACAATACGACCTAGTAATTCTACTTCTAGGTATTTGTCCAAGAGAAATAAAAAGTATGTGCACAAAACGACTTCCTCAGAAATGTTTATTTCTAGTTTATTTATATAACAGCCTCAAACTAGAAAAACCCACATGTCCATCAATAGATGAATGAATTAAAAAAAAAACTGTGGCATATTCATACAGCGATACTACTTAACAATAAAAAGGAACTGATTACTGATATACACAATTACACTGATGAATCTCAAAAACAATGTATAAAGGGGAAAAGCTTAGAAAGATTGCATACTGTATGATTCTATTATATGAAATTCTAGAATAGGCAAAACTAATATATAGTGAAAGAAAACAAAAAGTAGTGTCCATGGGCCAGCAACTAACTATAAAGAAGTATAAGGGAACTTTCTAGGGTGATATAAATGTTCCATATCTTGATTGTAGTTGTTATGTGTATTTGTCAAAGGTCATTAGACTGTATACTTAAAATGGATGCCTTTTATTCTATGTAAGTTATACATGAAAATTTGATTTAAAAATATGTAATTTGTATATATATTATGTGATACATACATAAATATATCTACTATATGAAAAGGATGACTGAATTTCTGTGAAAGCGTGTACGCAAAAACATTGAATTCTGAAAATAACATACTTCAAGCAGCGTTAAGATATTTGAGATAGATAAGTACAGGTACAGAAATGGATATAGGTGAACAGTGTGTTTAATATTCAGTCATTTGTGCTTATGTTGCTTTTCTCAAATATTCTTTGCAGGTAATTGACTATACCAAACTTGTTCAACCACGTTTTGATAAAGCCCTTGAGACATTAAGAAGCAATACTATAGCTGAGGCCACTGAAGCAGCAATTAAAACAGTGAAAGAACAGCTTCTCACAACACTACA
Source organism: Cryptoprocta ferox (assembly GCA_028646485.1). Lineage (NCBI taxonomy): Eukaryota > Metazoa > Chordata > Mammalia > Carnivora > Eupleridae > Cryptoprocta > Cryptoprocta ferox. The sequence continues at coordinate 50,609,309 of CM053577.1, forward strand.
AACTAAAAGACAAGGTGAACCATCTCTTTTAAGTGTCTGTTCGGGGTTCCTGGGTGGCTCAGTCGGTTAAGAGTCTGACTTCGGCTGAGGTCATGATCTCACGGTTTGTGGGTTTGAGCCCCGCATTGGGCTCTGTGCTGACAGCTCAAAGCTTGGAGTCTGCTTCAGATTCTGTATCTCCCTCTCTCTCTACCCCTCTCCCGCTTGCTCTCTCTCTCTCTCAAAAATAAATAAACATGAAAAAAAATTAAAAAAAAATAAATGTGTGTTCTAAACTTAGGTCAACAGTTCAGCCTGGCTATCTAAGGGCAAGTACTTGGTTTGCTCACCTTGATCCCCTTGTACGTTGTACATACAGTACAGCCTCTTAATAATGGGTTGAAGACATGAATATACATAAATCTGATTCATGAACAGAGAAAAGATTTCAGTCCTAGACTTCTAAGGAAAGGAATCAGAAAGAGCTTCCAAATTTGGATTTATTTTTATGGATTTGCTTGCTGGGCAGAGACTGAGTAGAATTTATACCTTCATTTACACCAATTGTGACAACATTCCACCTGATTTTTGTGGAGTTTACGTTGTTGTTGCTGCTGCTGCTGCTGCTATTTTAGTATGTAAGTGTGTATGTCAGCCCCCATTATAATTAATTTTTTCTGGGGCGCCTGGGTGGCTCAGTTGGTTGAGAATCTGACTTTTGATTTGTGCTTAGGTCATAATCTCACAGTTCTGAGATCGAGGCTCGCATCGGGTTCCACGCTGACAATGCGGAGCCTGCTTGGGATTCTCCCTCTCCCTCTCTCTCTGCCCCTCCCCTACTCATATGCATGCACACGCTCTCTCACCCTCTCAAAAGAAAGAAATAAGCTTTTTAAAAAATTATTTTTTTCTATTTGGAGAATATTAATTTCAAATTCAAAACAGTCATAAAGGGGCACCTAGGTGGCTCTGTCAGTTTAGCGTCGAACTCTTGATACTGGCTCAGGTCACGATCTCACAATTCATGGGATCAAGCCCATGTGGGGCTCTGTGCTGACAGCATGGAGCCTGCTTGGGATTCTCTTTCCCTCTCTCTCTGTCCCTCTCTTGCTTGTGCACTCTCTCTTCTCTCTCTTAAAATAAATTAATGTGAAAAAAAAACAGTCATAAAGCAGTGAAATTGGAAGAAGCCTTAGTGATCAATTAACACAGTTCTGTAACTGTGTTCAGAAACTCCTGTCTTTGTCATTGTTACAATTTAATGAAGGATAGAGGGGGGGAAAAAAAGAAGTGAACAAATGGAAAAAATGGAGCACAGTAATGGATCAGGTGGTAATGGGGCAGGAGTGTTAGAATAAGCAGGGAAGAGAGGACATTTAAATGAAACCTGGATCAGGAAAGGAACTAGTCGAGCTCCAGTGAGGAAGATCAATGATGGGTAATGTTTCTCGGAGTCTGTAGTGATTCCTTTCATATCAAATTATGGCATGAAATCATAGGTTTTAGGTCTTTCCACAAATTGCTTTCTTCCACTGGAATTTAGAAATAGATGCTGTCTCTCATATACTGCAAACTTAGTCTCTGGGGCGCCTGGGTGGCTCAGTCAGTTAAGGGTCCGACTTCGGCTCAGGTCATGATCTCACGGTTCGTGGGTTCGAGCCCCGCATCGGGCTCTGTGCTGAAGGCTATCTCAGAGCCTGGAGCCTATCTTTGGATTCTGTATCTCCCTCTCTCTCTCTCTGACCCTCCCCTGCTCGCGCTGTCTCTCTCTGTCTCTCAAAAATAAATAAAAAACATTTAAAAAAATTTTTTAAGTCTCTTCCTTTTCTTTTTCAAATTCAGTAATTATTCTAAATATGATGGTAAGGTTCTTAAAATACTTTTAATTGATATTTTCATGCTAGTTCCACTAATTTGCTAGTTGTGCTAATTTCACTCTCAATATACTTTTAAGAAAAATTTGTCAGTGGAGAATATTGAGGTTTTTTTAACATAGAAAATTCTATAATAACACGGGATGGCAGCCAACCTGGATTAGACTTCCTGTGTGCTGAGCATTTTCTAAGTATTTGCATCTATTATCTCATTTAATCCTTACAACAGTGCTTTCAGTTTGATGATCCTCATTTTGCCCAGAAGAAATTGAAACAGAGAGATCAAATGATTTGCCAAAACCACACTGTCTGAATCAGAACTCACACACAAGTCTGTCTTTAAAAAGCAGAGGATTTAATCACTATACCTGTCTCCCTACCCCCCAACTATATTTGCTAATGCATTCCATTACTATCTTTCAGCAGAATCAACTTTAAGAGAATTTGAAAGGAAGGCGTATGACAAGTTCCCAACAGATACAGATAAGAGCTTAGAAGAGACGAGGCCTTCACTTGATGAAGATGGTAAAAAATATATTGCTGATGTTCTTGGCCAAATCTTACCAACTATACACAGATTATCTGATAAAGCATATTATTCTTTCATACAGTGTTCACCCATGAATACCAAGGAGAAAGCCGTTTAGAAGACAGTGAAGACCGAAAGAATTCAGAAAATGTCCTTGATGATCAAGCCCCTAAAACTGGTAAAGATGGTAACAAAATGAATGTGACTCATGCTATGCTTATGGATCTTATTTCCTTTTATTTCAGATTTTATCATGTTTATATCGAAGCTTAAAATTATCCCCCAAATTGGACACTTAAAGAGTAGCTTTTCTCCTATAGATTTAAACTGAGCAGCTATAGAACAGAGATAGATTTACTAGAATGAAGAGAACAAAGTTAGAAAGTAGGGAGTCTAATAAAATAATAAATTCATTCTTCAAAGATGTCTACTTTAATGTACTGGAATCATAATATCACAAACCCAGAGTTTTAGCTGTGAAATGTTACCATTTAGTGCTATTTACTCTCATAAATTTTTTTCCATTCATATAGTAACATAATTGAGAGGACAATGTAAACTGTTTTTACCTTTTTTGATTTATAATGCAACTTTTAATTATATTTCTTTAGGAAATATTTTAAATCTCATTTTAAATTGCTGCACAATTTCCTGAAATTCATAGGTTATAGTTTTAAGTAGTTTTTTAGTTTGTAAACTTGTTATTTTTCAGATTTTTTTTGTGACTATAAATAATGCTTTAATGAATTTTTTACATTGTCTGCATATTGACATAGGTGGAATCACTAGTTTAATCAGTATGAAGTTATAGACAGAGTCAAATTGCTTTGCATAAAAGTTATTCCAAATAATGTTCTGCTCAATAATATACAAAATATGTGCTATTGTTTCCTTTGTATATTCTCTTTTAAAATATAATTTCCATTTTTATTTGACTTTTTATGAAATATAATTTTTAATATTTTTTAACCATTTATATTTCCTCTTTTCTGAGGTGACCGTTTTGGTCTTTTGCTCATTTTTCCAAATTGTTATTATCAGTTATATAGTTTCTATAAGAACTTGCTATATTCGTCACTTATTTTTCATATTTTTTCCACATTGGGTGGTTTATCTTTTAAATCATTTTGCTGTTTTTAAAATAGAGGGATTTTTCCTATTTTTGTAGCCAAATGATTACTTTCACTTTATTTCTTTCTTCCATTTACTTTTGGACCTTACAAGTTTTCCTCTCAACCAGAGACTTAATATACACTTATATTCTTCTTTTTCTATTGGTCCAACCTTTTGGTTTTTGGTTTTAAAATGCATCTATAGGGGCGTCTGGATGGCTCAGTCAGTTAAGCGTCCGACTTCAGCTCAGGTCATGATCTTGCAGTTTGTGAGTTCAAGCCCTGTGTCAGGCTCTGTGCTGACAGCTTAGAACCTGAAGCCTGCTTTGGATTCTGTGTCTTCTCCCTCTCTACCCCTCCCCCCTCTCAAAATAAACATATAAATAAATAAATAAATGCTATAACACTATAATTTATAGTGTTATGTGATACAGAGCTGGGGTTTTGTTTGTATGGTTGGTTGGTTGGTTTGTTGATTCCTCCTGATTCAGACAGATGTGTGCTTGGCTGCTGTGTATTTTAGCCTTGTAGGAATTGAACTGGGTGCTGTCAGACACTTATGTATGGCACTCCTCTTTCAACACATGTGCGCGTGTGAGCGCGCGCGCGCACACACACACGCTCACACACACACACTCACACACACACACACACACACACACACACACACACACTTCACAGGAAGACCCCAGACATTAAAATTTTGGTCAAGTAGCATCTGGGAGCCTCATCTCAGCTGCTGCAGAGTTCCTAGGACCAATACATAAAGATAGCCCCTTCCCCATTCTGTCTGGTTTCTCTTTGGGGGAGGGAGTCCAAGGTAGAAGCAGGCATCAGGACCTCTACCTACTGCTGATGCCAGCACTGCCAGTTTGCCCTCGTATAAAGGTATTCTCCCTGCCCTCTGTGTTTGAGACAAACACAGCCTTTACCTCTTGGAGCCAAGAGACTGTTAGTTACATTAGGAAGGGAAAATTTGATTTTTTTTCCAATTTAGATCCACTGGCATTATATGAAACTAAAATTACTCTTGGTTTTGTGATAGGGTGAGTCATTATCTTTGTTTTGATATTATGTGCCCTATTGTATACCTATTTGATTACTATGATTGTAATTTTAATTTAAAAAAATTAGGAACATGAGTCCTTGCTCCCTGGGCCCATACCACCCTCTTCTTTGGGAATTACCTACAATTAATACTCTTCTTTAGGTGTTAACAATGTTTTATTCACAGAGGAAACCAGTGGAACTTCTACATTTAAAAGAAGTTTGCAGAGCTCTAGTCAAGATCTTAAGTTGGACCCCCAAAAAGGTAAATTAATATTTGGGTAGTTTGGTTTGCTTCAATTGTGGACCTAAAACTCATAAATAATTCCTTGAGAATTTTGAAGGAGAAAGATGTGATTTAAAAAAAAACATTATTAATACTATGTCTTAAAGGCTACTCTATTATGAACAGTTAGACATGCAGGAACACAGGGGGGAAAAAAGACAATGTGATGTATTGTTTTAGTGAAACCGAAGCTCTGTCTTTCTGTTCCACCATCCCTGGCATGTGGCTACCAGAATAAGTTACAAGATGGCGGGTATTGCTCCAGCCATCATATCAATATTCTCAACAGGAAGAGGGAAAAGGTAAGGGACAAAAACTGGCACTCCACCCAACTGAGCTATTCCTCTTTATTTTTTTTAATTGTTTAAAAAGTTTATTTATTTTGAGAGAGTGATAGAAAGCATGGGGGGAAGGGCAGAGAGAGGGGGGAGAGAATCCTCACTGACAGCACAGAGTCCCCCCAACACATGAGGCGAGGCTCAATCTCACTGACCCAAGCAAGATCATGACCTGAGCCAAAATCAAGAGTTGGACGCTTAACCAACTGAGCCACCCAGGCACCCCACTGCTTTGCTTTTGAGTTATTCCTCTTTAATGAAATGACAGGAAGACTCACCAGGAAAAAATTCTGCTTGGATCTTACCTATGGGCTATCTAAGCTATAGGGAAGTTGAGAGATGTAGTGTTTTTAGCTGGACACATTGCTGACCCCAACAAAATCCAGGTTCTGTTATTAAGGAAGAAAAGAATGGATAATGAGTGAACAAGTAGCAGCTTCTAGAACATTTGATAACTTTGCCTCATCATGCCCCCTTCCCAAGGCTACAGGAACATCATGGGTTCTTGCCTCTTCCACTCTGGCTCCCCAGGAACTGATGGCTCTCCATCCCTAAGAACAGACTTCTCACTTCGCAGCAGCGGGCAGCAGGTAGCTGCTTGTTGAAAGCTCTTTGGAGTTTTTCTGGGCTAGGATAAATTATTTAGCAGGAGACCCTGATGGATGGAGCATTAGGGCAGCAGCTCAGGAAGCACAACTGGAAAGGCAGAGGCAGAGGAGTCAAGTGGAACTGCCAGTCTCCTGCCTTATTAGAGGAATGGACGAATATTTATATCATGATGCAGTCCATGAGCCAACTCCACTGTGTAAGGAGGCATTCAAACATGCAGTGAGGACAAGAATGAAGTATAGCACTTGAAAAACCAGCCTGTGCCCCCCATTCTTCCATCTCTGCCAACCTACCTACTTCTTACCCACTTACTGTTTCATGTGGTCTCATACTTATAATTGGAAATATTCATCTTGTTTTGTGATTATTCCCTAGATGTGCATGTTTTAGCTTAAGCCCTACAATCCTTTGGTTCCTACCTCTTCTACCTGGCTTCCTGGGTTTTGACTCCTGCTGGACATGATTTTCTTCTTACTTCATTCACTTCTGCTCCAAAACACTAGCTTTAAGCCACTGCTCTGATGTTTTGTGTTTCCTAACTTAACATTTCCTCCCTAGTCTATTTCCCCCTTCCTAGAGCATGTACAGCAGGAACACAAAGATAGTATTTTGGGGGGTCAAGTGTTAACTATCATTTTCTATTGCAAATGGCATAATTTTGCCCACTAAAATTATTAATGGCATTAGGTTATTTTACTTTAGACTCAATAGAAGACTTACTAGAAGAGGTAACTGCAGATCATCCAGAGGTTCTTTCTATATTAGAGGAAACTGTAAAAATGACAAAGGATATGAACTTTGAACAGCCATATGAAAAACATGCTGAAATCTTAGAGGAAATCATCAAGGAGGTAAGAAATCCAGATCCAAATGTTTATGCTCAGTAATTTTTAATTTCAATAACTATGCAATATAATTTCATAGCTTTGAAATTAATTCTTTATAACTTTTATTTTCTTTAACTGAATTCAGTTGGTTAAAATATGGTGCATATGAAGGCAGTACCAAAGTTAAATATTTCATCTATGAGCTAATTAGTTGTAAACCAGACAAATTTTACTCCATAGCTAATTGATTTCATCCAACCACCTTGAACATGCGTTCATGGGGGAAATGGATGGACACACAAGTGATTTTCCAATCTAAGGGGAAAATAAAGCCTCAGATGCCTTGTCCTACTGATGGCAAATCAGAAGGTTTATCTTTGGTTTATAAAGAACAAGATATTCATATAGGTCTGTTTTGTACAGAGACCTTGTGTAAGCATTCAGAGCAACAGTCAAAGACAGCAAATCTGTTTTGGACTCTCAATGAACTTCTTTGGTATTTCTCTGTAATTTGAAAATGATGTAATTAAAAATTATGGGGGAAGAAAAAAATATTTTGAGAGTATAGCACCACTCTATAACACATTGGGTGGGCTCCTTGAGTCCCAGGCTGTACCCAAGGTGAGTTGCTGTCCCCCTCTGAGCTTCCCGTAGAGATCTTTCAACTTCTCCTGCATCTCTTCAGGTGGTTCTGTCATCAACTGATTCCTTCAGAAACATTCTGAGAGAGCACCCGGGTGGCTCGGCCAATTAGTTGTCCAGCTCTTGTTGGCTCAGGTCATAATCTCACGGTTCATGAGTTCGAGCCCCACATCGGGCTCTGCACTGACAGCACAGAGCCTGCTTGGGATTCTCTCTCTTTCCCTCTCTTGCTGTTCCTCCCCTACTGTGCTCTCTTTCTCTGTCTCCAAATAAATAAATAAACTTTAAAAATTTAAGAAAAAAAAGAAACAATCTGAGAACCTACTGTTTGCCCTGTAATATGCTAGATTCTAGGGCTGTGAATATGAATTAAGCACAGCTCTTTAAGGAGCCATCAGTCAGGTGGGGAAGGCTGATGTATAATCTAAGAATTGAGTTATCACATACTAAGTGATAAGTAGATATGTGCAAGTGTAGGAATCCCATGAAGGTCAGGGCTGTCATCTCTGCATGGAAGGTGAGACAGAGCATCACAGAAGAGAGACATACAAGTGAGGCAGGTAGCCTCACTTTAGCATGGTAGAAGTCCCATCCGTACCCTTCACTGAAAATTTTCTCCATTCTCTTCAGAGTTTATTCTGGAGGATACAAATCTACAGGGAGTACCAAAGCATTTCTGATATAGGAATGTATGTAGTGTCACTAGATGATAAACTGCCACTTAGGGATTGTGGAGGATTTTAAGTCACATTAGATTTTTTTAAATTAATTGATTATTTTATTGGGGAGAGAGAATGCATGAGCACCAGAGCTGGGGGGGGGGGTGGTGAGCAGAGGGAAAGAAAGAGAGAAAGAATCTTTTTTTAAATGTTTATTTTTCAGAGAGAGAGAGAGTTTATGCGTGCACAAGTGGGAGAGGGGCTGAGAGACAGAGGGAGACACAGAATTCAAAGCAAGTGTCAGGCTCTGAGCTGTCAGTGCAGAGCCCAAACTAAGGCTCAAACTCACAAATCATGAGATTCTGACCTGAGCTGAAGTCAGACACTTAACCCACTGAGCCACCCAGGTGCCCTGAGAGAGAGTCTTAAACAGGGTGCACACTCAGTGTGGGGCTCGATCCCACAGTGCTGGGATTGTGACCTGAACCGAAATCAAGAATTGGATGCTCAACCGACTGAGACACACAGGTGCTTCTAAATCACCAATTTGACAATAGATTATATTTAAATAAATAAATAAATAAATAACATTAGATTTTAACATCAAATTTCATATAAGATTGCCTTTCTTAAGAGAACAGAGACCTGTGCAGGAAGCTGTTTGACCTGTTGTCAGTTTTGATATTCTCTGTGAGTAGTAAAGCTATTTTTAAAAAGTAGTGAGATTGAACCTAAAACTGCTCTAGAAAGAATAAGGTTGTCACTTGTTGTGTGTGTAGCTGGCGCTACATGATCACACAAACTTTTTCTGGGGCAAGCCAGTACCTAGCCACAATCTCTGCACCGCTGTAGCAACACAATTGCACAAATATTCCCGGGACAAGCCAGCACCCCACCCCCACCCCCAGCAAGGGTTAGAGCTGGTCCAAGCTGGAGGGCCCTTAGAAGTGAGGGGTGTGGAAACACAGGCCTATTGGAGATAAAATTCAGGAGGGAGGTGCCACCTGGCAGGCTGACAGCTTGGACACAGTGTAGAAGCAAGGAAGGGACAGAAGCTGGAGACAAAGGGGTGCTTGATTGCCCATCAGTGAGAGGGCAATGTTCCTGTGCCAAATACTGGGAAGCTGGGTGAAGCCATTTTCACCTCTCTGATACATGCTCACAGCCACACCTCTCCACACCAGTGAGCTAAGTAGTGCCACCTAGTGGAAAATGGAGCCATTACACCAAGGCCCACCCAACTGCACCAACCAAGCCCTAAAGGACCACCACAAATCTCTCTGCCTGCTTAGTGTACAGACTATAAAGTGCTTCATAGTTTGACTTCTAGGGGAAGCTGAACATAATTTGATTCAGATTTCATTCTGTTCGCTGGTCCGTCTATTAGTTTTTTTTTTCTTTTCCTTTTCTTATTCTTGGATACAGAAAGAGAAAAAATTTATTTTTATTTTCCTTATTTATAAAACAAAACTTTTAATTTTTTACTATATTTTTATTTTTTTATAAATTTTTTAATTTATTTTACTTATTTTATTCTATTTTGCACTGTATGTTTTATTTTTTTTAACTTTTTTATTACATATATATATTTTTGAGAGAGTGAGACAGAGCGCAAGCGGGGGGGCGGGGCAGAGAAAGAAGGAGACACAGAATCTGAAGCAGGCTCCAGTCTCCGAGCAAGCATTCAGCACAGAGCCCGATGCAGGGCTCAAACCCATGAACTCTGAGATCATGACCTGAGCTGAAGTTGGACACTTAACCAACTGAGCCACCCAGGTGCCCTGTATTGTAAACATTGCAAATCAGTGATCGAGAAGACAAAATTATGGAGAATAATGAAGCAGAAAAAAGGGGGAAACTAAGGCAAAGAGCATGATATAAGAATTAGAGAACTCAGTGACTCATTAAAAAAGAATAGCATCCAAATCATAGGAATCCCAGAAGATGAAGAGAGCAAAAGAAGGGGTAGAAGGTTTATGTGAGCAAATCATAGCAGAAAACTTTCCTAACCTGGGGAAAGACTCAGACATCAAAATCCAAGAAGCACAGAGAACTCCCATTAGATTCAACAAAAACTGACCACCAACAAGGCATATCATAGTCAAATTCACAAAATACAGAGACAAGGAAAGAATTATGAAAGCAGCAAGGGGAAAAAAAAAGTCCTTAACCTACAAGGGAAGACAGATCAGGTTCGCAGCAGACCTATCCACAGAAACTTGGAAGCCCACAAAGGAATGGCAGGATGTATTCAATGTGCTGAATTGGAAAAATATGCAGCCAAGAATTCTTTATCCAACAAGGCTGTCGTTCAAAATAGAAGGAGAGGTAAAGGGTTTCCCAGACAAACAAAAACTAAAGAAGTTTGTGACTACTAAACTAGCCCTGCAAGAAATTTTGAGGGAGACTCTCTGAGGGAGAAAAGACAAAACAAAATAGGACCAGAAGAAACAAAGTTAGAAAGGGCCAGAGAACACCACCAGAAACTCAAACTCTGCTGGCAACACAATGGCAATAAATTTATATCTTTTAGTACTCTAAATGTCAATGGACTAAATGCTCCAATCAAAAGACACAGGGTAACACAATGGATAAGAAAACAAGACCCATCTATATGCTGTTTACAAGAGGCCCATTTTAGACCTAAAGCCACCTTCAGAATGAAAGTAAGGGGTTGGAGAACCATCTATCATGCTAATGGTCGCCAAAAGAAAGCCAGAGTAGCCATAGTTATATCAGACAATCTAGATTTTAAAATAGACCCTAACAAGAGTTGAAGGGCATTATATCATAATTAAGAAGATCTAAGAATTGTAAACATTTTTGCCCCCAATGTGAATAACCCAAATAAATCAATCACAAACATAAAGAACCTCATTGATAATAATACCATAACAGTAGGGGACTTCAACACCCCACTTACAGCAATGGACAGATCATATAAGAAGAAAATCAACAAGGAAACAATGGCTTTGAATGATGCACTGGACTGGATGGACTTAAAAGATATATTCAGAACATTTCATCTTAAAGCAGCAGAATACACATTCTTCTCAAGTGCACATGCAACATTGTCCAGAATAGATCACATACCAGGACACAAATCAGCCCTCAACAAATACAAAAAGATCGAGATCTTACCGTGCATCTTTTCAGACTACAACGCTATGAAACTCGATATCAACCACAAGAAGAATTTGTAAAGACAACAAATAGTTGAAAATTAAAGAACATCCTATTAAAGAATAAATGGGTTAACCAAAAAGTTAAAGAGGAAATTGAAAAATACGTGGAAGTCAATGAAAATGATAATACCACATCCCAAAACCTCTGGGCTGCAGCAAAGGTGATCATAAGAGGGAAGTATATAGGAATCCAGGCCTTCCTAAAGAAGGAAGAAAGGTCTTGGATACACAACCTAACCTTACACCTTAAAGAGCTGGAAAAAGAACTGCAAATAAAACCCCACACCAGCAGAAGAAAGGAAACAATAAAGATTAGAGCTGAAATCAATGCTATCGAAAAAAAAAAAAAAAAACTAACAAACAGTAGAACAGATCAATGAAACCAAGAGCTGGTTCTTTGAAAGAATTAACAAAATTGATAAACCCCTAGCCAGTTTGATCAAGAAGAAAAAGGAAAGGCCCCAAATAAATAAAATCAAAAATGAAAGAGGAAAGATCACAACCAACTGCAGAAATACAAACAATAATAACAGAGTATTATGAGCAATTATATGCCAATAATTTGGGCAATCTGGAAGAAATAGACAAATTACTAGAAACATAAACTACCAAAACTGAAACAGGAAGAAATAGAAAAATTGTACAGACCCAAAACCAGTAAAGAAATTGAAACAGAGTCCCAAAGAACAAGGGTTCAGGCCAGATGGCTTTCCAGGGGGAATTCTACTAAACATTTAAAGAAGAATTAACACGTATTCTTTTGAAACTGTTCCAAAAAATAGAAATGGAAGGAAAACTTCCAAAATCATTCTATGAGGCCAGGATTATCTTGCTTCCAAAACCAAAGACCCTAGTACAAAAGAGAACTGTAGAACAATTTCCCTGATGAACATGGGTGCAGAAATTCTCAACAAGATACTAGTCAACCGGATCCAACAATACATTAAAGAATTATTCACCATGATAAAGTGAGATTTATACCTGGGATGCAGGGTTGGTTCAATATCTGCAAATCAATCACGTTAATAAAAGAAAGGACAAGAACCACATGATCCTCTCATTAGATGCAGAGAAAGCATTTGACAAAATACAGCATCCTTTCTTGATAAAAACCTCAAGAAAATAGGGATAGAAGGATCATACCTCAAGATCATAAAAGCCATATATGAAAGATCCACCACTAATATCATCCTCAATGGGGAAAAACTGAGAGCTTTCCCTCTAAGGTCAGGAGCACAACAGGGATGTCCACCCTCACCACTATTATTCAACATAGTGTTGGAAGTCCTAGCCTCAGAAATCAGACAACACAAAGGAATAAAAGCATCCAAATTGGCAAGGAGGAAGTCAAACATATGACATGATACTGTGTATGGAAAACCCAAAATATGCCACCAAAAAACTGCTAGATAAAACTGCTGATCCATGAATTCAGAAAAGTTATAAAGTCAATGCACAGAAATTGGTTGCATTTATATACACCAATAATGAAGGGGCAGAAAGAGAAATTAAGGAATCAATCCCATTTTACAATTGCACCAAAAACCATAAAATACCTATGGATAAACCTAACCAAAGAGGTGAAAAATCTATACACTGAAAACTATAGAAAGCTTATGAAAGAAATTGAAGAAGACATGCAAAAAATGGAAAAATATTCCATGCTCATGGATTTGAAGAATAACTATTGTTAAAATATCTACTATCCAAAGCAGTCTACACATTGAATGCAATCCTTATCAAAATAACACCAGCATTCTTCAAAGGGCTAGAACAAACAATTCTAAAATTTGTATGGAACCAGAAAAGACCCCAAATAGCCAAAGCAATCCTGAAAAAGAAAACCAAAGCTGGAGGTATCACAATCCCATACTTCAAGCTGTATTATAAAGGTGTAATCATCAAGACAGTGTGGTACTGGCACAAAAACAGACACCTTGATCAATGGAACAGAATAGAGAACCCAGAAATGGATCTACAAACACGGCCCACTAATCTTTGACAAAGCAAGAATATCCAGTGGAATAAAGACAGTCTCTTCAGCAAATGGTCTTGGGAAAACTGGACAGCAACATGCAGAAAAATGAACCTAGACCATTTTCTTACATCCTACACAAAAATAAACTCAAAATGGATGAAAGACCTAAACATAAGACAGGAAGCCATCAAAATTCTAGAGAAGAAAGCAGGCAAAAACCTCTTTGACCTCAGCTAAAGCAACTTCTTACTCTACATGTCTCTAGAGACAAGGGAAAGAAAAGCAAAATGAACTATTGGGACCTCATCAAGATAAAAAGCTTCTGCACGGTGAAGGAAACAATCAGCAAAACTAAAAGGCAAACGATGGAATCAGAGAAGATATTTGCAAATGATATATCAGATAAAGGGTTAGTATCCAAAATCCATAAATGACTTGTCAAACTCAACACCCACAAAACAAATAATCCAGTGAAGAAATGGGCAACAGACATAAATAGACACTTTTCCAAAGAAGACATTCAGGTGGCTAATAGATATATGAAAAAATGCTCAACATTACTCATCATCAGGGAAATACAAATCAAAACCACAATGAGATACCACCTCACACCAGTCAGAATGGCTAAAATTAACAACTCAGGCAATGACAAATGTTGGTGAGGATACAGAGAAAGAGGAACCTTTTTGCACTGCTGGTGGGAATGCAAACTGGTGCAGCCACTCTGGAAAACAGTATGGAGGTTCCTAAAAAATTAAAAATAGAACTACTGTACGATTAGTAGGTATTTATCCAAAGGATACAAGTTTGCTGTTTTGAAGGGGCATATGCACCCCAATGTTTATAGCAGCACTATTGACAATAGCCAAAGTATGGAATGAGCCCAAATGTCCATCGACAGATGAATGGATAAAGAAGATGTGGTATATATATACAATAGAGTATTATTCAGCAATCAAAAAGAATGAAACCTTGCCTTTTGCAACAACATGGGTGGAACTAGAGTGTGTTATGCTAAGCAAAATTAGAGAAAGACAAACATCATATGACTTTACTCATATAGATTTTAAGATACAAAACAGATGAACATAAGGTCAGGGAAGCAAAATAATATAAAAACAGGAAGGGGGACAAAATGTAAGAGACTCTTAAATATAGAGAATAAACTGAGGGTTGCTGGAGGGGTTGTGGGTGGAGGGATGGGCTAAATGGGTGAGGGACATTACAGAGGACAGTTATTGGGATGAGCAATTGGTGTTATGTGTACAGGATGAATCACTGGATTCTACTCCTGAAATCATTATTGCACTAAATGCTAACTAACTGGGGTGTAAATTTAAAAAAATAAATAACAAAAAGAAGAAGACGGAGAAGAAGGAGAGGAAGAGGAGAAGGAGGGGAAAGAGGTCCTTAAAAAAAAGTAGCTAGTGAAGCTAGCATAAAAATGCTCTTTGACGTCATTTGCTCCTTTTTTTTTTTTTTAGTAGGCTCCAAGCCCAGTGGGGCTTAAACTCAAAACCCTGAGATCAAGACCTAAGCTGAGATCAAGCAAGAGTCAGATGCTTAACTGACTGACAGCCATGTGCCCCTTATTTGTTCATTTTTAAATTGCTTATCTTTTCTTTATTTGTACTTCTTTATGTGTTCTGAATATGAGTCCTTTGTTGGATGTATTGTAATTATCCTTACAAATATCTTCTATTCTGAATAACAGGAGTTAATTTTAATAAATTCCAGTTTATTAACTATTTCTCTCTCAGTTAGTGCTTCTTATGTCCTGTTTCAGAAATCTTTGGCTATCAAGGTCAAGAAGATATATACTCTCCTAGGTTTTCTTCTGTAAATTTTGCTTTGCCTTTCATATTTAGATCTAAGGTTCATTTTGAATTAATTTTTGTGTATGCAAAAAATATCCAAACGGCCAATAAGCATATGAAAATGTACTCAACATCATTAATCATCAGGAAAATACAAATTAAAAACACAACATGAGGAAGGGGATAAAGAGGTACAAACTTCCAGTTATGAAATCAGTCAAAGGGATGAAAAGTGCAGCATAGGGAATGTAGTCAATACTATGATATAGCTTTGTATGGTAACAGACAGTAACTATATTTATATTATCATGGTAAACAATTATACACTATTTTGTAATGTATATAATTGTAGAATCACTATATTATACACCTGAAACTAATATTGTTGTATGTCAACTGTACTTCAATAACAAATAATAATAAATACATACACACATACATATATACTTTTACATGGATTTTTTTAAACCCACAACACGAGGATCAGGGTTCATTTTTTCTAATATGAATATCCAGCTGTATTCCAGCACCATTTATTTTTTTAATGTTTATATTTGAGAGTGAGAGAGAGACAGAGAGCGAGAGGCAGAAGGGCAGAGAGAGAGGGAGACACAGAATCCAAAGCAGGCTCTAGGCTCTGAAGCTGTCAGCACAGAGCCCGATGTGGGGTCCAAACCCATCAACTGTGAGATCACGACCTGAGCTGAAGTTGGACGCTTAACCAACTGAGCCACCCAGACACCCGTCCAGCACCATTTCTTGAAAAGGCCAACCTTTCCCCACTATCATAAATCAAGTGGCCCTGGAGCACCTGGGTGGCTCAGTCTGTTAAGCATCCAACTCTTGATTTCGGCTCAGGTCATGATCTCCTGGTTCATGAGCTCTAGCCCCATGTCAGGCTCAGCACCCACAGTGCAGAGCAGCCTGCTGGAGATTCTCTGTCTCCCTTTCTCTCTCTGCCCCTCCCTCTCATGTGCTGCCTTTCCCTCTCAAAATAAATAGCCTTTAAAAATAAATAAAAATTAAAAACTAAATCAAGTGGCCCTATCTGCATGGTCTATTTCTGGACACTCCATTCTGTTCCATTGACGTATTTGTCTATCTGCGTTCCATTACCACATGTACTAACTACTGTAGCTATATAATAAATCTTGATATCTGGTAAGGGGGAATCCCTCAGCAGCTGTTTCTCCCGTCACTGCATCCTTTCCTGTATCATAAGTTGTTTTGTTATGCTTACTTTTTCAAGATTATCTTGGCCACCCCTCTGCTGACCTTTGATTGGGTTGCATTGTATCTGACGATAAATTTGGTGAAAACTATCATCTTCACAATAGTGGCTCTTCTAATCCATGAGCATAGAACAGCCTTACTTTAGCTCTGTCTTCTTTAATGTCTCCCAGCATTGTCAGTTTTCAGGGTAGAGGTCTTCAGTAGCTCTCATTAGGTTTACTCTTAGGTATTTGATGTATGTTAATGCTATTTTAGATACTGTCGTGGTTCTATTTTATTTTCCAATTGTTTCTGCGATCATTTTTTTATCCTGTTTTTCCATTTCGCCTCCCACTAGATTACATTTTCTTATCTGAAGAAGATAAGATATCTACAAAAATTTCGTTTTCTTATCTGCGCATGCGCAGAACAGGTATAACTGATGCACTTGGGCCTAATGTATGATCCAGCCCAGGAAAAGGGAATAGGTTTTATTTCATTTGCAAACTGAACAGTTAGGCATGGCTCTCTAGAGTGATGGGTTGAATCTGAAACCACATCTGTATCTCGGCTTTTTTTTAAAGAATCTTTTAGAGTTATAGTTTAACAGTATTTTAAAGCCTTAAAAATACGGAAATAATGCGAGGCATCATTTCTACCAAAGGAAAATAAGAATCACCCCCTTGCAATGGCAAAGACATAGACATTTTTTCCATAGTAAATCATTTGCCCCTGTACCTGGTTTCTGCCTTGACTGGCAGAGCACACAACAGAAACAGAGGCTGGGGGACACTGGGAACTTTTTTCTGCTCCTATTGTTCTGCACACTTGTGATAACTGAAGCTGTTACATAGAGTATACCAAAGGTATTTGCCCAGTACCTAGCAGAAAAATGTCCTAAGGACAACATAAAGGGAGGCGGGGCTTTTGTGTCGAACTGCCACTGTATGTTGTCCCGCCCATGACTTACTGGGCTGCATATCATATCCACGGTCTGTTCCTCTAGACACTGTAGTCTTCTCTGTGTGATACATGAGTTTTGCTCGGCTTCCATGGTCATGCAGCTTTTGCCCTAAAACATCTCCATTTCTCTCCTTGTATTTTTGTTCATCACATGGTCATGTTTTTCAGTGCCTCCCATGTCTCTCTGTGTAATATCCTGCTTCTTCTGATTCTCCCAGTCTCTTCTCTCAATCTCTTTCTCTCTCTATATTTTTCACAGTGATAAATATTTGTTTATACAAGTGATAAATGTGTATGTGTGTATAACATATATATATATACTTACAAGTGATAAAATAAAAGTAAGCATGAAATAACATAGAATAAGGGAATCCAAAAACAGCATTAAATGAAGGGAGAAGTTTATTAAGTTAAAATCACAAAAGGATAGAAAGATGGATAGTGCATGTAAATGTTACATCATTTTTCTATTACTTTCTCTCACTCACCCCTTCCCTGAGGATGTTCAAAGGTAGTGACACTATTTTCAACTGCTCAGACACCCGAGAGCCCACTTCCATGGCTCTGGTGACAGCGGGGCAGGACGCAGACAGCACACAAAGGTTTCCCTGGGGCCCCCTCTCTACTACTTGCCCTGCAAGGCACTGTCTCCAGGCTCAGAGTCCCGCCTTCCCTCCACTGGGCCACACACTCTGGAATTCTTTCAGATATGAAATCCTAAGGGAGCTTCCCCCCTTCTCTCCACAATGATCTCCACTGGGGAATCTCCCTCAGTAGATGCCTACACCGAAGCTGTTTTGCTGATTCTTCTACAATGCTGATACATCCAAAATGTGTATCCTCAGGCACCTGGTCCTTGCCTCCCAAACCTGTCCTTGCCTCAGCTTTGAAAAGTCTGGGCCCAAGTGTCTTGTGCCACTTCAGCAACAGCAGCACCTTCCCCCTGCCCTGTTTCAGCGACTTCCTTTCCTGAAGCAGTGGCATGCGCCCATAATGTTTCACTTCTCTCTTCCCTCAGAGTCACGTTAGGTAGAGTCAGGAAGATAACTTCCACATTTGGACCTGCACAAACACAGTGGAAAAATCCTTCAAGCTAAATCTCAACAGAGAGGCTACTTAATAGTGATTCTCCCTATATGAAAAAGAAATGAGAATCATAATTTTAGGACAAAGGTCAAACTAGGGAAAGCATTTATAATAGATATGACATATTAATTCCTTAATATAAAGATTTCTCACAAATCAAGGGAAATGGAATACCCTAATATAAAAGCAGACAAAAGGTATAAACAGATTGTTTCATCAAAGAAGAAATGCAAATGGTTCATTAAAAATTTTCATGTTAAATTTTGATAAAAATATGAAACTTAAAACTATAGGATGCAGATTCTTACCTGTCAAATTGCCGAAGATTTTTAAAAATGCATAATAATCTATACTAGGGAGGCTATAATGAGATAGTCACTTAGGAAGAGTGAAAATTGATACAGATGTTTTGGAATCAATGTGGCAGTGTGTGTGAAAGGCTTTTAGAATGTTCATTCTTTTATGCCTTTTGACCTAAGGAATCTGACCTGAAGAAATATATAATATTTGGGCAAAGATTTATATATACAGATGTTCATCACAGTGTTATATTGAAGTTATAAGTGATGTCAATGTTTAACAGTAAGAATAATTAAACAAATTAAGATCTATTCATTTGATAAAGTACTATGAAGGGTGGTGCCTGGGTGGCTCCGTAATTTGAGCATCCAACTCTTGATGTCAGCCCAGGTGATGATCTCATGGTTGGTGAGTTTGAGCCCTGGGTTGGGCTCTGTGCTGAGCGTAGAGTCTGCTTAAGATTCTCTCCGTCTCTCTCTCTCTCTCTCTCTCTCTCTCTCACCCTCGCCTGCATGCTCTGTCTTCCTCTCTCTTTCTCTCTCTCTCTCCCCCAAAAAATAAAATACTGTGAAGGTACGAAATTTTTTCAAAAAACTTAAGTGAGATGGAGAAATTATAAGTTGTATCTCAGTGTTGCTTTAATTTACATACCTTGAAACTGGACAGTAAAATTTTCCTTACCCATTGGGGCACCTGGGTGACCAGCTCTTGATTACAGCTCAGCTCATGATCTCACAGTTCATGAGCTCAAGCCATGCATCAGGCTTCACACTGGCAGTGCAGATCCTGCTTGGGATTCTCTCTCTCTCTCTGTCTCTCTCTCAGCCCCTCCCCACTCTCTCTCACATGCTTGCTCTCTCTCTCTCAAAAATAAAAATATTTTTTTCATTAAGCACTTATATTTCTTTTTTTCAGTTTTGTTGAGGCTTTTTTTAATGTTTATTTTTGAGAGAGAGAAAGACAGAATGTGAGCTGGAGAGGAGCAAAGAGAGAGGGAGACACAGAATCTGAAGCAGGCTCCAGGCTCTAAGCTGTCAGTACAGAGCCCAGTGTGGGTCTGGAACTCACGAACGGTGAGATCATGACCTGAGCTGAAGCCAGACGCTTAACCGACTAAGCCACCCAGGTGCCCCTATTGAGTTGTATTTCACATATAACACTGTATTAGTTTAAGGTGTATAACATAATGATATATATGCAAAATATATATACATTTTGCAATGTATATATTGCAAAATACTTACCACAATAATTTTAGCTTACACCCATAGCTTCACATACTTAGTATTTTGTGTGTGTGGTGAGGACTTTAAGATCGACTCTCTTAGCAACTTTCAAATATACAATATTTGTATTGTAGTGTTGTTGTAAACTATAGTCAAACCATGCTGAATATTACATCCCCAGACTTATTTATCTTATAACTGTACATTTGTATCTTTTGATATCCTTCACCCATGCCCCCACCCCCACCCTGCCTCTGGCCACCACAAATCTGTTCCCTGTTTCTACAAGTTCATTCTTTTAGATTCTACATATAAATGAGATTATATAGTATTTGTCTTTTTCTGTCTGACTTATTTTCATTTATATTTCTTTTTTATAGCTTCCTCTTTTTCCCTAATTCTCTATGTTAAGTATTTCAAAGTGTTTAAAATTCTTTTTTTAAAAGACTCTTCATTGAGATGGGAATTCAAAAAGTAGGTAATCTTGAATTCTGCAGAGGCCAGTGAGTTATACCCATCCTCGTGACATCTCTTCCCCTCTGACTTCTAATATCCTATGATTACCTATGATTACACACAAAATTGAAACCCTCAGAGTTGGTGTATTCACAGATCCACACCACTAATTTCTGTGCTCGTGTTGAAGCTGTTGCTACTGCACTGCGGGAGGAGGGTTGGGGGCAGAGTTTAACAGAACTCCCTACACACCTGCAAGGTTGTTTTGCCCCAGTTTCTTCACGCTGCTTTTAGCAACCATCTCAGTACCTTCTCAGCTCTCACACTGAGAGATGAAAAGCAAAAGGGGAGTGAAGAGTGTTGTCACTAAAACAGGCAAGTCGGACTGGGTCCCTGCTACTCAAGAAGTGGTCCATGGACAACTGTCACCTGGAAGCATGTTAGAAATACAGACTCGTGGGCCCTCGGTACCTAAGAGCTCCTAAATCAGGATCTGAGCTCTGTAATACTAAGTGATAGTGGCATCTGGGTACTCTGTCAGTTGAGCATCTGACTCTTGACTTTGGCTCAGGTCATGATCCCAGGGTTGGGGCATTGAGCCCCACGCTGGGCTCCATGCTGAGCATGGAACCTACTTGAGATTCTCTCTCTCTCTCTGCCCCTCTACCACTCATGCACATGCGTGTGTGCACACACACGCTCTCTCTCTATATGTAAAATAAAAATACGTATATAGTACTGAATCACATATAGTGAAAATGTATTGTTGTATTTATTTAATAAAGGCTTTTGCTTCCCATTCTTAATTTTTAAAACTTAGTTTATTTTTTAAAGTTTTCTCATTTAAAATTAGGTGATTTTTTTTCTTTCAAGTGAGAATTTGAAAGATAATTGGTAAAAGGTCCACAAAAATGATGCATCAAAGAAGTATCCTTGACTTCTGTGGCTTTAATGGTAATAGCAGTGTATCATTTTTCACAGGTTGCTGAAGAAAACACAAATAGGTCTTTTGGTGCCCCAAAATATGGAGGATGGATACTGGACAATTGCCCTATTACAAGTGATCTATGGATAGTCTTAGTTGAGAAAAGAAGTATACCTGATTTAATAATCTGTTTATCAGATACAGAAAACAATGGTTGGTAAATATTTATCATGTAAATTTGAAAGTGAAGTTTTTATTGCTGTTGATATGTTTAGTGAAAATACAAAATGGAAAACTCTCCACTCTCCCTAAGTACATAGGCCACCCCAACAATCCCTTCATGACTTAGAGGTACGCAAAATGAGGCATCCATTCACCAAGTAGGTGGCCAGGGATAGCATGCTGGATCGCTGGATGTTCCATCAGGCCCTAACAATTATTCATTGGTGCTGAGAGTGTAAGACCCCATTCCCAGGCAGTACTATAACTTCTAAATAAGAAATATATAAGGCTGAGAGTAGAGACTACATACCTGTTCTTATTCACCTCAAATGGGAAATATTAAATAAATGAAGATAGCAGAACTAAATTTTAAGTATTCCGTCCCTTTGAGCAAAGCTATAATAATCAAAGCAGTATGGTACTGGCATAAAAACAGACACGTAGACCAATGGCACAGAATAGAGAGCCCAGAAATACAACCCCTACACATATGGTCAACTAATCTTTGACATGGGGGCTAAGAATATTCTGTCATCTTGCCTTTTAAGGAAATATATTTGAAAAGAGTTTCAAGAGGGGAAATATATTATCTCTTTTCATGTTTTGGTTATTTTTACGATGCCAGTATATACCTCTTAGAAAGGATTTGAGATGGTCTCAGTATTTTAAAGAACCTGGGCTCTCCTTAGATAAATGCTTAAAGGAAAATGTTTTTGGATATAGGCAGAAATAATTTTTCATCATTAATTTCCAACATATATCTCACTGTATTTTATAGAGCTTCAAAATTAATGTTATTCTCTTTATATTTCAGGAAAATATTTACTGAATAGACTGTATTTAGAGAATAAACCTGAAATTGACTCTAAGATTTTAGAAAGATTATTAGATGAACTACAAAAGGAAAAAAAAGAGGAAGAAGAAGCAAGGTAAAATCTGTCTGGCTTAATAAAACAAGTTAATCAATCTTTTATAGTTGTTAAATATCTACTTACAAGCTACATTTATGAAATGTCTTTAATATCAAAACAGTGGTCCACTAAGTAGATCCAATTCTAGTTAATTCTAAACCAAAACAAACCAAAAAAAAAAAAAAACAGTAGTTTTACAAATACTTTCAGAGTTGTGGATGTTTTCATAGCCTAAATTCAAACTTACTGTAAATCAAATGTCCACTCTCAAAAGACACTGTAAAAAACTGAGCACAGGCAAGATTTTTTTTACCGTATTTGTCTGTGACTTAAATAATTTTGCTGACTAGTGTTCACAAATTGAAGAAAGAACATGATAAAAAGTAAATGAAAATACACTTGTGTGAAATAATTAAAATCTGAACCCTGACTATGTTCTACATAAGGAAAAAACAAGACTAATTATTTGTAGTTGACAGGCTCAACATCAAAGTTTATTCTCCCATCTGGGTGCAATGAAGAACTTTTACAAATGTGAACAAATATCTATTTGTCCATGGTGGGGTCAAGAACTAAACTTTAATAAACTATCAAGTTCTTCAGATTGGAGAATAAAATATGAAAAGAACCAGTGACTTAATTTGCTAATTGTTCTGTTTTGGTAAAACATGTGCTTTAGATTTTAATTCATCCACTGGGATTCCTACTTCTCAAAGTGATAATTTAAGAATTAAATTTCTTTATGCTAATCCAGCAAACCTCCTGCCATTAAGGACAACACCTAGAGGAGCTTTGTCAAATGCTCTTTTCTTTTCCCCTCAGATATCAGCAGTTAGAACTGTGATTTAGGAGAGCTCTTTGAACTCTAGAAATTATGAAGCTGGGAGGAGCATAATGAGGGGCAGGGAAGGCGATAACTGATAAGTGTATGTAAGAGGATTTTTTTTCAGTGTTTACTATTCATCTAAGTTAGCTATTCCTGTAAGAATTTGACACCAAAATATATGAAGTATAATTTAGTTAGGTTATTTAATAAAAGTATTTGATATATTGAGTAAAAAGACAATAATTACAAATTTTTTACAAATTTACAAATTACAAATCTATTACATTTGCTTTCAGCCTTTGTAAGTTTTGTTATAAATAGAGCTACCATCTGCTAAGATTTAAGGTATTACCTAATTTTTTCCCAGTGTATGAGAAATGGAGATATTTGAGGACAGATGAAGATATTAACACAAGAGTAAAACAAAGTTCATGTGGTTTTTAGACTGAACGTCTGCAACATATTAAGGAGATAATTTAGAATACATACTACATATACATGTATCACTTTTTGAGAGAGAGAGAGAGAGAGAGAAAGAGAGAGAGAGAGAGAGAGAGAGAGAGAGAGTGCATGCACAAGCAGGAGAGGAACAGAGGGAGAAGGAATGAGAGAATCCCAAGCAGGCTTCGCCCTGTCAGTGTAGAGCCCAAGGCAGGGCTTGATCCCACTATCTTGAGATTATGCCTGGGTCAAAACCAAGAGTCACTTAACCAACTAAGCCACCCTGGCACCCCATGTGTATCACTTTCTTAAAAAAGGAAGAGAGACCTCCCACTGTCTTCCTACTCTACCTTCATTTCCCTTTTACCCTATGGAACTTTGTGAGCTATCTCTATAATCAATTGTTACCTCTTTTGATTCCAAATTTTCACATCTTTGTAAACTTCTTAAAGGCAAAGCCTTGCCCAGATTGAAGCAAGCTTTTCTATACCTCTATATGTCCTATATATTTTCTACATTTCTATGTTTTAAAAATTCAACATGAGTATTTTTAAACAAACATTATTTTCATATACCAGAGAAAATGAAATTTAAAACTATTAAAAAGGAAAAAACCATTTAAAGGCCTTGCATCTTGATTGGAAAGGAGATAAAATTAACAGGGTTAAAAATTACAACTTGGGCCAAATATCTACAGACACACTGAGTTCTGCAGCTTTTATAGCATCAGTTTCCAGATGTGCCGGTCAAGTGCAAGATAATTTCTGTCCTTACCATTTGTCTTTGACTCATCTATCCAAGTAGTTTTGTAGATGTGACTAACAACTGACAGCAAAATTCTTCCTTATTCTTGTCAGGTCTTAGATTCTTAGCAGCAGCTTACTGTATTTAGGCTGTGGGCAAGGAAAGTTTCACAAAAGAGCCCTACCTGAAATAACCAGAATGACTGCTGATTGGCACACAACCAAATGGGGAAGGAGTGCAGAAAAAATACCCAGGAGTCTCAGAGGTCTGGGTAATGAACAAAGAGAACTCGAATTACCCCAAGACTGCAGGCTAGACTGCAGGATTTAGAATACCTAAATTAGAGAACATTCCCTAATAACAAGAAATGCACCTGTTGGCAAAAGAAGCGTAGTAATGTCTTTAGAAAAGAATAGAAATAATTAGATGTTTACAGGATGTGGAAAAGGATGCAAAGAACACTGAATATGGAGAAGGACAGACCTATAGAAACAGAAAAACTGCCCAAGTGTGGGCAACTGATAAGAATGGGCTCTACTTAATTCATCCCCTATTGGTGAATACTTGATACAATTTTGGGGTATTTTTTTTTAAAGATGCAGTCAACATTCTTATTCATGTGTCTTTGTGCAGTAGTACGTCAATTCTCAAGAGTTAATTTCTAGATATAGAATTTTAGGTCAAAGGTATACACATTTTAATTTTGACAAATATTGCCCCTCTTCATCACTTTACTAGCTTTCCTTATACCTGTCTTCACCAGGAAGGCAGGCTTAGTATTTCAGCCCTAATGAAAAACAGATTCTCTCCAGATATTTAAGTTTTTATATTCCAAGTCTCCAAATTTCATTATTATTGTGTTGAAAAGAAATCAGGAAATAATTGTCCTGATTACAAAGATAATTATCTATTTATTCAATATAGAAAATTTTTATTTTATTTTATTATTTTTTAATATTTATTCACTTTGAGAGAGAGAGACAGCGTGCAAGCAGGGGAGGGGTAGAGGGAGAGGGAGACACAGAATCCGAAGCAGGCTCCAGGCTCTGAGCTGTCAGCACAGAGCCCAACTCAGTGCTCAAACTCATGAACCGCGAGACTGAGCCACCCTGGCGTTTTTAAATGCAAAAAATGATGAGAAAAAGTAAAAATTCTCATAATGCCAGTACCCAGAGATAATTACTATGAACAGTTTGACTAGTTTTCTTCTAATCTTTTGATCATCATTTATATAAATTTTAAGTACAAAATTAAAATTATGTTATACATAGTTTTATATTATGTTTTTTTTTGTCACTTAACATTTTTCACTTATTTTGTGAACATTTTTCATTTAATCCGAAGGGAAAATGGTGTAACTTCTCCCATTTACCTTTTCAGTTTGGAGTTATACAATCCTTTATTAATTTTGACAAATTTCCCAATTAAGAGCCAAAGTTTTTTGAAGTGTAACATTGCAACTTTTCATACCAAAAAAACCCCAAAAACTGTAAAAATAAACAAACCCTGGAAAATTAACTGGCTTCAATATCAGCAAATTAAACATTTACATTGTGAAGTTAAAAGTATAATTAACATTATACACAACTTACTCTATTTTTACCACCATAAGCCTCAAATACTGTAATATTGTGAAATGTCTGAATTTGCAAAGATTATTAAATTTTGGACATTTTCATTTCAGAAAAGCTGCTGAAGAGGCATTAATACAAGAAAACCAAAGGCTATTGGAAGCTATGAAGGAGAAAACAAAAGGCAAACACAGATTTATATCACTAATAATGTGTCATTTAATTTTGTATTGTTACTACAGGCAACTTACTACATTGTAACTACAGGCAGTATTTTAAGTGAATTACAGACAGGTTGACCATATATCCCAGTTTGCCCATGAGGTATATCTAGGTTTATGCCTATGGTACTGAAATATTTATTTGACCCCCTTTCATTCCCAATGTTCCAATTTAGATAATAAATTATATGGTCACTAGAGTAATGGAGTCCTAGGAAAAGAGCTCCCACACAGATACCTCCGCATCCACCCTCTACACACAGCACCTGCAGCATGTCTTAAAATGCCTGCCCTTGTCACGTATAACACATGGCTGCTGGAATTCTGGTAGAAGGATCCTGGGGACATTGAGAAAACAGCCAATCTCCTGCTATAACCATTTTCTTTGAACTTAAACTTCTCTCCATTATAGAACTTACTCCAACAGTTTCTTTTAAGACTGAAGCTCTTAACCTGGGGTTCATGGATAAAATTCAGAGGCCTGTGAGCTTGAATGGAAAAATAACTACAACTTTATTTTGACTGACCTTGACCTGATATTTAATATTTCTTTCAACTGGTAATTAATATAGGCAACGCACCACAACAGTATCAGTAGTATCTTAGCTTTGGCACCAATAGAAACAAAGATATTTTCATATCACATTACAGTTTTATATATCCTGGTTATGCTTATCACTATTTCAAAATGATGGTGGTTATTAAACCAGCTGCTACTTGTTGTTATTTAATGCATTAGTAAAGATGCACAAATTTCCTATAGCACAAAATTTATTTTGATATCTCCATACCTATATTTCAATATAATTGGATTCTTATGTATTTTATTTTATGGGTTTGAAAGCATTATTCTAAGGAGAGTCCATAAGTTTCATCAGATGGCCAGAAGGGTCCATGACTCAAAAGAGTAAAAAATGCCTATTTCAGTTTTCCTTTGCTGGCAACAAGCTGCC
Source organism: Cryptoprocta ferox (assembly GCA_028646485.1). NCBI lineage: Eukaryota > Metazoa > Chordata > Mammalia > Carnivora > Eupleridae > Cryptoprocta > Cryptoprocta ferox. The sequence continues at coordinate 50,636,248 of CM053577.1, forward strand.
CCAAAACTGTAAAATAACCACATTTTTATTCCGTACACATTTCTGTGGGTCAGGACTTAGCTCTCTCTGCTCCCTGAGAAGCTCAGTTCAGGCCTTGAGTGGTCACCCCTGAAGTCAGTCCTCCAGCTCCCCAGGAAGCCTTTCAGAGACTGCAGCCCTGACTAACATCTTCATGTGACTTCATAAGAGACCCAGAGCCCAATCCACCAATTAAGCACTCTCAAATTTCTGACCCCAGAACCTGCAAGGATAACATGTGTTTACTGTTGTTCTTAATCACTAAATTTTGGGGTTATTTATTATGAAGCAATAGATAACTAACACAACACATACTTAGTAAAAATCACAGATAGTATAAGGATCTTAGCATATTTTTCAATCCATTCCTGACTTATCTGGTACACAGATTAGCCATTAGAATTCTAGAAAAAATATTAGAACTTTTTACACTTCTCTGCATCATTATGTAAACTCTTTTTATTTGTATTATAAAGTACCTAATATGGAAAATAATTCAACTTATAGGCGTACCTCGGTGGCTCACTTGGTTAAGCATCCAACTCTTGATTTTGGCTCAGGTCATGATCTTGCCGTTCGTGAGATCGAGCCCCAAGCTGTGCTCTACACTAACAGTGCAGAGCCTGCTTGGTATTCTCTCTCTCCCTCTCTCTCTGTTCCTCTCCCGCTGGCACATGCTGTCTCTCTCTCTCTCTTTCTCTCAAAAAAAAAAACAACAAAAAAACCTTTTTTTTAATGTTTATTTATTTTTGGGAGAGAGAGACAGAGAGCCAGCAGGGGAAGGTCAGAGAGAGAGAGAGAGAAAAAAAAAGAGACACAGAATCTGAAGTAGGCTCCAGACTCCAAGCTGTCAGCACAGAGCCCGACGCAGGGTTCAAATTCATAAACTGTGAGGTCATGACCTGAGCTGAAGCTGGGCACTTAAAACCTACTGAGCCACCCAAGCGCCCACAAAATAAATAACCTTAAAAAAAAAACAATTCAACTTACAAGTAACTACATGTATGCATGTTAGTTTTGATAATTTTTTTTACTATGAGAAGATACTCAGTTGAAAGACATTGTGAGTTTTTGCTGTACAGCACATAATGTCATGCCAAGCCCTGGTCGGATTCTGCAAATGCTACTTCTTCCTTGTGTTCATCACCATAAATTCCTCTATATAACACAAAAGGGTGACCAAAGTGTAAGTCACATACTTGGAAGCCACATGCACTCTAGTCCTGGTACAGACCCAGACCTATAAGAAAAAACACTTCGAGTTGCTTTGCTCTGGGTGCTTAATCATCCAGATTGAGATTAAAATTCAGATGCCAGAGGTATCTCATACCAGATAGTTTGGGAAGGTAATCACTGGGGGAAGAAATTTCCACAAGAGTCCAGAAAACAGGCTCATTTATTTTCTTGTATCATCTGCATAGAAATATCTTGTTTTTTAATTTCATGAATATACTAAAGGGAATTGAGGAGATAGGTTTTCTGACAACGTTTGCCCCATCTTCATCCTGAAAGATTTACATGCAACTTCATAAAACTTGGAATCATACTTCCAAATTTACATTTGACATACAAATCAACATATTCCATTATTTGTGATTAGTTATAAGAAAATCCATCATTTATATGTTAAATCTAGCCTCATGCTGCCAAATAGAAATGTAATGCAAGCCACATATGTAACTTTAAATTTTCTAGCAGCTACATAAAAGTAAAAAGAAACAAGTGAAATTATATTTTACTTAATATACACAGATTATTTTTTAACTTGTAATCAGTGCAAAAATTCCCAAATATTTTTACATTCAGTTTTTCACACTAAGCCTTTGAAATCCATTGTGTATTTTGTACTTGCAGCGCACTTCAATTTGGATTAGCCACATTTCAAGTGCTCAATAGCCACACATGGCTAATGGCTCCTTATCAGTGCAATTTTAGTCATTTCCTTATTGAATGGACTTCTGGGCTGTTTCCAGTTTTTTACTGTTAAAACCTTTAGCCGGATGCTCCCCTAGCACTCTGAGCACGACTATCATCTTTTACCACTGCATTTTAATAGATAAAATATGTAGATGATGTATCTGTCTCCCTCATTAAACCCCATGCTCCAGGAAGGCAAGGCCACTCCTTATTCTTTGTTTTGGCCTCAGCACTTATCAGAATCCCTGGTACCCAAATAAGTATTTGTTAACCTACACTGAATACTAATTCTTTTTCTCCTCATTTTTTTTTTTAGAAGTAGAAGAGACTGAACCAGAGGCTGAAGAGGAGATTGAAGGTGAGGAGTCTGAGACTCAGGAAGGGCCTGAGGCCCTGGAAGTAGCCAAGGAGACCAGGGGATCCTTACCCAGGGAGCCTGAAGTGCCCAAGGTCCCTGAAACAGAACCTGAATCAGGTTAGACTCTACTGAGGGCCATGTCCTTAATTCTACTCGTGTGCATTGGGGTACGTGTGTGCACACGCGCATGCGTGTATTTATGTCTTTTCTATGTTAATAAAATGGAAGCAGGCTAAGAATGGTGACATGAGCTTCCAGAGAGGGGCCATTTAGTCCAAATCACATGGGTTGCAGTGTCTAGAAATGCCACATCTTCTCTGCCCTGGTACGGCACTAAGGAGCAGGGCCAGCTATGTAATTTGTGAATCTCATGGTTCAAAAAGCAGGAAAAAGTGCCTTTAAACATACTAAAATATAAAGCCTCTTCTTTTCTTCCATGGTCTCTCTCTCTCAATTTGTCATGGTGCTTTTTGTTTGCTACTTAATCTCATTTTAAGTAAACAAGAATTTAAAATTTTATTAGCATGAATTTTACCATTCATCTTTATGTTGTACAATGCCATATTTAAATGCAAATATAAGAACATTTAACTCACATGCAGAATCACCGAAATTATACAATTTGTATTTTGCAGCTTGTACATGTATATGCATTTCATTCTTAACAGGATACTCCATCAGTTCCATGTATAAAACTAACTCAACTTTTTATTTTGCTTCTTAATATGCACATAAATTCCATCAACACTCTCCAGCTTTCTAATGATTAAGAAAGACTGAAAGAAAGGGAACTCTTGGTTGCCTTATCTTCTACATCATCCTTTCGGCCTAAATGTTTAGCTCGTACAGGAAGTAACATGAGTAAGAAAGTTTCCTTGATTATTCATGTCTGTTTGAATGCTATCACCTTCTTTCAGTATCTGAAGCAAGTTCTAGTTCAAAGAGAAAATGTGTCTCTCATTGCTGCCAGAGCCCTCCCTTTCCCCTCCCCCTCAGTCACATGACTCCTTCACACATAGGTCCCTTAGAATGCTACGCTCACTACAGGGCATCAGGAATGTTCATGAGAACATGAGGGCAAGGGATGGCAAACACATATTGTGCATATCTCTACTCATATGCACTCTCTGTTGTCCCACTGGAGTCCCTTTCAGTTTTGCTTAGAAAGAAGTTCAAAGGTAAAATTACTAAAAATTTCAAAATGACAACCAAAGAGCATTAATCTAAGTGTGAGTCCATTCTAAGCAAAAGACCTTGTGCAAGTACACAGGTCACACACTTGTGAAGCCAACCCTGCCTCACAGGTCCAGTTTGGTGGACTAGTGCAGGGCAAGAAAGAGTCAATGGGCAATGCAAGTCACTCTCAGGACCGGAAAGTGTCTTAAAGCAGCAAGATAGGGAACCCCACTGTGGTGGAAATGAGGCACATAAATGCTTCTAAGCATAGTTAGTATTGGATTAGAAACTAATCCTACAACTAAAGGCCTACAGATACCTGCAGCTAGATGCCAGCCTGGAGTAATCAAGGACTGGGAACCTGCTGTTAGTTGTAAAAGGACCAGGACTAAGAGGAATTTTTACAACAAGCAATCTCAAGTTCAACATAGATCATTTTCACTACAGAATTGGCATTAGCTTTATGAGACAATAAGTATAAAATCAGATCCCTTGTGCCAGACAGAGGAGCCAGCAGGATGAAACACACAATTTTCTTTTAGGAGTCCACACCTCTATTGACGAGCTCCTATCCAGAAGCTTCATTGTTTTCTTCAGTACCTAATCAATTTGACTGATAGTTCTTCTACCCACCTACCTTTTGCAAGAAGATAAGCCATAAAATACCAAAAAGAAATAAAAGAAACTGACATCCATCAAATATGACATGTCAAACATATCCCCATAGTTCCAGTGTCCACAATATCTCACAATTAGTATTTACTAATGTTACAGGTCTAGGGGACAATTTAGTGTTGGTGCCTTCTATCCGATTAATTCTCCCCAGGGAACCTACTTTGAATGTTCTAAAGCCAGCATCCTATTCTAGTCAGTGTCAGCTCTAGCCCGATTCTAGACAATGTTGACATGACTAGGCTTCTCCAGGGCTGGTTTGCTTCTGTAAAATGGATCTGTTTGGCCATATTAAACCATATGCTACTTCATAGAGGGGCTTGCATCTGGTTTAGCTAGTGACTACTTCTATCCAAGGTATCCAAGGTACTATCATAAAGTATTCTCTTCTAAATTACTTAAGGTGACAATTATGAAAACAACCCAAGTGTCTTCTATCTTCATGATAGAAGAATGAATAAAAAAGATATGGTGTGTGTGTGTGTGCGCACACACACACACACACACACACACACAAAGAGTGAAATATTATTCAGCCATAAAAAAGAATGAAATCTTGCCATTTGCAACAACATGGATGGTTCCAGAGGGTATAATGCTAAGCAAAATAGGCCAGTCAGAGAAAAAGACAAATACTATATGATTTCACTCGTATGTGGAATTTAAGAAACAAAACAAATGAGCAAAGGAAAAAAAGAGAGACAAACCAAAGAACAGAATCTTCACCATAGGGAACAAACTGATGGTTACCAGAGGGGAGATTCGTGAGGGAATGGGTGAAATAGGTGAAGGGGATGAAGACTACAATTATCTTTTTTTTTTTTAATTTAAATCCAAGTTAGTTAACATACAGTGTAATGATGATTTCAGGAATAGGATATAGTGAATCATCAATTACATAGAACACCCAGTGCTCCTCAGTGCTCCTCCCAACAAGTGCCCTCCTTACTGCCCATCACCCAGTTAGCCCATCCCCCCCATCCAACACCCCACCAGCAACCCTCAGTTTGTTCTCTGTATTTAAGAGTCTCTTATGGTTTGTCTCCCCCTCTGTTTTTGTCTTATTTTTGCTTTCCTTCCCCTATCTTCATCTGTTTTGTTTCTTAAATTCCACATGAGTGAAATAATATATTTTTCTTTCTCTGATTGACTTATTTCACTGTAGCATAATACAGAAGAGTACAATTATCTTGATGAGCACTGAGTAATATATGGAATTGTTGAGTCACAATATTGTTCACCTGAAATTAATATAACACTGTATATTAACTACATTGGAATTGAAATAAATATCAATTTTAAACCTAAGTTTCTTATTTTAAAGGCTCCTAAGCTCTACCCAAGTCCAGGTTGAAGTAAGTATAGGATGGAATTTAGGAATCTAAATTTTAATGAACACCTCAGGTGATTCTTAGACTTGTTCACAATTGAGAACTGTCATAGGGAAAAAAAATTAGGCTGAAAAAAAGTTTTATTAATGGTCACCTTATGTCACAGAAAAAGCTCACTATTGTGCTTATGAAAAACCTGGTGCTGAAAACTTATACTCAAGGATGACTTAGCTACACACTGTATCCTCAGGTCACAGTGAACTGATATATCAAATAGAATATAGACAACTCGAAATTTGGAAAATGTCTATCAGACAGTGATCATAGTTCTGATATAATTGATGTTAAATTGTGTGGTTAAAAATCACTCAGATATCCAGTTAAGTTTGATATGATATGATAATTATAGGAAAGGTAGAATTCATACAAATAGAAAGATGGGAGAAAATCACCATAGTTCTACCAGCAAATGGAAATAAATATTTAATATTCGGATGTATTTCCTTTCGGTTTTTCTAAGCATGGTGTTTTGCTTTGTTTTGACCTGTGACTTGGACTCAAGCCTAAGAGAAAGGTTTTCTCTAGGACATTTCTTTTTATTATTATTATTTTTAATGTCGATTTATTTTTGAAAGAGAGAGAGAGGAGACACAATGCAAGTGGGGGGAAGGGCAGAGAGAGAGGGAGACAGAATCTGAAGCAGGCTCCAGGCTCTGAGCTGTCAGCACAGAGCCCATCGCAGGGCTTGAACTCATGAACCACAAGATCATGACCTGAGCCTAAGTTGGATGCTCAACTGACTGAGCCACCCAGGCGCCCCTCTGTGGGACACTTCTTAAGTCTTACTACAGTTATTCTTATAAACTGTGACTATTCATACTGAAATCGTTGGTAAACTTCCTCCAGATATTATTATGAGACACAATTTCTCCACACTGTGAATGCCCACTAGTGTGGCCTGTCCTTTCCAGTCCATTAGTACTGGCCATGGATTTCTGCTGCTATGTGGGATTAGGGTTGTTGATAATTCTAGGGAGATGTCTCCCAAATTCCACAGTTTCTTCATTCCTGACACTTTAGTTTTGATTTTTCGTTCTCTTAGTCATCTGGCCTCTATCTTTGAGTAAGTTTTTAAGTGTCCAGCGTGGTATATTGTGTGAATTCTTGCAAATCTATTGCTTTCACACATGAAAAACAATTTAGATGCTATTAAATTATTGTTGTATCCTTTTCCTCTCAAAATTCTACATGGTGATATTGTGCCATTGTCTTCACAAGGAAAAATCTGATACTGCTTCATTTATGTTCTCTTAAAAAAATTTTTTAATGTTTATTTATTTTTGAGAGACAGAGAGAGACAGAAAATGAGTGGGGGAGGGGCAGAGAGAGAGGGAGACACAGAGTCTGAAGCAGCTCCAGGCTCTGAGCTGTCAGCACAGAGCCCGACCCAGGGCTCAAACTCAAGAACTATAAGAAGATCATGACCTGAGCCGAAGTCGAACACTAAACCGACTGAGCCACCTAGGCGCCCCCTATGTTCTTTTTTCTTTTCTGCAAGGATGCTCTAACGATATTCTTCAATATCATGTTTTTTAATGATATTGTCAGTGATTTTTCCTGGAATTCAATGAGCTCATTTTATCTTCATACTTGTCTTTGTCTAGCTTAAAATGGTTTTCTTCAATTATACCTTCATTTATTGCTTCAGATTCTTTTTTCAGGATTACTTTTTATTATTTTTGGTTAGTTTCTATTTCTCAACCACATTAATCTTTTCCCTGATAGTTTTGATGTCTTTGCTCTTTTTCTCTGCATTCTTTGGAAAGTTGTTATCCTTTACCCAAGATTTATTTTCTGCTTCTTATTGCCTCTATCCTGATGCATATTTGAATCTGCTATTGCATTTTACATTTCCTTGCATTGCATTGCTTTCTTATTAGAACTAGCTTTCTTGTGTTCCTACCTTTATCTTAGGTTGGTCTCTCTTTTTTGCTTCATGATTCCTATTTCATAAGCTATGTTGTCCTCCTGTGCTTTTTGAGTACACCAATCATGCATTTTCTAAAATTTACTCTGCTTCATGAAAGAAATCTTTTTCAAAAGCAAATTCTTTATCCAAATCTTTGGTTAAATACTCTCTTTCCCTTCACTATAACATCTTTTCATAGACCTTGTCATTGTGTTCTTGTTGTTGACTTGTCCTTGAATGGAGCAGATTATATCAAGCTCTAGCAGGTAGAGTAGGGAAACCAATAGGAAGAGTAGGTGGAATATTTATAAGAATTATCCCAGGGGCGCCTGATTGGCTCAGTTGGTTAAGCGGCCGACTTCAGCTCAGGTCATGATCTCATGGTTTGTGGGTTTGAGCCCCGCGTCGGGCTCTGTACTGACAGCTCAGAGCCTGGAGCCTGCTTCAGATTCTGTGTCTCCTTCTCTCTCTGATCCTCCCCTGCTCATGCTATCTCTCTCTCTCTCAAAAATAAATAAAACATTAAAAAATAAATTAAAAAAAAAGAATCATCCCCCAATCCACACATGCGCTTGTGCATGCACACACATACACACACACACACAACACACACACACACACACACACACACATAACACACACCTTTCACTTTAATGTTTTGCCTGGTACTCTCAGATATGGAACTGAAGGTAAAGTTAATATGCATTGGCCTCATTCAGGTGGCAATATTTAGTAAATATTCACCTTGTCTGTCTCTTCTACACTGCGCTAGATCTTTGTCATATTTGACTATTTCATTCCATAATTAGCCAGAGAAGCTAAGATAGTTTAGAAGTCCCTGTGTATTCTTGGTGTTCTTCTTGTCTTTGTCATGGTTTATAATGCTTTTCTTTAGATAAGTGAGCACCTTACAATTAAGCATGTCACCACCAGACCGGCCCTAGTCTTGTCCTCTTCTATATCCTACTCCCTTGAGTATTTTTTTAATATTTATTTATTTTTGAGACACAGAGACAGAGCATAAGCGGGGAGGGGAGGGGCAGAGAGAGAGGGAGACACAGAATCTGAAGCAGGCTCCAGGCTCTGAACTGTCAGCACAGAGCCTGATGGCAGAGCTCGAACCCACGAACCATGAGATCATGACCTGAGCCAAAGTCAGGTGCTTAACCGACTGGGCCACCCAAGTACCCCTCCCTTGAGTATTATATAATTCTGTAGAAAGAGGACCCAACTGTTACTTTAGCTTGGAAGACAGTTTCCAGTGTTACAGAATGGAGCTATATGTATAATATTATATAAATACATTATATATATGGTCTACACAAAATTTGTTTCAGAACTAGGAGAGACTATAAGGTGAGAAGATAGATAACTAGTTCTTCCTTCCCTGAACCATCTATGTTGGATCTGTATGTGAAGCATGTTCTATCTATACCTTCAATACACCCACAGCTAGGACTTTGATATATTATTGTCTTTCATTTCCACTTTATGATTTTTTGGTGTATTTTCATGGGTAGATTAAGAAATTAAAAGAAATATCAGGAACTCCTAGTCTGGTGCATGTGAACAGAAGTTTGAATAATATTTAACAACAGTTCTCAGTCAGAATTCTATGTGCCATGTGTATATTATTTTGGTCAATGTCCTTTTATATATTTTTGAATATTCTTCATTTTTCACTCTATATTATTAAATATTTTATGCCATACTTTACCTAACAGCAACTGTATTTTCATTTAAACATAGTATACACAATTAAACTGTGTTTTGAAATTTTCTTTGTGCCAAAAATTTCATATAGGAATAAGGTTTTAAAGTTCAAACACTAACTATTAGCTCTCTTTCTTAAGTCTTTGAGCCTGGGGAGGATACTTCAATTGGAACAGACATTTCAAAAGGATTCAAAGAGGGCCTGGAAACTAAAGAACTATCTGAAACAGGTTAGATTATAAAAGTACTTAATGTGTGAAAGTACTTTTCATATTCTCTTACAAAGGGTGTAGTCCCTTATTCAGGCATAGTACCAATTTCCTACGTATTATACCAGTTGATACATTTAATTTAGCTTATTACATTAAAAATATATGTAGCCAACTTATAGTACTGTTTTTCATCAAATTTTATTTTATACATTAACAGTTAAAGTTGCCATATGAAATTTTAAAAAATTATACAAGTAATTTTGATTTTATTAATGATAATTTATCTAAGCCATTATAAAAAAACAAAGCATAGTTAAAAATATGAATTTATGAATGTATATTATTACTTAGAAAACTAAGTTTATTTCTTTCAAATGTTTTTAAAACATTAAAAGGATAAAGTCTAAAGATATAGTATTTGAAGACTCTTTTTTCTTTCCTTTAACCTTTACTCAAAAGTTGTACTCCCTGAGTTTCCAGAAGATGCTTATCCCGATGTTCCTGAAATGGAGCCAATTAAAGAGAAAGTTAAAAATTTCAACATAGTCTGGAAACAGATGGAAACAGCAATCCACGATTCTTTCGTTCAAATTTTAAACTTGGAGATTGCTAACAAAACTCCAGAGGAACTACTTCAAAAAGTAGTTGAGACTATGGAAAGTAAGAGCCATAATCATAACATTTATTGTCAAGAGCAGGTAATATTATTAAAAGCACCATGAAAGTTTAAAGCCTTTCTTGGTGGTTTGGGAAGTAAAACATTCAGCATATTCAGGGTTGATGTTTAAAATATTTAGCAACTCTCATTGTGCAGGCACCTGACAATTGTAACAGTTCTGGGGCACAAAGCACTGGCCAAACTGGCGGTTGTCATTTAAAGAATTTGTGAAGACCTGTTTGCATCCTCATTTAAACTAAGAGATCAGTCATTATAATCCATTTTCCTAAACTTTGACTACTGTTTTATGCTAATATCCTTTTATTCTAAAAATATCTTCCCAAAAGTTTGTTTGTTTGTTTTCAGAACCCTTTCAGTATGCTGGATGGGAGTTAACTGTGGAAGATTATGATGAAGAAACAGAAGACTATCAGGCCGAAGCTGAAGTTGATGAGGAGCTTGAAGAGGAAGAGGAGGAAGAGGAAGAGGTATGACTCCTTTATCACTTCTCATTCACATTGGTCACATCATTGAAAGTGCACATATCCAGAGTGGTAACTAGCACTTTGGGACCCCCAAGAAAACAAACAGGAATCCTCAATGTTATAAATGAGCATTTTCAACACACTTTGCCTCTACCCGTCTTCACTTGATCCCTGAAATGCCAGGGCTACTTAGACAATATTTTACACCCACAAAAAAAGAAAAGGGAAATCTTAAAATTTTTTTTCATGGAAACATCTATAGGCATTAGGGACAGAAATATTTAACAGAAGTGGGTGTTTTATGTAAAAAACAGATATCAATGGCCTCTTTGGAAGGCTGCTTGTATGATAATAAGGAGCAGTGCTCTCGAGTGGAACAAGTCATTTTCAGGCATTAATCTACTCCCTTTGATAAACATTCTCATTTGATAGTCACCCAATTCAGGTATCTAACAATAATAAAATAGGAAGTAATTCTTTTAATTTTAGGTTTTATCAATTCTTGTGAGACTCCTAGACCCAGTTCCTACGTGAGAGGAGGTTCTCCCCAACACCAACAGGGTGTCTGAGAATTCACTTCAATTCTGATACTGTCTACCTGGAGATAGCATCAGATTCCAGGGAATAAGGGTTCAGTCCTAAAGGACTGCTCTCCCCTCCTACCTCAGATGCCAGTCACAGCCCCAGGTTATTTCCTGTGCTTCTGACTGACTGGCTACAGATTGGGGGTTCCAATAACTTCCTCCTTAGGTTCAATTACTTTGCTAAAGCAGCACACAGAACTCAGGAAAACACTTACCTACATTTACCAGTTTGGTAAAGGATAGTATAAAGAATACTAATCAATAGCCAAATGAAGCAATGCATAGGACAAGGTCCTGAACAAAGAAGCTTCTGTCCTTATGGAGCTTGGGGCCCTGCTTGGTAGCCTATGGAAGCTCTTCCAAAAGAAAAAACCAAAAAGCTGTCCTCTTGGGTTTTTATGGAGGCTTCATTATGTAGTCATGATTGACTACATGATTTGAATCAGTCATTGGCCATTGGCTGATTCAAACTCCAGCCCCTCTTCCCACCCCACCTGGGAAGGTCGGGGGTAGAACTGAAATTTCCAACCTTCTAATCAACATACAATAGTCTGGATGAAACTTAAAATAATTATGTTAAGGGAAAGAAGCCAGACAAAAAAGAATATATCCTGTATGATTCCATTTACATAAAAAATTAGAAAACTAATTATAGTGCTAGAAAACAGAGCAGCGGTTGCCTGAGGATGGGGCAAGTAGGAGGCAAATAGGGGCAGAAGGGGGAGATTTTACAAAGAAGTGTGATCAAACTTGGTATTCATGGATATGATCATTGTCTTGATTGTGGTGATAGTTTTACAAATGAATACTTGTGTCAAAACTTACCAAATTTTACACTGTAAATATGTATTTAATTATTGTATATACTGCAAATATGTGATTTAATGTTAGTAATACCTCAACCAAGCTGTTAAAAGTGTTAATGGTTGTTATCACTCAATGATGAATTTACAAGTAATTTTTATTTTTAAAATATATTATCTGTTTTTTTAACATTAGAAATGTATAAATTTTACCTTAGGAAAAATCAACTATAAAGATATTTCCCTTTTGCCAAACAGAAAGTACAAAAAAAAAAAAAAACACCACACAATAATTCTAATGCCACTCTAGAGTTCAGGAATCTCACCAAGATAGGCCCAAGTGTCTCTCTTTTCTCATCAATCTTGCCTATACTTCAGGTGCATTTAAATCTGTATGTTATGTCTTTCTGTATCTGTGGGAAATTATTACCTCTTCTTCATCTCTTCCTTTTTTTCCTTCCATAATACCTAATACTAATTAGGTCTCTTGGATCTATTCTCCAAATATCTGTATCTTTTCCCTCAAATTCTCCATCTCTTTACTCCTTTGTTCATATATTTGTAGATATGTCTTCCATTCAGTCTTCTCATTTAAGACATTCACTGGGGTCCTACTGCTATTATAACAAACTACCACACAGTTAGAGGCTTCACATAACAAAATTATCATACAGTTCTCAAGGTTAGTTCTCTGAAATGAATCTTACAGGGCTAAAATCAGTATTAGCTATGTTCCTTCTGATAGGAGAAAACTTTTCCTGTCTTTACCAGCATCTGGAGGCCACCTGCATTCTTTGGTTTATGGCTTCTTTCTCCATCCTCAAAGCACATTATTTCAGCCTCTGCTTTCCATCATGTCATCTCTTCTTCTGCCTTTGACCTTCTTGCCTCTCTCTTACAAGAATGTTTGTAATTACATTGGGCCCACCTGGATGACCTTCCCATTTTAACATCCTTAATCACGTATGAGGTAATCCACTCACAGGTTCTGGGGAATCATTCTTGGGAATCATTAAGTGGTCACTCTCTTCTTAGGCTCATTTATGTATTTTGTTGGTGATCATGGACTCTTTCTACTGTTTATCCGCATTTCTATTAATGTCCTCATCAATTTTCTCCTCAGAGATTGGGTAATTTCCATCAGTGTTGCAAAGTTTTGTGGTCTATTTGATCTGACTGAACTTTCAGTTGACCTGGCTCCCTTAGATCGGTGGTGGTTTACTTTCTTTTTTTTTTTTCTTTTTTATTTTTGTGCTCAGTAGGGTTCAAAACTGATGCTGGAGTGCATTAGGTGACAATATTCTCAAAAATTATAAAAGACAAAGTGACTTCTCTCCAAATAGGTCAGGAGTATAGAGGCAGATAGGGCATATATTGATTGCTGAGGCCTATGACAAGCCCACATTACCCAGATTCCTCATACTTGCTCAGATTCAGGGTTGGGGAGGACTCTTCCCACCCATACAACTCCTTCTTGGTCTTCTGTGGATCAGAGAGACCACAAGCACTTCCCTGGTCATTGCTGATGCTAACATTCCTTAGGAAATCCAGAAATCCAGGAAAACAAAATTCCTCCTAAGACTTGACATCTTAATACTCTGTCTCTCTGATGTTTTTCTGCAGGCACTCATCCAGTCCATAATGGTAAATAATGCCATATAGTTCCCTCCCTCGGATGGTTATGGATACCAGTTGCCTGTCCCAGCAGTTAAGTTTAAGACTGAGAAGGTGGTAGAGAAAGGGAGGGAGTGTCTTCATATCACCATTTTCCCACAATCCCTTGTTCCAAGGCACTCCACCCCATTGCCTCTACCCACATACCTCACATTCTGTTTCTAAAATTTATTTAGGGATAATTCTATACCTACCCATTATAAGGAAAAACTGGAGTCAACCAATGTAAGCCATTTACAATTAACTAAAAATATTACTCAAATGGATTGAGATATAAAAAGCAAATGCTAACAAAAAAGAAAAAAGAAGAAGAAGAAATAGCATTCTGGAGATCAGTAAAAGTAGAAATGAAGGAGAAATGCATTAAAACAACAAAAGAAGATACTTTACACTGTCAAAGATAAATAAAACTGGGCACTGAAGTGATAAGGACAGGTTTTAATCAATAGGGAAAAAAGTCCAGTGTGAACTGAATTCTGATTTGGACAGAGGTAGGTGGAGGTTTTAAAGGGAGAATTAGGGAGCAGGAAGGGGAATAAGTAGGAGCCCTGTAGATTCAGGGAAGTAAAAACTTACCAGTGTCCATTGATAGATGAATGGTTAAAGAACAAGTGGTACACGCTCTCTCTCTCTCTCTCTCTCTCTCTCTCTCTCTCTCACACACACACACACACACACACACACACAAATGAACAAAGGAAAAAAGAGACAAACAAAACCCAGACTTTTAAATACAGAGAATAAACTAGAGATGCGTGCAATACCTTAAGGAGATTAAGAGTACACTTAACTTGAGCACTGAGAAATGTATAGAGTTGTTGAATCACTATATTGTATACCTGAAACTAAACTAACACTGTATGTTAATTATACTGGAATTTAAATTAAATAAATAAATAAATAAATAAATAATTTTTAAATGCTTTAAGTAAAAACAATAAAAATAAAATAAAATTCTCATGAAACAAAATTATATTGACCTACACATAGGTCAGAACTTATACTTTCAGCATCTTTTGAGAGCATATGTTTTTACTGCAAATTCAAAAAAGCTTTTAAATCAAATTGTATCTTATAATTGAATACATCATAAAAGTCATATAAATGAGAACAAAGATTGAAGAATTCAACACAATTTTCAATGTCACATGACCTTATTTCAGATTTATCAAAATCCTTAATTTTGAGAGATTATACATTTCAGTTTCAAAATAAAAAATATATATATTCTTTTTGCTAGCCCTTCAAAAGAAAGATTACATATAAATGCTTTGCAGTATGGCAGAAGTATAAGTTAGAGTCAACAGGAAAAAAACACATGATACCCAGTTATATTTGAATTGCAAATAAAAGAATAATTTTTATGTATGGTACATACTTATACTAAAAAAAATTACTTGTTATCTATCTGCAATTCAAATATAACTGGGAACCACATTCTTATTTTTTAAGTCTGGCAACCCTAATTTAAGTGGCTTTATTAGCAGGAAAAAATTAAGCATTCAACTCAAGAATCTGGGGGAAAAGCATAACAGAAGAAAGTAGAAAGGAGAATAAAGGCAAAAATTTAAAAAATAGAAAAAGAAGACAAAATTAAAACAGTAGACCTAATTTCAAAAAATGAAAAGTTGGGGGTGTTTGGGTGGCTCAGTCGATTAAGCATTCGACTCTTGATTTCACCTGGGGTCATGATCTCGTGGTCATGAGATTGAGCCATGCTTTTGGTTCTGTGCTGGGCATGGAGCCTGCTTGGGATCATCTGTCTACCTCTCCCTCTGCCCCTTTCCTGCTTGTGCGTGCTCTCTTGCTCTCTCTCAGAAAATAAAAATAAAAAGAAAGAAAGAAAACTTGGTTCACTGACAAGAGTAATAAAATAGACAAACTTCTGACAAGTCTAGGTAAAAAGAAGCAAATAACATTTGAAACAAAAGTAGGTATATATAGTCAACATTTTAAAACAGGATTGTTTTAAATTACAATAACTTTATATTAATAAATTTTAAAGTCAAGATTAAAAGGATTTTCAAAATACGAATTACTAAAATTTGCTTAGGAAGAATGATAACAGCTGAACAAACAAAAATAATAGAGGGGAGTTACAAATTATTTCTTAATATACCTTTGTTGATTAGATCATTGCTATGTTGTTTAAAATCTTCCAAATCATAGGAGCACCTGGGTGGCTCACTCAGTTGTGTCCAACTTCAGCTCAGATCATGAACTCATGGTTTGTGAGTTCAAGCCCTGTGTCAAGCTCTGTGCTGACAGTTCAGGGCCTGGAGCCTGCTTCAGATTCTATGTTCCCTTTCTCTCTGTCCCTCCCCCACTGGCGCGCTGTCTCTTTCTCTCAAAAGTAAACATTAAAAAAAATTTTTTTTAATCTTCGACATCATAGAAAAGTAGCAATACTTCCTGGCTCGTTTTGAAGTCTTCATACCTCTCATACAAAAATTGTACACGAATGGTGCAAGAAATGTATAGATTAGTCTCACGTTCGTACCTTTACAGAAAGTTGTTCATTATATCTTGTTTTGGGGGGGAATAAAAGAGGTCTGTTGTAGAATAGTCATATAAAGTATTATTCCATTGGTATTTTTTAAATACTGTATTTGTGTCTAAATATATGTCTCTTTTATATGTATATCAGTAGGATATACCTTGAAAAAAGGGTCTGGAAGGATACATAAAAATTGTGGATTGTTTTAAAAGCCTCTTATTATGGATTAAGTATTATTCAAGATGCAATATTTTTTAAATTACATCTTCAATCTTACATCAAAATACTTACAATACTGTTCTCCAAACTGAATAATATTTGTAGAATGAAGAAAGAATTAAAGAGAAGAGAAGGCACTTGGGAGATACCAAGCACTTTTGTCCAGTGGTTCTCAAAGAAAACTTCATCCTACAGCCAGGCAGCACAGAAGAAGCAGCTAAATATCGAGAAAAGATCTACTACTTTTCAAGTTCTGAGGCTAAAGAAAAGTTTCTGGAGCATCCTGAGGAGTACGTGGCTCAGAATGAACCATTAAAGGTGAAAACAATACTCCAATGCTCACTACTGAGTACTTGTTCAAGGACTTCCTGCCAACCTTCATCATTTTGCTTAATAATGAAGTCCCTGATCTGGTATTAACAATATGATAAAAATACCTAAGTTCCAAGAAGAACTTTTTGGAATATGCATAAAATAAGGATCTATTTTGATTTTTGTAGTAATACCTGTGTCAAACCAACACATACTATCTTTTGAGCAGAAGTAAAAAGACACAGCTGAATTTATTGCTTATACATTAAGGGCCAGGGGTGCTGGCTAGTCCCTCTAGAGACTCCAGAGCAGTCTGCTCATCTTAAGACAGGGGGTGAGTGGGATTCAAGGACTGGTGGACTTTCAGTGGGTTGACCTTTGTAGAAGTGTGGTTACTCAAGTTCACACTCAGAGGCATGATCATAGGGGCAAGTCTGTGCCTGACTTGGTTGACTCTCAGGAGCAAGAGCTGAACCGGTTCATTGGATTAAAAAAGAGTCTTGCTATACAGCTACAAAACAATCCATGTTTTCCTAAATTTGTGGTAACACTTTTTTATTTACTTGTTTATCACCAATCATCAAAGAGCACACTGTGGTAATATTTTATCCATTTAAAAAATAAAGCACACACATAATTGCACCAGCTTTAGACAAGAGCTTTCATTTTTTAATTTTACTTTCTCACCCTATGCTACATGGACACATATTCTTTCTAGTGTATATGGTATTTTATTATGTTTTTTTACTTAACATTATATCAGTGAAAGTTTATATATTTCTACATAGATCTCATAATGCTTCATCATTTAACGTACCATTTTAACATCTAACTGTTTAACATCTAATTGTTAGACATTTTTCACAGTATTTTTCATAGTGTGATTTGTCATTGTGGATATGAAATAGTAATTAGGAAATCTATGGGCCTGTCATTCTTTGTTTCTCTTAAATTATTTTATTAGTATAATTCCCTAGCATGGGATTACAAGATCAAAATATACAAATCACAATACATTGTCACTTATACTTTTGAGAACACCAATACCTTCTTTCTTCTTCTTTTTTAGTTAATTAGTCTCCACACTCACCATGGGGCTTGAACTCACAGCCCTAAGATCAAGAGTCACATGCTCTACCAGCTGAGCCAATCAGGTGCCCCTGACACCAATCCTTTCTTAAACAGAACATATAGAACATGATTTAAACTCTTCCAAATAATTTGGGCCATTTCCATGAACTTCAATTTTTATATGGTACCCAGGAGGACCACTAAAATATGTGGATGGTTGTGGCCTCTGACATTGCTGGTGTTGTGAAGTGACAATTCAGTCTTAAGGGAGGGTAATTAATAAGCCTTATGTTTTCTAAATTATTCAAAATTTCTTTTCTTTGCTCTCCTCCTACCCTACCTCTCTCCTGTGGAAGGCTCCTCCAATAAGAATATGCCTTCTGGGCCCACATGGCTCTGGTAAAACTGTCTGTGGAAGATACTTAGCAGAAAAATTGGGCATTTTTCACATTCAGTTTGAAGAATTTCTTCAAGAAAAACTAATGCTCAAAACCGAAAAGAAAATAGGAACTGAATTTGAAGAAGATTCTGAGGAAGAACAATTTGCAAAACAAGAACTTGAAGAACTTGCAAATCAGGCAAATGTCAAGATTGAAGAAGAAAATACAAAGAAACCGGTAGTAATATTAATACTCTATTTGCAGATAATTATGCTTACTGGTATTACTTTTGGGAAGTAGAATATAAGCAGCATAAAACTCTATAAAGTGAGTTATGTCATCCTCCCCATATGTTATATACAAATCTTACTGCTCATCTAGAATACAAAATACCAAGTTTTACATGACTCCAATAAAAATCTGAGTAGCTTTCCCTGACAAGACTGTTTACAGCATTTATTTGGGACCATATTATTTGATGTCTGACCTAGAAATGTTCTCTGTTTTCTAACAAATATAAAAATCTGCCCCAGTACCAGCAGAGATCTCAAAATATTAATTTCTAATGATGCATCATAAGAAATTTTGTATTTCTTTTAGATGGTTTCTTTCTGGGGTTATAAAGTGAAAGTTCTTAATTTGAACTCATTTTTTTAAAAAGAGAGAGCATGTGAACGGAGAAAGGAGGAGAGGGGTGGTGGGGGGAGAGAGAGAGAGAGAGAGAGAGAGAGAGAGAGAGAGAGAGAGAGAATCTTAAGCAGACTCCACGCTCAGCATGGAGCCTGACACAGGGCTCAATCTCATGACTGTGAAATCATGACCTGAGCTGGAATCAAGAGTCAGATGCTTAACTGACTGAGTCACCCAGGCGCCCCATTTCTAACTCACTTTTTAACCATTTCTGATATAGTTAGACCCTTTTATTCTCAAATGATCCCCTGTAAATGGACCCATATAGATTGTATCACAGATGACTCCCTGGCTCGCCCATCTTTAATCAGGATCTAGGTTGAATAATTATAAGATAAATGGCAAAAATTAGTTAAGCCTTGTGGGTGTGTGATATAGATTGAACAAGGTTTTAGCAAAAAGTGATGAGACAGATATCCGGAGGCCATGTATGAAAGTCAGTCATGCTTATCACTAGTAGCTCCTCTTAGCTATAACATATATATTAATATTTAAAACCATATTAAATATTGATTTAAAGAAAAGAGTTCAGGGTACCTGGGTGGCTCAGTTGGTTAAGCCTTCGACTTTGGCTCAGGTCATGATCTCACATTTGTGGGTTCAAGCCCCGCGTCGGGCTCTGTGCTGACAGCTCAGAGCCTGGAGCCTGCTTCGGATTCTATGTCTCCCTCTCTTTCTGCCTCTCCCCCTCTCATGCTCTGTCTCTCTCTGTCTCAAAACTAAATAAAACATTTAAAAAAGATTTAAAATAAAAAGAAAAGAGCTCACGCTTTAAAATGTTAACAAGTAGCAGTATTAAAAATGACCTAAGGAAAAAAGGTCTCATCCTCATCAACTATGTAATTTATAGATTATTTATTAATACAGAGTTTTAAATTTTTGTTTTGTTTTCTGATTTTTGTTTTTAGTCTCCAGAAGTAGAATTTACAGAAGAAGAAGAAGCAATCAGATTAAATCTAATGGAAAATGAGCCATTGCCTCCCGAAATTCTTGAAACAATTCTTTCTGAGTGGTGGCTTAAGGAACCAATGCGGTATCTTATTTTATATAGAATTATGCAATAACTGACTTTCATTTGCTTTATTCTTAAAGTTAAAAATATAAATTTTTATATTTTTAAATTTAAGCATAAATTTAAGAATTTTTTTTTTTTTACTTTCTTGTAAACTAGTGATTGTACACATTAAACATATTTGGGAAATTAGTTTAAAAATACTGATGCCAGGGGCCCTACCCCAAAACAACTGAATCAAAAGTTTTAGAAGTGTGAGGGTGAGGGGCACCTTTGCCTGGGTGGCTCAGTCAGTTAAGCATCCAACTCTGCTCAGGTTATGATATCATGGTTCATGACTTTGAGCCCCAAGTAGGGGTCTGCACTGATAGCAGAGAGCCTGCTGGGGATTTTCTGTCTCCCCCTCTCTGTCCTTCCCCTGCACAAGCTTGTGTGCTCGCTCGCTCCGTCTCTCTCTCTCTCTCTTTCTCTCTCTCTCTCTCTCAAAAATAAATAAATAAGCATTGGAAGGAAGGAAGGAAAGAAGAGAGTGAGGTTGAGACCCAGGCATTGGTAGTTTTGAAAGCTCCCCAGATGATTCTAATGAGGAGTCGTGGTTGAGTACCCATATTCTAAACTCCTGCACACTAATGTTGGGCTGGACTCTTTTCCTTATAGTCTTTCAACAATTACACTTAAGCACTTAATATCTGTCCTTAGTATACTTTAAGGAAACTATCCCTTTCTTAAAAGCCAGGAACAAGCCTGACCTCAGACAGGACAAATTTAGGAATCTCCAGGCCATCAGAGTTTAAAACTTCACCTCAATTTCCTAACCAGAATATCTTGCTTCAGTATCCACCAGAAGAAAGAGAAATAGCAAACACTTATATGGAACTTACTATGTGTCAGGTACAGTTCTATATTTTATTCACATTAACTTGCCTAATCCTCACTACTATCCTATGGAATAGAAACTTATTATCTCACTTGGAGAATAAGGAAACTATATCACAGACAATTCAAATAACTGGCTAGTCCCAGTGTGCCTCTGGCCACTCTTTTCACCTAATCTGTGGCATAAATGAGTGAGTGAGATTATTAATCATCAACTTTAATTTTAATTTTCTCTTGCCTAAATTAGATCATTTGTTGTGATTAACTTGGGCAGGTCGACTGCAACAACGTAGTCATGGTTGTTCTTTGTTAATTTAGCTCCTAGCCTCACACCATACATTAAAAAATTTTTTAAAAAGCATATGCATTGAAGAATTAAAAGTAAAAAGTGAAATTGTAACAAGCCTAAATAAAATAGCTAACTATTATGCAACCATTAAAATGTATTATGGTGAAGAATTTATAATAGCATGAGAAAGGTTATTATATAAAAAATACAAAGTTATTTGTAATAGCAAGGTGGACACATGAGGAACAAATTGCAGAGAAACAAAACAAAATGTCAGTAATCTCTGGGTTATGAGGTTATGTATAATTTTACTCTTTTTCATGCTTTTCTATATTTATTTATTTATTTATTTTTATTTAAATTCAAGTTAGTTCACATACAGTGTAGTCTTGGCTTCAGGAGTAGAACCCAGTGATTCAGCTCTTACATATGACACCCAGTGCTCATCCCAACAAGTGCCCTCCTTAATACCCATCACCCATTTAGCCCATCCCTCCACTCCCCTCCCCTCCAGCAACCCTCAGTTTGTTCTCTGTATTTTAGAGTCTCTTATGGTTTGCCTCCCTCTCTGTTTTAATCTTATTTTTCCTTCCTTTCCCCTTTGTTCATCTGTTGAGTCTCAAATTCAACATATGAGTGAAATCATATGATATCTGTCTTTCTCTGACTGATAGTGAGATGTGTTGCCTTATAATCAGGAAAAAAAATCAACATATTTTGAAAAGGCTGTTGCATGAGTCCTAGAGAGAGATAATAAGGGCCTGAGCTTAGGTGTAATAGTAGAAATGGAAATGTGGGTACAGAAGAGGACATGTCAGGGCTTTGCTCTTATGTGTGGGACGCAAGAGGGAATTAGGGGAGCTGTCCAAGTGTCTCTGAAGTTTGGCACCTGAATACCAGAGCAGCCTGGAAGGGTAACACGACTATGATTTCTGACAGGATGATACATATAAAATTTCTGAAGGCACTTTGATGAAGAGATTAAGCAGCTTTTGGAAAATTCTGAATTGAAACTCAAAAGAGAAGCTGGGTATGAGGTAGAGATTTAGAAGTCATTGACAAAGAAGTGTGACAGCTAGAACGGTAGGGATGAAAATGTTCTCACAGAAGAGACTATGCTGAAGGCATCTCTAAAGAAAAAGGCATACATCTTACAGCCAAAGTATGAGTATTTGCCCACTTAAGAATATGGGAAACATTTAAAAATATCAGGTAAGGACTCAAACTGTCAACTGATCATAAAAGTCCTGTTCCTATTAGGAAGAAAACATATTTAAATATAAATACCTAAAACAAACCCAATTTTATTTTATTTTATTTTTTAAGTTTATTTATTTATTTTGAGAGAGACAGAGACAGCGTGAGTGGCAGAGGGGTAGAGAGAGAGAGGGAGTGAGAGAATCCCAAGCTCTGATAGTGCAGAGCCTGATGTGGGGCGCAAACTCACGAAACTGTGAGATCATGACCCAAGCCGAAATCAAGAGTCAAACACTTAACCAACTGAGCCACCCAGGCACCCCAAACAAACCCAATTTTAGATAAACAGGATAAACTTTCATTCAGAAGAGGACAGTACTGACTCTCTCAAATAAACAAAGCCAAATTCTTAAAGCCTGATTGTTTTATAAATATTCCATAATGAAAATGTAGTCACATTGCAGTTAGTTTTCTGATCCTTACAGTTTCATCATACTTGGGCAATTTTATAATTCTATTTGAATAAAATTATCTTACACATATGAGCCAGGATATGTACATTAATAATTGTCATTGATTACAAGGGGACCCAGGGAAGAGAGTACAAACTGTCTCATGAGAGGAAGCATCACTAGAAGAAAAACTACAAAAAGGTGGATTCCCACTAAAGGTGGGCTGACCAAACCCACCTTCACATAGAGGGTGACACAGTCATTAGGGTGGGCACTCCTCCCAAGCAGAGAACTTATTTTCTATTCATTTTTCATCAAATATTAAGACTATTTACAATTTAAGAGAACTTACCCATACTATTAATATAAGTATAAAATATTACCATTTTAATTTAATTCAATACATTTAGAAGACACACCGTGTTTACACAAGTAGAAATATTAAAAGAAATAAAAGATACTACAGTAAACTTTTAAAACTGTTCATTGCACATCTTATATAAAGTTGTGATTTATTAATGTTTTTTTATTTTAAATATTTATAATAGTATTTTAAGCAAATAAATTATGAAATTTCCATCTAGATCCACAGGTTTTATATTAGATGGTTTCCCACGATATCCTGATGAGGCCCTGTTTCTGGGGGAACGTGGGTTTTTCCCAGATGCTGCTGTTTTTATACAAGTTGATGATCAAGATGTTTCTGATCGCCTCCTTCCTTCCCAAATTGAAAAGTGGAAACTGAAACAAAAGAAGAAATTAGAAAGGAAAAACCTCATCAAAGAAATGAAGGCAAAAATCAAGGTACGTATCCAACAAAAAAATATGGGAGTAAATTTTTTCAGCATCCATTCAATTTATAAAGTGGTCTTTACAAAAATGTAGTTTTCCAATTTTAATGCCACAGTCAATATGAAGACACTTTTTATCAAATATTAGAATTCTTTACAGGGGCGCCTGGGTGGCTCAGTCAGTTAAGCATCTGACTCTTCATTTTGGCTCAGGCCATGATCTCAGTTTGTAAGTCTGAGCCCCATGTCGGGCTCCATGCTGAGGGCAGAGCCTGCTTGGGATCCTCTGTCTCCCTCCCTCTCTCTGTGCCCCTCCCCCACTTGCTCGTGCTCTTTCTCTCTCTCAAAATAAATAAACGTTAAAAAAAGACTATTTGCAATTAAAGAGTTAAAAGTTACTTGAGACCTATGTGATTTTTCATTGTGTTAATATTTTTCCCTCCAAGGCAAATAAAATTCAAACTAGTGGTAGCACCAAAATATCCCTACATCAGACACAAGAGCAAAGTGGGAGAGGCAGCAGAATTAAGCTTTTACGGAATGATGACACTATCCATCAAGGCCGTGTTGGCCTATAGTGAAACAAATCCATATATTGGTTTAGAACATCTTTTCTAAAACTGTAATCAGAGGAGTATTACATAAAATCTTCAAAAGTTCATAGAGAATCCAGCAATTCTACTTCTAGGAATCTATCTAACAAAAATGCAAAGAGATCCACATAAAAATTGATATATGAATGTTCATAATAGCATTATTCATAACAGCCAAATAGTAAAAACCACCCAATATCCATCAATTGATGAACGGATAAGCAAAATGTGATCGACATCCAGATAGGGGGCCCTGGGTTCCCACCCAACATGTCAACATAAGAGCCTCCTGAATTCATCTCCTCCCACAGACACACTGAATCCCCAGCTACATGTGAAGCAGTTCCCTCTGAAAGAAATCCAGAAACTAACTGCATGACTCCTACACATTGGCAAATGAGAAAACACCCATATCATCACATCAAAACAGTTGCTGCCTGAGAGTCCAACTTCCAAACAGCCTGTGCTGTTGGTGATCCTCCCCTTTGGGACCTTGACAGGTTGCAGCCACCATCAACTACTGGGACCTACTGAGAGCAAAGAAAGTAGGTCAGACAATCACACAGGTTTGAGAGACAGCCAAGAACTCAGTCCAGACTAACTGATAAGGTTCACCTCCTACAGAAGACCACTCTGTGAAGACTAGGAGATGCGACTCTTTGTCTAATGTGCAGAAACCAACACAGAGTCAAATAAAATGAAGAAACAGAAGATATGTCTCAAATCAACACTCCAGAAATAGATCTTACTGAAACAAAGATAAGTGATCTTCCTGATAAAGAGTTCAAAATAATGTTCATAAAGATGCTTACTGAGATCAGGAGAACAATGCATGAACAGAGTGAGAATTTCAACAAAGAGATAGAAAATATAGGAAAGTACCAAACAGAAATCACAGAGCTGAAGAATACAATAACTGAACTGAAAATTTCAATAGAGGGTTCAATTGCAGACTGGACACATAGATCAATGGAACAGAACAGAGAGTCCAGAAATAACCCCATGCATATAGTCTCAATTAATTTATAAGAAAGGAGCCAAAGATATATGATGGAGAAAGAATAGTCTCTAAAGCAAATGCTGAGAAAACTGGACAGCCATACGCAAAAGAATGAAACTATCCTATATTTATTATACACAAAAATCAACTCAAAATCAATTAAAGACTTGAACATAAGACAGAAACCATAAAACTTCTAAAAGAAAACATAGGGGGAAGCTCCTTGACATTTGTCTTAATTATTTTTTTGGATTTGACACCAAAAGCAAAAGTCAACAAATGGAGACTATATCAAACTGAAAGACTTCTGTACAACAAAGGAAACCACTAATGAAATGAAAACTTAATCTACTGAGTGAGAGGAAATATTTATGAATCACATCTGATTTGCATCTGATAAGGAGTTAAAATCCACAGTATCTGAAGAACTTGAATAGCCATCAATGCCAAAAGAGCCCATCTGATTAAATAATAGATTGAAAATCTGAAAAAAAATTCAAAGGATCTGAATAGACATTTTTACAAAAAAAGACAAATGGTCAATAGAAACATGAAAGTTTCAACATCACTAATCTTTCAGGGAAATGCAAATCAAAATCACAATGAAAGATTGTGATTATGTTAGAATGGGTATCATCAAAGGACAAGAGATAACAAATGTTGGCTAAGTTATGGAGAAAAGGGAACCCTTTGCACGGATGGTAGGAATAAAAACTGGTGCAACCACTGGGGAAAATAGTATGGAAGTTCCTCAAAAATTTTAAAATAGAACTAACATATAATCCAGCAATCCTACTTCTGGGTAAGTAACCACAGGAAGTGAAAACAGGGTATCTGCACCTCCATGTTCATTGCAGCACTATACAGAGTAGCCAAAACATGAGAGCAACCTAAGTGTCTGTCAATGGATGAAAGGATAAAAAAGATGTGTTCATATGTACAATGAGATATTATTCAATCATGAAAAAGAAGGAAATCCTGCCATTTGCAACAACATGGATGGATCTTGACATAATGCTAAGTGAAATAAGCCAGATAGGGAAGGACAAATACTGCATGGTATCACTGATATGAGGAATCTAAAAAAAATTCAAACTCATAGATACAGAGAGTAGAAAAGTGGTTGCCAGGGGCTGAGGGGTGGGGGAAATAAAGAGAAGTTGGTAACAGGTACAAACGTTCAGCTATAAAATGAATAAGATCTGAGGATTTAATGTATAACACGATGACTATAGTTGATAATACTGAATTGTATAATCAAAATTTGCTAATAGAGTAGAATTTAAATATTAAAAAATATGTGAGGTGATGGAAGTGTTCACTAATTAAATGGGAGGAGTCCTTTCTCTATGTATACACAGTTCAAATCATCACAATGTACACTTTACATATCTTAAAATTTGATAAGACTGGACGAATGAATGAATGAATGAAGTGAATAAGTAAGTGGTATATCTATATAATATTGATACTATTTATTATTTAAAAAGAATGAACTGATACACCCTACAACATGGATAAAAATCATTATGCTTGGTGAAAGAAGCCAGCACCCCCCCAAAAAAATACATACTATATGATTCATTCCATTTATAAGACTTGTCTTGAAAGAGTGAATCTATAAATCTGGGCTGGGGTGAAAAGAATGGGGCTTTCAAATCTGGAACTAGGAAGACTAAGACGTGACATGAGAGTAGTGTTAAATAATTTGAAGGGCTTTCATGCTGAAGAGAGGCTGTAGTTGTTCCACAGGGCCACAGCAAAGGAACTACTATGGGTAGGAGGAAGGTCCAGGGAAACGTATTTCATTATTAGTAAGAGTTTAAAAAAAAATAACAACCCAAGATTGAAGGTAATGAGCTACTCATCAATAGATAAGCTAGTCAACTCCAATTCTGAGATACTATGACTTAAATTATTTAATACATTATTAGGCTATTATATTTTATTAGAATGATAAAAGATTATCAAAATTTTTTAAAAGTTTATTTTGAGAGAGTGAGACTGTGAGCACCGGAGGGGAGAGAGAGAGAGAGAGAGAGAGAGAGAGAGAGAATCCTGATAGAGAGAAAGAATCCCAAGCAAGCTCCGAGCTATCAACACAGAGCCCGATGTGGGGCTCAAACCCACGAACTATAAGATCATGACCTGAGCCAAAATCAAAAGAGTTGGATGCTTTACCAGCTGAGCCACCCAGATGCCCCTAGATAATCAAACATTTTTAACAAATTAGTTCCCTATTTCCCTATTTCTCCATATACATAATCTGTGTAATTACCAAAGCAAACTAACAGATAATATATTCAAAAAGGTGTTCTAAAGTTTGTAGGAAGAGTGGCAGCCCCCAAATGTTGTTTATCCCCCTGGAGGGAAATCGCTGATCAAAAGTCCCAGAGCTACAAGTAACATAATTACCACTATCACATGCTTTTCTGGAAAGTTCACCATCCTTCCATCCAAATGCTATTTCCACCTTGGGAAAAAATATGTACATTAAAACACAAAAAGTAATTTTATCCATTAAAAATTTTTAATGTCTCCTTCTTTAACAGGATGATATGATTTCTAAAAGGAGGGCTGAACTTATAGCAGAGAGAGAAAAAAAACAGAAAGTGGAGGTAAGTAAAAAAAATTTCTGCTTTAAAAAAAAGAATATCCCTAATACAATGTTTATATATAATATTATATATTTTTTATATATCAACAATATGAAATAAAAAGATGCATAGTAAAAGTCTTAAGGGGCACATGGGTAACTCAGTTGAACATCTGACTCTTGACTTTGGCTCAGGTCATGATCCCAGGGGCATGGGATAGAGCCTCGCTTTGGGCCCCATGCTGAGTGTGGAGCCTGCTTAAGATTCTCTCTCTGTCTCCCTCTGACCCTCTCCCCTACTCACTTTCTCTAAAAAAAAAAAAAAAATTAATTAAAAAAAAAGTCTTGAAAGAAGTATACAGAGTTTACGTATGAGTAGTAAGATTATATATCACTGTTTTATACTTTACATTATTCCATAATTGTTTACAATAACCCTTTATTATTTTGTAATAAAAAACATGAACATTTTTAAAGGAAAAAAAACCACTAAAGAAGTTTAAATAACCTAATTCAAAGTATAATACTACAGTAAACTGTGTTTCTTTTGGATTTTCACTTTTGCATTCCAGCCTTCCAGCCCATGCACAGGGAGACAGGCTGGGAGCCTGGGACTGAGGTCTAGACAGAGAGGGTGAGAAGCTGTGCTGGAACTAAAATATAGATTATCCTGAGATAAAGAATGGAATGAGGCAGCTCCGGTGAACCCTTAGCCTCATATATTGTGCAGGATGCTCAATACAGCTCCTTTTCTCCATCTGCTGATTTTTTAAAAAGATAAACCTTGAAGATTGTGAATTTTGTTTTGTTTGGAGAGGAACTATTCCCAAAATGACTTAGCCTACCCCAGTGCTACAGCCAAGCTTACTCAGGGGTGCAGAATTTAAAGAGGAGGTGTGATGAGACACACTAGTTCTATGAAGTTACCTGGGGCTCATATGTATCCAATCAGCTTACAAGTAATCCCTGTAACCAAGGCAAACAATAAGAGGGTCCTGTCTTCTCCCATTTCTTTCTGGCATAAAGCGCCCAGGACCATCTTTTCAGCACTGACTCTTAAGACCTGATTTCCATTTGTATAAAAATGTTCAACCCAACAAGGGGAAGGAGAAAAGAGGAATAACAGAAGATAGGACTTGCTGCACATGCAACCATATCCCCTCCTGGTATGGATATGTACAAGGGACTGCTGATACAGAACAACCGTAACTCTGGGTCAAAACATTGCAGAATAGGGGCTGGGACAATTGTTTCCTTATCCAAACACAACCAAAAGTAGGTCTAAAATCATTAGACTGGGAAAGTTACAGCACCATCCAAGGAACAAGAACCCTCCTCTCCATTATTTGCCATAATCTTTGCTCATTCATTCAGCCAGTCAGCCGGTCCATCAGCAAACCTTAATTAAGCACTCACTGCATACTTGACACTATTCAGACACTGGAGAATGAGTCACAAATAAAATCGACAGAAGTTTCTGGCCTCATTCTACTGTTCATTCCCTGAACAAACATGTCCTGAAATTCTCTGTTCAAGGAGTCATGCTGATGTTTAGGATAACAGAAAAAACAAAAACAAAAACAAAAAAAGAAAAACCAGGCATCCTAACCTGGGCTCAAGCACAGGCCTTTAGCCCCTGGGAATCTCTAGTGGTCCCCTTAAGAATCACCCTAATAGTCTCAGCAACATATTACCAAAGGAGTCCAGACTTTGGGGTTGAGCTGACCTAAATTGGTGTCCTTTCTCCAGTTCTTGCTGATTTTGTTCATTGCTGGCTCTCCAGTGCCTCACATAGTGCTGACACATAGTAGTCACTCACCAGTTGTTTTGTTGCTGTTGTATAACCTTGAGCAGGTTTCTTTTTCTCTCTGAACTTAGGCTTTTTCTTTGTAAAATGGAACAAAATTAATAATATCTAGTTTCCTGAATTAATAATACTTTAATTTCCCTTCTTTGCTATTCTTTAGTTAAATCTGCTTCTTATTAAGAAAATCAGTTTTCATGGGGCACCTGGGTGGCTCAGTCGATTAAGCCTCTGTCTTCAGCTCAGGTCATGATCTCGCAGTTCATGGGTTCGAGCCCCGCGTCGGGCTCTGTGCTGATAGCTCAGAGCCTGGAGCCTGCTTCAGATTCTGTGTCTCCCTCTCTCTCTACCCTTCCCCAGCTTGCATTCTGTCTCTCTCTCTCTTTCTCTCTCTCAGAAATAAATAAACATTAAAAATTTAAAAGAAAATCCATTTTCAGGATAAATTTTAAATGTCCTTGATTTATCATTTTTTCTATTTGTTAACATTAGAATGGTGGGATTTCTTACTATTTTTCATTCAAAAATTCAATATTCTATCTTATAAATTAAGTAGTGTTTTTTAATGTTTATGTATTTATTTTGAGTGAGAGCACACAAGCGGGGCAGGGGCAGAGGGAGAGAGAGAATCCCAAGCACTGTCAGCACAGAGCTCAGTGGGGGCTCACACACTATAACCTGAGCTGAAATCAAGAGTTGGGCACTTAACCAACTGAGCCACCCAGGCCCCGGAAAGTAGGTTTTTACAAGTTAGCTCTCCCAAGGCTTAATCTTTCACAAAATTGGCTATGTATCTTACACAATTAATTTATACAAACTGACTTTGGGAAGATAATTCCTGAGATTTTTGATGAATCAAAGATGAAAACTGTGTATTGATTGTTTAAAATTTCTTTGATGAGAATTTTATATGTCCTGCTACTGCCTCTGACAAAGAAAGACTAAACAAACTGTAGCATGTCAAGGTTCACGCAGTGTGATTGCTGTAACCAGTTAGTGTGACTTCCTGACTCTACGTAGACCCTGGAGCTTGCTTTCAAAAGAACAGAACCAGAGGCCTTCTCATCATTTGCCTTTGATGAGAAGGCATGAATCACCTTTTCACAATGAATTAGGGAACCACATACAAAAAAAGCCCCTCCCAGGTTTGTCTTCTCATCCTTCACAAAAATCATTGTCCCTACTGTCTGAATTTTTTGCAGCAGATAACACATTTCTTTAACGTTAGAAATTAGTCTCAAGGGGGCTACTTGCATTAATTTTATAGGAAAATGTCGCCATCTTGTGGAATTTTAGTCACCAAGTGTGACTGATGAATAATCTATAAACCAACCCCTTCACATAGAGATTTAGTTTGCATACTTTCCAGCTCCTCAGAGGCCTTGCTTCTACTCCTTTCCCTTGCTTCAGAATCTTGGCTCTCTTCCTGTTCACTGGCTCCTTCTCTGGTGCCTCAGTCTCTTCTATCAAGTTGTGGGTAGCCACAGACAGGAGAAAGCCAGAAAGAGCCAGGATAGTGAGCCAGGGCTGCAAGTCAGCAGAATTGTGAGGGACTACACTCAGCTGAATAGTTAATAGAGATAAATACCCTCAGTACTAAGGGGAAGCCAAAGTCAGGGTCCAAATGATGTTGAAACAAGATTAAGGACCAAGCACCAGGCCAAGACCATCCTTGAGGCCCTCTAGGGAGAAGGCAGAGTGTATAGGCCTGAAGGTCTATGTGCAGAGAGCACTTTAGGATGGAATAGAAAGCAAAGGTGTAGGGGGGTGGGTTAGGGGTGAGGTGTACAGGTTGGGGATTGAGTTCTTTTTAAGTTTTTATTTAAATTCTCATTAGTTAACATACAGTGTAATATTAGTTTCAGGTGTACAATATAGTGATTCAACACTCCCATAATCTGCCCCTCCTTAATCCCCATCACCTATTTAACCCATCCCCCCACCCACCTCCTTTGGATTGAGTTTTAAGGTTTTGAAAACAAATAGTTTGGAATAGTGTCTCAAAATCCAGATTTAGAAGGCAACTTCACCCCCTCCCCCCTGCCCCGTGTGTAGTAAGGGAATCTAGCATCCAATCAACATGCATCTGTATTGGGAAGACTCAGAACTCTGACAAGTCTTTCACTTCTCCTCTTTCTATTTCTGCCTATCTCATTTCCTCCCTAGTTGTAAGCATTCTGATTATAATCTCCACCCCCTTCCTGGCATAACCTTCTAGTCAGTTATAGCCTTGCCTCTACTTTCTGATACTGATAGAAAGCTATGAGAGAGTTTACTCCTGTTTCTCAGAGACCATGAATTTTGTTTTCTGTTGTCCCCTTTCTTTTTTCTTTTCCCTTTCCAGCCTTCTCTGGGATTGGTTGAATTATTTTAGAAATCCATTTTATTTATCTTTTGGCTTTTTAGTTATACCTCTATGTATTATTCATTTAGTGGTTGCTCTCTATTACATATACATCCTTACCTTTTCTCACTCTACTTAGAGTCAATATTATTCCATGTAATATTGTAGAAATCTGTGACTGTATAAGTCCATTTATACCCACCAATATCCTTTTATGCTCTAGTGGTCATTTGTTTTAACAACCAAGTGGATTATAAACTCCATAAGAAAAAAATATATAGTTTTTGTTTTAAATAGTCATATGTATTTTAAATATATTGAGAAGAAAATAAATCTTCTTTTACATTTATCCAGATATTTAACCTTTTCTGTTGTCCTTTATTCATTCCTCTGGTGTGATGGAAACCAGAGGGATGAGAAGAATGTGGTCATCTGAATTGTTTTCCTCTATGATTTTTCTTGGCTGCTTTCAAGATTTTCTTTGTATCTTTTTCAGTGGTATGATTATGATATGCCTACATGTCATTTTCTTTATATTTATCTAGTTTGGGGTTCACTAAGCTTCTTTATAAATTTATGTCTTTCACTGAACTGGGGGAAACTTTGGACATTATTTCTTCAAATATTTTTTCTACCCTACTTGCTCTCTGTCACCTTCTGAAAATCAATTTCACACAGGTTAGATCATTCACTATTGTTCCACATGTTCTTGGGCCTGTTCATTTTTTCAATCTTTTTTCTCTTCTTTAAGTTAAATAATTTCTTTTAATCTATCTTCAAATTCACTGATTCTTTCCTTTGTCATCTCCAGTATTAAATCCATCTGATATTTTTTAAATTTCCAATATTGTATTTTTTTAGTTCTAATTTCCATTTTGGTTTGTTTTTATATTTTTTATTTCCCTCCTGAGATTTCCTATATTTTCATTTATTATGAGTGTTTTTTCTTCTTTTTCATTGTTCATAGGGATAACAACTGCTTTAAAGTCCTTGTTTTGTAACTCTAGCACCTGGAGTGGGTATTTGTTGATATCATTTCTTATGGAATGGGTCATGTCTCATGATCCTTTATATTTTGAATAGTTTTGGATTATTATAATTTTTGAATTATGAATGTTATGTTGTGTAGATCCTGAATTCTGTTAATATAGCTCTAGTGTTTTTGTTTTAGCAGGCAATTTACTTGGTAAGACTAAGCCTGTAAACTCTGTTATACTGACAATTCAATTTATACTGTTCTCAAACAGTCCATATGTCCATGGTTCAGAGATGTGGAAAGTCTTTACAAACTAGCTTTGTTGTTCCCTTCTCCGGTTCTCTCAGCTCTGGAGTTTACCCTCACTCTCTGGTGTCCTGGTTGTGTCTCCTTCCCCTT
>CM053577.1:50669415-50751093 GCA_028646485.1 Cryptoprocta ferox
AGCACTGTTTCAAAAGATCAAGTTGCCATTTATGAAAAAATAAAAACTTTTTCCCTAGGAAGAATTCACCTGTGGAGATTTTTAGGATATTAACCTTTAAAAAAATTCAACATTGTACTAAAGACACTAGTGAAAGTAATACAAGAAGGAAAAGAAATAGTATACATGTTGAAAAGTAAGGACAGAACTCATTATGTACATATAATTTGATTATCTAGAAAGTCCAGGAGAATTAACTGCACAAAAATTATTTAAGGTTGCCCCACCAGCTCCTTATGTAACAATGACTTCTGCCCCCATGAAGGAAAAAAAAGGCAAACAGTTTCTAAAGCAAA
Organism: Cryptoprocta ferox; assembly: GCA_028646485.1. Lineage (NCBI taxonomy): Eukaryota > Metazoa > Chordata > Mammalia > Carnivora > Eupleridae > Cryptoprocta > Cryptoprocta ferox. Next base: position 50,669,751 of record CM053577.1, read on the forward strand.
TAATCTGCCTAGAAGATGATAGGTGCCAGGAGTGTTGGTTGGTGCCCTCCATCTTTTGGAGCAACATCCAACCTGCCCACCTCTTCTCATTCTCGCATCTTAGATGGAAACACAATACAACCGGCCTTGCTCACATACCCAGAGCTTGAAGTTGCTCTGAATTAGGCAACTTGGTCCTCCATTCATAAAAATGGATGAACCACCAAGGATTACCATATACTTGAGAAAAATTATCAACACAAAGGAACAACAAGATGAACAAACAGAACAATTGACTCTAAAATGAATAGGCAATTCAAAAAACCTTACTAAACATTTAAAAAATTCCAATCTGCCTCAGAAAATTCAAGAACTTGTATCCATAAAACAAAAACAGGATGCTATGAAAAATCAGAAAGCAAAAAAGAGGGGCACCTGGGTGGCTCAGTCGGTTAAGCGTCCGACTTTGGCTCAGGTCATGATCTCACAGTTCACGGGTTTGAGCCCCGCATCAGGTTCTGTGCTGACAGCTCAGAGCCTGGAGCCTGTTTCAGATTCTGGGTCTCCCTCGCTCTCTGCCCCTCCCCCACTCGTGCTCTGTCTCTCTCTGTCTCAAAAATAAATAAACTATATTAAAAATTAAAAAAAAGAAAGCAAAAAAGTTCATGGAAGCTAAAATATATAATGTAAATTAAATTAATTAGAAGTTTAACAGAGGGGTGCCTGGGTGGCTTGGTTGGTTAAGCATCTGATATAGGCTCAAGTCATGATCTCACAGTTTAAGTTCAAGCCCCGCATAGCTCTTTCAGCTCAGAACCCACTTCAGATCCTTTGTCCCCTTCTCTCTCTGCTCCTCCCCCACATGCAGGAGTGCCTATGCTCAAGCACACACACACACTCTCTCTCTCTCTCAAAAATAAATAAACATTTTTTAAAAGTTGAGTAGAAAAATTAGAAGGAAAAGTCAAAGAAATTTCTCAAATATAGAACAAAAATACAAAAGATAGAAAATATGAAAGAAAAACTGGAGATATGTATGGTCAGTCCAGGAGGGTCAACATCTAATTTGCATTCCAAAGAAAAAGATGAAAAGAGAGAAAATATAGGAGGAAATAATCTTAAAAATATTGAAAGAAATGTCCCCAGTATTGAAGAGAGCAGAGTATCTTCAAATTGAAAAGGCTCAATGAATACTGAACAGAACAAATTAAAAGAGATGTACATTAGACACATTCTCATGAAGTTTGAGATTGCTAATTATATAGAGATTTTAACTATTTCTAAAATGAAGAAAAGATATCTACAAAGGAATGGGGGTAAGATTTGTGTCAGATTTCTCACTGACAGTACTGGATGATGGAAGACAAAGACAGTGCCTTCAAAATTCTGAGTGAAAATGGTTTTTGACTATTTATAATGCATGAGGATGAAATGGAAATATTTTTAGATATTTAAGACTTTGAAAATTAGCCTTCTGTATATTCTTCCTGAAAAAAGTAGCCAATTGATTTTATGAATATTGCTTCTTCCATCTAAAAAACAAAACCAAACCGGAAATATGTGGTGGGGAGGAGAAACAAGAAAAGCATTATCCACATATGGGACAAATTAAATTATGCTTATTTTGCATAATAAGAAAATACAATGTTTGACTTTGATACTTTAGAGATTTTCCCAAGAATGGTACATGCTTGTGGATACAGAGTTGCATCCCCTCTGTCACTATCTGTGGCTGTTGTGAATAAAGGTTATGTAATTAAAATATGGCAGGTGCTGTTTACTGGGTTGCAATTTATAGAATTAATCAAATACTCTGCTTTCAATTCTTAGATTCAATTTCTGCACGAAGTACTAAATACTGAAGTGCTACTTAAATACAATCACAGGACAGGAATGTAAATGTGGTCAGCTGAAGATGAAAATTTGGAAACTGAAGAGAGGGAAAATGGAAAGAATAGTAAGGACATTCTCTTGAACTGTGGGGAATCAAAACATATATCTAGAAGTAATAGCTCATGAGAGATTTAGAGATAATATTTAAAGTTATAGGCACTTATTTGCAGAATTAAAGAATTAAAAATACAGCTAACACTGGGAAATAGGCAGAAGAGAAAGACAAGAAGAAAAATGCAAGTTAGCTAAATCCCTCATCATCATTAGTACAATAGAGATAACAAATATCACAAGGGTCAAAAGTGTCTACCTTTCACTGTTTACACTGTTATTTTTTCCTAAACTGGTTTTCCTAGAACAACCAAAAAACAAACAAACAAACAAAAACAACCAAAAACAAAAACAAAAAAAACCCTTTTTAAAATGCAAGAATGGCTAAGGATAATGAGATATATGTTTTTATATGGAAAGAAATTTAAATTCATTGCTAAATTGTATCTTTAAGAAGCAAGTTGTACAATATGTATAAATATAATTTTGTGTGTGTGGGGGATGAACATCTAAAAGGGTCTTAACCAAATTGTTAACCAAAATCATTTCTAGGTAGGAAAGTGGAAATAGAGATGGGTGTCTGAAGGGAGATTTTTTTTCACCCATAAATGCTGTGTAATTTTATCTTTTTTTAGTCTTTTTTTAAATGTTTATTTATTTTTGAGAGAGAGAGAGAGACAGAGTGTGAGTGTGGGAGGGACAGAGAAAGAGGGAGACAGAATTTGAAGCAGGCTCCAGGCTCCAAGCTGTCAGCACAGAGCCCGATGCAGGGCTAGAACCCACAACTGCGAGAACAAGATCTGAGCCGAAGTTGGATGATCAGCTGACTGAGCCACTCAGGTGCCCCTAATTTTATCTGTTTAACAAAAATGAATCTATTTTTAAACTCACATAGTTTAATTTTTTTAATTAACAAGTTGGAAGAGCTAGTAAGTTGAGCCAAGAAAGGTGAGTACAAGTTCATCTGCAACTGAGGCATCTTTCATTTGCAGTGTGGACTCATTCCACCATACTTCCAATAATCCTTAGAAAATCAAATCTCAGGATTTTTTTTAATTGTCAAAGGATAAGGAAAAGGAAAAAGTGGTAAGAGAACCAAATGGTTTCAAATTTGAAAGTAAAAGAAAAACAGAACTGAACAACACTGCCCCATAGCCAAGCTCCTTTTGGAGAGAAAGGAGCCTGGGCACAGCACAGGAAGGGACCTTCTCCTTTCATCTTCCTCCCTGCACCTGCAAGGCCAAATCTCAGCTCCAGGTGCTCTTTAAAGGAACCAGGGTCTAATCAATAGAAAGATTAGGAAACAGCAAGATAAACACGAGATTGCAGGCGACCCATAATGAGAAGGCTAACAGTGGGTGTGGGGAGTAACTGGAAAGGAGAGAGTCTGGGTCATTGTTTAGGATTACAGTCCTCTGAAACTGGTCGAGCAGTTATGGAGAGCAAGCAGTTAGGAAAACTTCCAGGTTTCCAACTGGAAAGCAGTGCTCCAATTGATACAAGGAATACTCCAGGGAGAAGAGCATGGAGGCAGTGCAGGAGGATAAATATTAAAGCCTATATGGCACACTTAGTACCAATATCCTGCCATGTTCTTTAATAATCATTTGCATATTATTCTCCTTTCTTCAGATGGGCTATAAACTCCTAAAGGGCATGTAACTGTTCTATTAGTACAGTGCTTTATACAAAGTGACAAATAATAGCTATAATGGGACAATAATAGCAGTAATAGCTATCATTTCATGATTGCCATGTGCCAGACACTTTTCTAGGTAAGGGCTTTGCATGTATTAAGTAATTTAATGCTCCCACCATCCCTGTGAGATAGGTACTTTTATTATTCCTATTTTACAGATAAGGAAACTGATCTTGTCCAAGCTAACACAGCTAGTGACTGAGTTATTCTCTTTGAGTTCCATTAAATACTGAAATATGAAGATTATCAAAAACACATAACCTTCATGGATGAGGCTAGAGACTCTAAGCAAAATAAACCAGTCATAGAAAGACAAATACCATATGATTTCACACACATGCGGAATTCAAGAAACAAAACAAAGGAGCAAAGGGAAAAAAGAGAGAGAGACAAATCAAGAAACAGACTTTGGCTCTTTCTGACTTCCCAGGCAGTAATGAGAGGAGCTGTCGCCCTGTCCGCCCACCTGCAATAGATGGGTCATGCAGGACCGCTCCAGCTTTCTGATCCAGAGGAACAAGCAGACATACAGCACCCAGCCCCCTAACCTGAAGGCTCGAAACTCCTTCCACCAAATGGGCTGATTCACCACAAGACTGTGGGCGTGGAGCCAGCGACCTACCACAAAGATGTAGTGATCATGAAGCAGAGACCTGGCCAGCGAAAACTCCGCGCCTCCTACCTGTGGACCGCCGTTAACAAGAATGCCACCCTCAGCAGCATCAAGCACATGACCTGCTGAAACACGTACTGTCCAGATCTGCATATGGCTGCCATTTGCAGGGCCAATGCCATCCTTCTCCCCAGAAGCCAGTGATGGTGAAAAGGAAGCAAGCCACCCCACCAAGAACTCCTGAACACCTGCCCCCTACCTCCAAAGCAATAAAGATGTTAACCTCCTGAGGAGGTGGGGGAAAGAAGAAGAAACAGATTCTTAATTATAAAGAACAAACGTGATTACCAGAAGGGAGGTGGATGGAAGTGATGGGTTAAAGGGGTGATGGGGATTAAGGAGTGCACTTGTCATGAGCACTGGGTGATGTATGGAATTGTTGAATCACTGTGTTGTACACCTGAAACTAACATAACATTATGTTATCTAACTGCAATTAAAGACTAAATAAATAAATAAATGGAACTTTCTGACAACCATAGCATTTAATCTTGTTTATGTATTTACTGTGGGATCGGTATGGTGTCAGAGTCTTGAAGGAATTAAATTTCTGGGCGCCAGATATTTAAAATTTTACTATGTCACTAAATAAATGTTGCCATTCCATACCAACCAATATCTAGTGACATAAAATATTCCAGAGGATTAGTTAGCAGAGTCGTTTTGTGCCTATTCTATATGTATAGTAAAAGAGAACATTTTCTTCCTTAGACTGGTAGGGAAGATGAAGATATTAGTGAAGAAGAGCCTGAAGAAGATGAAGATGATATTGACAACATCCTTGAAGATGAGTTTCCAAAAGATGAGGAAGTAATGAGTGAGGAAGATGAAGAACAGGAAATTGATGCACTTGAACGCCTGAGAGGTGAACTGAGAGAAAAATTTGAAGCAGATATGAATAATTTACAAGCAATACAGGTTATTACTTTTCCTTCATTTTTCATAATTCAAAGTGTAACATTTGAGAATGAAACAAATGCAATTTGGTTTATGTCTTGGTTTCTTTTTAACATTCTAAAAGAAATGCGTATTTTACGACTGTCTTTCCTTTTGCCAGCACTACTTGCAATTATGACAAGTTAATAACTCCAGGGCAACAGGGAAGCCACAGAGAGTTAAAAGTTTTAGCTGCCAATATGCAGCCACTCAGAAGCTGAAAAATATTTATTCTCTTGACTGAAGTAGTCAGTTACCAGCAATATCTATGTGCTGTGACCAGACTAGGTCTCATTAAAAATATTTGGTTTTATGATTTGTTTTTCATCAGGATGAATGTGAAAAGCTTATGATACCAGTAATTCTCATTAATGGAGCTCGGAAAATCCATATTGTGCAATATAATTTGAATATGAAACTGAAACCACTGGTAGAGAATCGTGAGAGCATTTTTGAAAAATGTTACCCGATAACATCACACCTTGCCCAGAAAATGCTGAGCTATACCTATAAGCATATAAGCTCATTTGGCTACTGGGACCCCGTAAAGGTAATGTCAGGAAATCCATCTGAAAGCTGTGTTCTTTCTTTTATTTTGTTAAGTATGTCTAAGAAGAAGACAGGATACTTTCAAAAATTGTAAGCATTGTACAGTACTCTTAACTATCTATAAAAATATGATTGTTTTAATTTCTGATATCTGAAAAGTAATCAAAGGGTTTAATTTCTTTCTGAAGAGATAACACAATTCCAACTTGGTTTTAACTTTGTAGCAGAAGAAGATGGGTAGTGGAAACATTTTCAAAGGACACATCTAAAGAGCTGAGCTCTGGTACTAATTTGCTACCTAGTTTTAGGCAAATCATTTAACCTCTTTGATTCTTTAATGGAACCAGGGTCGAAGACCCTGTACTAAGATCTAGTTCTGTACTAAGACCCTGAAAGAATAATACCACCAGGACACTGTGATCAAAAGCAAGAGTATAACGTCTTCTGGAAAGGGTGAGACACAATACAAAATATGACATTGATGTTCATAACAAGCCTAAGTACAATATTTTTATGCAATGTGGACAGATTTAATCCAGTTGGAATTCACTAACCTCAAATGTGGGATGATTTTTAACAAATCTTAACTAAGACCATTCCAGCCACTGTTCTAGTCCCTGGGAATGGAGTAGTGAACAAAAGGTTTCTTTTGTCATGGAGATTATATTCTAGTTGGATTGGGGAGGGAAGCTAGGCATAAATAAGTAAAACAGACAAATAGGTTCTTGAGAGATAGTATTAAGTGCTATAAAGACAATAAAAGAATGTCATGTGACAGTTACCTATTCACTTGATCAGTATACTTTTTATTTCCATCAGTGATATAGCACAGCAATGAAGATCTTGGCCTCTGCCACCACTTATTAATGAGTGACCTTGGACAAATTATGTAACCTCTCTGAGTCATTCCATTTGCATAATGAGAATAAGAATAGTCCCTACCTTACAATATTGTTACAATGATTAAATGAGTTAATTACTGTAAAGTGCTTATGACGGTGTTTTGTTTTTTCTAAGTGTTCAATAAAAGTTATTGTTATTAATATGTATTACTATTACTGGTCACTGATAAAAAGTATTTTGAAGGATGGGATCCAAAATGGAGCCATGTGCATGTTACTTGAAACCTCCTTCTTGGTTGATATTGACACAATCAGTTTCGTTTCTACTTAATTGTGCTATCCTTTTTATCTCAACCATAAGATGTCAAGAGAAACCTTTTCAAATATCATGCTGTGATATAGAAATGTATGACAGTGCCCTCCATAGAGAATTGGATAGAGTTAAGCATGCATTAGAATTGCCTGGAACGCTTTTAAAAGATAGTCATGCCCTTCTCTCTGAGATGAGAGAGAAAGGGGAAGAAGCAAACCCAGGACCCTATTTAGGGAGGAAAGTTTCATGTCTAAATATAATTAGAATTATACAAAAATGTGTTATAGAGAAATGAGTGCATGGTCATAAGGGTTCAGGCATATAAATAATCATTTCTCAGGGCTATTGGGAATCTTTCTAGGTGCATGACAGTTCAATATTTCTGATTTGATGACATTATGGGTATTCTGCCCTACAGAAGAGAAAGGATACATGCTAGATATTTTGAGCAATAGCAGAAACTACTGTAAGTTCTCTCACTTAATTTGGGAATTTGAAATAGAATCATTAAACTTTCAGCTTTTTTTTTGTTACCAAGTGTAGGACATAGAGCAGATAGTCCTACACCACCCCTGAGTTTCTTCTTATACCTAGCATTTACTCCCAGCCATGAACTTCACTCCAGCCCAAGAATGATGTTGACAATACCACTGACCTGTGACAACTGTTCTGGTGTAGCTCTGGGGAAGGAGCAATACTGAACCATATTGGTTCACACCTAGTTTATCAAGTATGGTCTGATACTTAGCCATCTGATGCTCTAAAAATGATATCCAAACCTGACATTATTAATGACCCATTGTCATCTTGAACTAAGAAAAAGATGTGGAACCACTCCTCCCTCTCCATTCCATACCTGTACGTTAAGCTGCCTTTTAGGTATTTTTCCCTTTTGTGATTGCTCTGGATGTTTATGTGAGTGAGATTTTGCCTATATAAAATGTGGAAGAGAAGCCTATAGGATTTGTCCCACCAGTATGTCCCCAAACATAGCCCAGGACCCTACCTGTGTTAGTCTACTCAGGCTGCCATAACAAAGTACCACAGACTAGGTGGCTTAGACAACAGAAATTTATTTTCTCACGGCTCTAGAGGCTGAAAAGTCCGAGGTCAAGGTGCCAGCAGAGATAGTTTTCTGGTGAGGCCTCTCTTCCTGACTTGCAGATGACCACCTTCTCACTGTGTCCTCACATGGCCTTTCTTCTGTACTTATGCACTCCTGGTGTCTCTTTCTCTTCATATATGACACCAGTCTCATTGGATTAGGGCCCCACACTTATGACCTCACTTCACCTTAATTACCTCCTGAAAGGCCCTATCTCCAAATACAGTCACTTTGGGGATTAGGCTTCAACCTTTGAATTTGGGGGAACACATTTCCATCCATAACACCACCTTAGGAATGGACCTGTTTGTAAGGATAAATTGGCCCATGAATATATGCAAATAACTTTACATTCCTTGGCAAAAACATACCCTAAAGACATTATAAAGGAAGTACGGGAACTATAATGGTCATAAACCGAAGGCTAAGTCAGATTTTATCAATTGCATGTGGGTAAAAATAAATTGCTCTTTTTATACTGTTTTTAATATTAATATTTAGTTATGATTAGTTTTCTTATTTTGTAAGAAAGATTTTCTTATTTTATATATTTGTTCAAATGTATTTAGGGGAATGCTGTATAACTTAAAGCTAACTTACAAATTCAATTGTGTATATACCGCAGCTAAGTGAAGGAGAGACAATCAAGCCAGTTGAAACTTCAGAGAACCCAGTTTATGCTGTAATCCATCGTCAGTATATTTACTTTTTATCTAGTAAGGAAACTAAAGAAAAATTTATGAAGAACCCAATCAAATATATCCGCCAACCCAAACCTAAGCCTACCATGCCTATTAGGATTGCAATTCTGGGGCCTCCCAAATCTGGGAAAACTACAGGTAAGCATGTGTTTGCCTTTGTTATTCCTTTTTTTATTTTTTAATTCCATTGTACCTAACATACAGTGTTACATTTATGTTAGGTGTACAATATAGTGATTCAACAATTCTATATATTACTCAGTGCTCATCAAGATAAGTGTACTCTTAATCTCCATCACCTATTTCATTCATCCCTCTACCCACCACCCATCTGGTAACCATCAGTTTGTTCTCTGTATTAAAGGGTCTGGTTTTTGTTTGTCTTTTTTCCTTTGTTCATTTGTTTTGTTTCTTAAATTCCTTAGATGAGTGAGATCATACGATATTTGTCTTTCTCTGACTGGCTTATTTCACTTAGCATTATACTCTCTAGATCCGTCCATGTTCTTGCAAATAGCAACATGTCATTCTTTTTTATGGCTGAATAATATTTCATTGTATAAACATACCACATCTTCTTTATTCATTCATCTCTCAGTGAATACTTAGGTTGCTACCATAATTTGGCTATTATATATAATGCTACAATAAACATAGGGGTGCATGTATCCCTTTGAATTAGAGTTTTGTATTTTTTGGATAAATAATAGTGCAATTACTGGATCATGGGTAGTTCTATTTTTAAGTTTTTGAGGACCTTCCATACTGTCTTCCACAGGGGCTGCACCAGTTTATAATCACACCAACAGTGCACAAGAGTTCCTATTTTTCCACATTCTTACCAACACTTGTGTTTTTTATTTTAGCCATGCTGACAGGTGTGACATGATATCTCATTGTAGTTTTGATTTGCATTACCCCGATAATGTGTGACGCTGAGCATCTTTTGTGTGTCTGTTGGCCATCTCATGTCTTCTTTGGAGATAGTCTGTTCATATTTTCTGCCCATTTCTTAATTGGGTTATTTGTTTTTTAGGTGTTGAGTTGTATAAGTTCTTTATATATTTTGGATACTAATCCTTTATTAAATATGTCATTTGTAAGTATCTTCGCCCATTCAGTAGGTTGTCTTTTAGTTTTTTGGTTGTTTCCTTTGCTACACAGAAGCTTGTTATTTTGATGAGTCTTAATAGTTTATTTTTCCTTTTGTTTCCTTTGCCTCAGGAAGCATATCTAGAAAAATGTTCCTAGGGCCAATGTCAGAGAAATTACAGCCTGTGCTCTCTTCTAGGATTTTTATGGTTTCAGGTGTCACATTTAGGTCCTTAATCCATTTTGAGTTTATTTTTGTGTATGCTGTAAGAAAGAGGTCCAGTTCCATTCTTTTGCATGTAGCTGTCCAGTCTTCCCAGTATAATTTGTTGAAGAGGTTGTCTTTTTCCCATTGCATATGCTTTCCTGCTTTGTCAAAGATTAATTGACCATATAATTTTTGGTTCATTTTTGGGTTTTCTATTCTGTTCCATTGATCTGTGTGTTGTTTTGTGTCAGTACCATACTGTTTTGATTATGACAGCTTTGTAATACAACTTGAAGTTATGTTTAAGTTATGATACCTCTAGTTTTGTTTTTCTTTTTCAAGATTTCTTTGGCTATTCAGGATATTTTGTGGTTCCATACAATTTTTTTAGGATTGCTTGTTCTAGTTCTGTGAAAAATGCTGTTGGTATTTTGATAAAGATTGCATTAAATCTGTAGATTACTTTGAGTAGTATAGACATTTTAACAATATTTGTTCTTCCAATTCATGAGCATGAAATGTCTTTCTATTTCTTTGTGTCATCTTTAATTTGTTTCATCAGTTTTATAGTTTTCAGAGGATAGGTCTTTCACCTCTTTAAGTTTATTCCTAGGTATCTTATTATTTTTGGTGCAATTATAAGTAAGGCTGTTTGCTTAATTTCTCTTTCTGCTACTTATTAGTATAGAGAAATGCAACACATTTCTGCACATTGATTTTGTATCTTGCCACCTTACTGAATTCATTTATCAGCTCTAGTAGTTTTTTTGGTGGAGTCCTTAGGGTTTTCTATATATAGTATAATGTCTTTTGCAAATAGTGAAGTTTTACTTCTTCTTTACCAATTTGGATGCCTTTTATTCCTTTCTCTTGTCTGATTGCTATGGTTAGGACTTCCAGTACTATGTTGAATAAAAGTGGTGAGAGTGGACATCCTTGTCCTGTTTGTGACTTCAGCTGAGAGCTTTTCCCCAATGAGTATGATGTTAGGTGTGGGTTTTTCATGTAAGGACTTTATTATGTTGAGGTATTGTTACCTCTAAACCTACTTTGTTAAAAGTTTTTATCATGAATGGATGTTGTACTTTGTCAAATGCTTTTTCTGCATCTATTGAAATGATCATATGGTTTTTATCCTTTCTCTCATTGATGTCTCCTTTGTTATTTTTGAGTATAAAAGAATCTCCTGAAAGCTAGTGCCACTTCTCCAGAAAAGCAACTATCAAAATTGACTCAAAAGGAGATAGAAAACCTAAATAGGATAATAAGTACTCAAAAGAAGTCATTCAAAAATATAATCCCATTCCAAAACAGTCCAGGATCAATTAATGATTTTAGAGAAAAATTATATCAAACTTTCATAGAATTAAAAACTCAAGAAACAATTCCTGTGTTTTTGAAGCTTTTTGAGAGCAGAAAAAAAAGACAATAAGGTTCCCAATTTATTTCCAGTTTCTTTTGTTATTAAGAAGTATAGTCCTCAATAAATATAATCAAATATTTAAAAAAATTAAAAAATATAATCAAATATTTATATCGGCTGAATTATAGTCAATATAATCAAAAGGCTATAAAGAATACAAATTTATTTTTGAATTAGCAAACCCTGATGTCAAAACCTAACAAAGATAATACAAGAAATTACAAATTAATATCATTTATAAATACAATAAAATAACAGTATATTAAGATTATATTAGCATAAAATTATATTAAGAGATTTTAATATAAGGTTTTAAAAGATTGAAATATAATCTACTGTATTAATAGTTTAAAGAGTAACAATCCATTATCCTATCATTGCTGAATAAGGCGCTTGGTAAACTATATTCCTATTACGTTTGAATTTTGTATAACTTTGGACCATGCTTTTTTTTTTTAGGCAAATAGTCCAACAAAACATTAGTTTTCAAGATGATATGATAACAACATGAACAATGGTTGGTCACAATAAGAATAGAATGGAAAGGACAGATACAGGAAGTATTTCAAAGGAAAACAATAGGACTTAATGACTGACTGAATTGAGAATGAACGGGAAAGATGAGGTCAAAGACAAATTTGTCACCAAGCATAATAAAATGGAGTTTTGTGTTCCAGCTCTCCAGATGAAATGTTTGTTTTGCCCATTTAAACCTCTTAACATGATGAGTCTTTAATAGTCATATTCTAAATGTTCACAAACATAATATTTCCCAAAGAAACCAAATCATTCACATTCGAAGTAGGATCCCACAACCAGAGCAAAAGGTGAAAATGTAGATAAACAATCTCATTTCTCATTTATTTTTCTGTGTGCCTCTTAATCCCCATTCACCTATTTCACCCATCCCCCTACCCCACCTCCTTGGGCAATCACCAGTTTGTTCTCTGTATTTATGAGTTCATTTCTGTTTCTTGTTTGTTCATTTGGTTTTTCAGATTCCACATATAAGTGAAATCATAACAGTATTTATCTTTATCTGTCTGTAGGTCCATCCATGTTGTCATAAATGGCAAGATCTCATTCTTTTTTTTAATGTTTATTTATTATTGAGAGAGAGAAAGAGAAAGGCAGAGAGAGAAGAAGACAGCCAGGCAGACTCCAAACTGTCAGTGCAGAGCCCAATGTGGGGCTCGAACTCATGAACAGTTAGATCATGACCTGAGCCAAAATCAAGAGTCAGATGCCTAACCAACTGAGCCACCTAGGTGCCCCAAGATCTCATTCTTTTTTATGGCTCTTAGTATTACGTGTGTGTGTGTGTGTGTGTGTGTGTGTGTGTATCTCACATCTTTATCCATTCGTCTATAAATGGACACTTAGGTTGATTCCATACCTTGGCTATTGTAAATAATTTTTCAGTAACATAGGGGTGCATATATCTTTTCAAATTAGTGTTTTTGTTTTCTTTGTGTAAATACCCAGCAGTGGAATTACTGAATTGTATGGTATTTCTATTTTTAATTTCTTGAGGAACCTCCAAACTATTTTCCACAATGGCTGAACCAATTTAGATTCCCACTAACAGAGTACTAAGGTTCCCTTTTTTCCACATCCTCACCAACATTTGTTTCTTGTCTTGTGATACTAGCCATTCTGACTGGTATAAAGTGATATCTCATTGTGGTTTTGATTTTCATTTCCCTGATGATGAGTGATGTTTAGTATCTTTTCATGTGTCTATTGGCCATCTATGTGTCTTCTTTGGAAAAATGTCTCTTCAAGTCTTCTTTCCTTTTTTTTAAAATCAAACTATTTGGTTTTTGGTATTTAATATTATTATTAGTTGAGTTGTAGTATTATTAGCCGAGCTCTTTATATGTTTTGGAAATTAGCCCCTTAATGGATATATCCAACTTAGTAGGTTGCCTTTTTGTTTTATTAGTTGCTTCCTTCACTTTGCAAAACCTTTTTAGTTTGATGTAGTTCCAATAGTTTCTTTGTGCTTTTGTTTCCTTTGCCCAAGGAAACATCTCCAGAAAAATATTGCTATGGCCAAAGTCCAAGAGATTGCTGCCTATATTTTTTTATGAGTTTTATGGTTTCAGGTCTTACATTTAGGTCTTTAATCCATTTGAATTTAATTTTGTGTATGGCGTAAGTGATACAGTTTTATTCTTTTGAATGTAGCTGTCCAGTTTTCACAACACCATTTATTGAAAACTGTCTTTTCCCCATTGTGTATTCTTCCCTCCTTTGTCAAAAATTGACCATATACACACAGGTTTATATCTGGGTTCTCTATTCTATTCTATTGATCTGCGTGTCTGTTTTTGTGTTAATACCATACTGTTTTGATTTCACATTTCTTTGTTGAAACAGAGGTGAACTTTTAACAAGATATCAAATTATAAAAGTTTTATTATTATTAGAACTTTAAAAAAGTAGGTCTTACTCCAGCATTTGTGGCAAAGCTAAGATTAAGGGCTCTGTGACTCTTGCAAGGGCTGCCCTTTGGGGTGGCCTTAACTGTGGTCAGTTAATCTGCATTCCCCATGAGATAGGATGGGCTTTCTCAGTGTCCTGTATACTCTGCTGTCTCCAGATATGATGAGACAGGGTATATAGACCATTACAGAGCATGCCTACATTTAATAGTTACTGGAAGCCATTGCCTATGGTCTCATTTAGGAGAAGCAGAAGTCAAAGTGAATTTTCTTTCAACTAATGGCAACATCTATGTGACCTTGGACATATTATTCCAGTTTAGTGGGCATCAGTCCTCTCATCTATAAAATTAGAATTTCAGTATTCATTCTGTCTATCTGATGGAATGGTTGAAAATATCAAATAAAGCCACAGAAGAAAAATTGCCTTGTGAGTAGTAAACTACTATTAAAATGTCAGATATGCCTTTATAACTTATAAAAATGATTTCCTATAGGATTAACTGAGACCTAACTGGGTAGGGATATGCTATTCTGATTGCAGCATGGATCCCACAAATGGATAGATGAGGAAATGGTACCATCAGGTGACACAGGAGCATTAGATTATTATTTTGGACATAATTCCAAATATTAATAGTACACATATGATGCCATGTAAAGCTCTTGAAAATTTTGCTACCTTGTGCAGAAGGAAGAAAACACTTAAATGTTGGTTTGGTTATGAAAAAAAAAAAACCCACGGAGCTGGCTCATTAACCAGACCCATCAGCCACATGCCTGAAGTGTTAATAATGATTAACCTTTGACAGTACTAGTTCAGTAAAATGTAAAAATTTTAACTTTCAAAATTTCTTTGGGGAATGTGAAGATTAGCTCACTGTGGATGTCAATTAACCAGAACTTAAAAATAAGGTTGACTGATGAATTTGTGAAATGGAGCAAGTTTAAAGTTTTCATCTTTTTCAGTTGCCAAAAAAATTTCAAGTGAATATGGCTTAAAGCGTTTGTCAATAGGAGAGGCGATGCGTTATGTATTAAACAGCCAACCAGAAACAGAGCTGGCACTCATGTTAAACTGGCATCTTTATAAAGGAATGACGGCACCTGATGAATTGGCTATTCAAGCCTTAGAAATATCTCTGATGGAAAGTATATGTAATACTGCAGGGTAAGTGGGAGTGGGGGGTGGGGAGGGAGTGAAATCTTTCAAGAAAAAACTCGCAGAATTTAGAACACTTCTCTTAAACAAGGTTTAAAGCTCTTGTAAAGGGTGAGATCTACTTCTCAAAGCTTAGGCACCTACATGGTTATATATTTTAATTTTCTGTCAGGCTAAAACTTGGCTTGAATACTTACATGCTAGAATACCAAACTGGCCATTTCATTCCCTGTAGCAACCTCTGTATTGTCTAAAAGTTTCTGGCCTTACACTGCCGACTAAGAAGGCCAGTGTGCCTTCCAGAGCCTAGTAGAGCTTCTCACTGCCCCATGGAATGATAGAGGAGTGGCCCTCCCCTGTCCCCCAGATGGTGCTGGTCTAATAGAGATGGTCTCACACTAGCCCAGCTCTCTGCACAGGTAGCAGCGCCCCTCCCTTAATGCTACATCTGGACCAGAGAGCCCCTTTCCTGAGCTTTCTCTTCAGTTTAATGTTCAACGATTACTTCCCCAACACAGCCACTGGTCACACCGAGTTATAAAAGCCAGGGCAACTTCATGCCTTGCTCGTGAGCCCAGGTCACAGACCTAGAATCCCCCCACTTTACTCAAGGTTGTCTTACACTAGGAGCCTTTATGCCCTTCCCTGCCTCTGCTCTTTAACCAAGTCCTTGGACAGTTCTCTTAATTTCAGTTACAGAAGAGCAGATTGTGGGGTGTCAGATTTTCCCCCCAGAGAAGGCCCCGGGACTTACACAAACTGAATTACCTCCTCCCTGGTGTTTAGCTTTGCACATAAGGGATCTCGGTGAACACAACGCTGAGTCACAAATGTTTTATTTCATCTTAACACCAGGAGAGTGACTGCCCAATCACCCTAACCCTGTTTCTAATCCTGAGGGCCACTCAAGCAACCTTTTACAAGCAAAGAAAGCGAGCTACTTTCCGTCAAAAACCCCAAAACCATCAATGGCACTCCCATAACATTATCTATTAGGTTTGCCTGGCTACATTAACTCATACTCCTCTCTGTCATGGAACTTAGAACTACTGCCTAGAGACTTGGCCAGGGAGCACTGAGTGAGGGGGTCCTGTGACCTCCTCCAAACTACCCCTTCCTGATGACCACCAGCCAGCAGGCCCAGCCTGCGCCTACCCCAGAGGGAGTTTCCTGACCTTAGGGGTCGCTCCTCCCAGAATTTGTGGAGAGCCTTTAGTCCTAATCTCAGTTTGATAGTAATGGTCTCAGTATATAAGACTGAGATAACTTAAATTCTGTCATTTCTGCTCAGAGGCTTGATGGGTCCTGATGGAACATTCTCTCCCAGATATCACAGGACTGCTCTTACCAACTCCCACTCCCTGGCCTCCCCACAGAACTTTATTATAAAAGCAAGCTTAGACCACAATTGTTTTCCCATATTTGCTTAATCTCTTACTAGGATACTATTCATTGTGCCAGGACCTATTCTAGTTGCTTCACATACTAGATCAATAAGTCTTGAACACAACTCTAAGGGTTAATATCATCTCCCCTATTTTACTACAAACTGGGACTCAGAGAGGTCAAATCTAGGTCTCAAATCTAAATCCGACTGCCTCTGAAATCTATACTCTTTCCACTGTTTTATTTCTTAAAATAATCGCACCAATTGAACAACATAGTGTTCAAGGTATTATGTGTGTTATCTTGAATTCTGCCAAAGCCTTGCTCTGTGTATGAATTCAGAGCTGTGTCTGTATGGATGCTGCCCTACACCTGGCTCTTGGGCTGACTAAAGTTAAAAATATAGAGGTAAAGGAGGGTAAAGTACAAAGATGATAAATCAAGTTACACAAGGAAGAGCAGGAGGCTACTCCTAAAGAGATAGACAGACTGGTTCTAGAATACAAGAAGGAAAGTATGAGAGAAAAGAAATCTGGAATGATTTTCACGTTCCTCCTTGTTAGTGTTGTCATCGATGGCTACCCTGTAACTAAGTATCAAATGAGCTTCCTGGAAACTAGGTCAATCATCCCCATGGTCATCTTTGAGTTGGATGTGCCTTCCAAGGAGATTTTCAAAAGATTGTTCCTGGAAAAAAAAAAGGAACCAAGGTAATGTGTGTGATGAAAACAATGATAAGGGAATGAACTTTAATCATCCAGAAAAAAATATGTTTTTAACAGCTTTTTTTCCATTCATTCTGTTTCTCTATTAGTTTGCCTTATCCACTGCACAATAGCACACAGATTATAGCAGTCAAAAACTCAAAACACCGCAAAAATATTGATGAGCTTAGGCAATATTATCAAGAACAACATCAGAACTGGTATGTGATTGATGGATTTCACAGCAAATGGTGGGTATGGAATGAAGTCATTAAGAAAGTTCAAATGGTGAATAAATATATGCAGACATACCTGGAAAGAATAAAAGCAGGTAAGAAAACACCTAGTTATTAAAATAGAATAAAATATTCATGTAAAGCCTACACATGCCTGACTCTTGTTGTCATAATTCATTCAATTTGAGCCTTTGTTCCCACGATCTTAACCAGTATTTTGGTACTATCCAATTACTGGAGCATGTAAACTGCTCTAATAAACGACTGCCACTACTCAGGCTCTCATTTATTGAGTTCCTGTGTGAACCTAGCACATAAAAGTAATACATAGCCTCTCACTAGAAGAGTTTATAATGTTTGGGATGCCATGTAAGAAGCTAAGTTTCAGGAATGCCAGTTATTAGGAGAGCAGTGTTCTGTGGAATGACACTTGGCAAACTTTTGTTTATGAATCTAGAATTAAAGTTACTTTTAGTATTTACATCCATTATGGTATTATATAAATGTTGAATCTATAAAAAATCAAGTGTGAGCATAAAATGCCTTTTAATATATATTTGGAGTCAATGGAAGAAAATACATTCCTATAAGTTTCTTGCTTTTTCTCTAAAAATACACAAAAGAAAAGGAAAGTTATCTATATCTGAGATCTCTAAAAAGAGTGATGACTCCAAAGAATTTGTCTGTAGAGACATTTGGTTAGTGACTTTGTTTAACTTTGGGACTATAGAGAAGATGTAATGAGGTATGAGAGCAACATGACTAAGAGAATCTCATGTAAGGAAAAATGCAATGAGGATTCTGCATCATTTAGTCTTGATTTGCTTCATTATTTGGGTATAACCACTATCTCTAGTTCCTGTTTTTCTGCAGACCAGGAATTTGTTTTTCCCTGAGGATTACACGGCATGACAAGTACAAGCAAAGAAAGAATTGAGTTGTGAGAAACCTACTTGATATAAGTTTTGGCTAGCATCACACTAGTAAAACACTCCACCACAGACTTTGAAAGCAAAAATTGTGTCTCATTCATTTCTGTTACCCTATTTCACCCTCCTTGCCTTAGATTGGGTTCCCTGGAAACAGAGTCAAGATTAAAAGTTGTGTCCAGAAGCTTAATCAGAATGTATTCTCAGGATCTGAGTTGCCAGATTCAGCAAACAAAAATACAGGATGCCCAGTTACATTTGGATTTCAGATAAATAACGAATAATTTTTTAGTGTAAATATGTCCCAAATATTGCTAATACTCTAATACTAAAAAAATACTAAAAACTCATCACTGTTAATTTGAAATTTAAACTCCCTGAGCATCCTGTATTTTATCTGGCAACCCTAATCAGGAGATAACAGCGATGGGGAGTGAGGACAATGGAATTGGATGGAGGGAGAAACTGACCTGCTGTGTGGTAGAAACAGAAGCCTCAGCATATAGGGGAGCCCTGGAGCTAGGATTGACCTTCAGAGTGTCCCAAACTGAGGGGAGGACCCAGGTTCTATATCCCTCCATTGGCCTGCCGCTGACCACAGATCAGTCTGGGAGGGAGTTAACCTGTGACAGACGGGCAATTCCCAGGGCAGCTGTGACCCATCAGCACTGATGTTGCCAGCATCTGGGGATGGCCGTGTAAGCCCTGAAGAGGGGTCTGGATGGAGCACCATAGTATCCACTTTATTATTCCATATATACATGCCTCTGACTTGAATAGTTTAATCTGATTGAAGTCTACCCTGTTGCTCTCCTGCTTCAATTTCCACCTAATAATCTAACCTGCACCTGATTGTTTAAAATTAGTTTGACTTCTTTTTTCGTTCCATATTTCCTTTGTATGCTTTTCAAAAGATCCTCTCCTAGGAGGGGGCCAAAGTTTACTCTAATGATATGGAGCAAGGTCAGGGATAGAAGATTAAAGAGACTCCTCCTCATTCTGCTTATTACATTAGAATAAGATTTATAGTTATTGCCAGCTGTCATCAAGAATACCCCAAAATCAGAAGAGATAGTTGAATATCTTTTAGGACTTGTAGTCATGTGATTCTAAATTACCCTGTCACTAAACCTGTCAGGATTGGTGAGGTTAAGCACATCTGAGCTAAAGAGCAATCTAGGATTGTAATACTGTAATACCATATGGTATGGTATTACAGAACTATATAATACTATATGCTTTAATAATACAATATATTATTATGCCATAGTAGTGTACACTTTAGAATAATATTATGACACTGTAGGATTATAATAGTTTAATATTCTTTGTAGGGAAGGAATATTAGGGCTTAGCCTTTTCATCTGTGTCATAAGCAACAGGTGAATAGTCTATTAGTTTATCTATTGCTGTATAACAAATTATTTTAAAACTTAGCAGCATAAAATCATACACACACACACACACACACACACACATGCATGCACAATTTCTGTAGGTCAGGAATCCAGGCACAGTGTAACTGGATTCTCTGCTTAAGGGTCTCTCACAATCCTAATCCAGGTATTGTCTAGGATTATTGTCTCACCTGAAGGCCCAACTGAGAAAGAATCTACTATCACATTTGTTCATGTATTGTTGACAAGATTTCATTCCTTGAGGCTTGTTGGGTTGAGGACCTCCATTCCTTGCTGGCTGTTGGCCAGAGACCACCTTCAGTTCATTCCCATATAGTCCTTTCCAACATGGCAGCTTGTCTTATCAAGTGAACAAGCTGAGAAGGCAAGAAAGAATGCCAACAAGACAGAAGTCATGATATTTTGTCATTGTTTTTCCCAAGCCTGCTGTGATGAAGGGCCACAAACTGGGTGGCTTCAACAACAGAAATTTATTCTTTCACAGTACTGAAGGCTAGAAGCTCAAAATCAGGGTGTGACCAGGGCCATACTCTCTCTGAAGTCTCTAGGGGAGAATCTGTTCCATGTCTTTCTCTTAGCTTCCACTGTTGCCAGCAATCTATTGCATTCCTTGGCTTATAGGTCATCACTCCAATCCTAAGGATAAATTTTATGTTTACACTATCACATAATGAAGTATGGTTTATGCTTCATAATTTTATAGTTAATGTAAGACCTTCTGAGGCATAATAATAATTAAAAAGTATGATTTATGCTTCATAATTTTATAGTTAATTTAAGACTTTCCTTGGCATAGTAATAATTTTTAAAAGGTAAAACTTCTTGCTAGTTAAAGGGACCATTAAAATGTATTAGGGGGTCAAAATTTACTTACTATAATTAAGATGTATAAAAAATAATTTCATTTTCTATAACATCTATTTTTTGGAATCCCCATTCCAATGCAGTATTGGAAAGAAAACTCTTAAACCTGTTCTTTGAAGGACCTTGGGCTCTTCCTTTTTAAAATAGACTCTAAGGGCTCCTGGGTGGTTCAGTCGGTTGAGTGTCCCGACTCAGCTCAGGTCATGATCTCGCAGTCTGTGAGTTCGAGCCCCGTGTCAGGCTCTGTGCTGACAGCTCAGAGCCTGGTGCCTGCTTCGGATTCTGTGTCTCCTTCTCTCTTTGCACACCCCCCTCTCTTGGGCTCTGTCTCTCAAAAATAAATAAACATTAACAGATTTTTTTAAATTAAAATAAAATAGACTCTTTTGGGTTGCCTGGTGGCTCAGTTGGTTAAGCGTCCAACTTCGGCTCAGGTCATGATCTCACGGTTCATGGGTTTGAGCCCCGTCTGAGACTCTGTGCTGACAGCTCAGGGCCTGGAGCCTGCTTCAGATTTTGTGTCCTCTCTCTACCCCTCCCACTCATGCCCTGTCTCTCTCTCTCTCAAAAATAAATAAACATTAAAAAAATAGACTCTTTAGGGTAAACCTAGTCACTTCTGGAAAATGTTTCTTCCCTTCTCATCTGAGCACACGGGGAGGTTTGTGTCAGTAGCATCATGCCAACAAACTATTTGTACTTTTGAAGTCTATCCCATGGAAAAATTTTAAATATGTAGCAAATTTATGTGTGTATGTGTGTGTAAGTGGATATGTATATATGCACATATATCCACACATATATTTATATGGTTTATAACATATATATAATTTACAATAGCTAAGAATTAAAAACAACCAAAACATTCATCAACAGATAAATGACTAAGTAAACTATATGTATATTTATACAATGGAATACTATGCATCAATTAGAAGAAATTAGGTAAATCGTATAAACTGATCTGGAAAGATGTCAAAGACCGTAACTAACTGATAAAAGCAAGTTGCAGAATAATGTTTACAGTATAGTGGCATATGCATACTATATGCAAAAAATAAATGTGTATATGCAAATGTATAGAAAAAAAAGTCTGAAAGAGATACAAACCCAACAGTGGTTACTCTCAGGAGGGATGACGAATTGAGAGGACGAAGGTGTGAAGAGAAACTTAGTTTTTACTCTTTTGTTTGGAATTTTACAATGTGTATGCATTTGTATAATGCATGTGTAATTGCAATTATTTTAACTTCCAAAATCACTGTGTTTTCTATGAATATATAAATATATATATATATATATATATATATATATATATATATATAATAGTTAATCTGTTACTAATAGGAAAAGCTGCCTGCATCGACAAGTTATGTATCACACCTCAAGAACTGATTTCTCGCCTGGGGGAATTTGGACAGTTTTGCCCTATCAGCCTGGCAGAATCATATGAGCTCGTTGATTGCTCTGTAACTGAGTCACTGGAATTTGCAGCAGAGTTCAGAGGCCACTATTATAAAATGAGTTCTCGGGAAAATCTGAATGTAAGTTTGTTCCTAACTCCAAATACTTCCTAGGGAAAGAAAATGCCTGTCTCAGAATTCATCAAATAGGAAGGGGTGGGTGCAGCTGGGAACACCCAGGAACTGGGGACCAGGAGCCCCATTACTGGATCCTGTGACTCTAGGAACAATGAGGCATCTCAGAGGCCAGTCATGAGACTGCACCCCAAGATATATTTTGGCACAAAACAGAGGCTCAGAGTCAGTGAGGGGGCCCTCAGCTTAACAGGTGGAGAGACCCAACAGCAACTCCCACCCGTGGTGGGGTTGCTGAGCATCAGGACTCAGCGCGCAGGTGGTTATGGTTGTGGTTATGGTTGTTATGGTTATGGTTATTCATGGTTGTGAATAAACAGTATATTTTAAACCACTTTTGAAAGAGCAGTTACTCTCCATCCAGGAGATATTTCCCAATCAAGGCAGGTTGCCAAGAAAGGACATAAAACATACTGCTCTAGAGCTGCATTGGTCTCTACAGCAAGCCCTTCCACAGCACATCCTCTCTAAGAAGGAGAACCAAATGGAATATGTCCTGTACTCTGAAATCTGCCCACTGCAAAGAAGGGGGCTCCCTGCACTCCCTCCATGGCAGCCTTCCCTTCCCTCTCCAGTGGCAGCTGCTTCTGCCTCAGCTGGCACCCAGTATGTCTCAGCAAGTTCAAGTCAGCAGCTGAAGGATCTTGTCTTGTTCCTGATGATTGCAAGGTCCTCACAGTCCCAATAATCTGCTTCTTCCCGAAATGCCCAAGTGTCTGTGGGCACTTGTCAGAGCTTCGGTATACGGAACCATCATCAAATATGTCTGTGCACTGTGAAAAAAGAAAAAAAGGTGGGCAGTTAGGGGATTAAGGTCCTAGAGTACACAAGGGAAGTCACAGTCAGTGGAAACTTCTTCATCACTAGAATTCCCTGTATTCCTTACATTTCTGTTTAATGCAACGGAATACAATTCTGTTCTAATATTATGTCTGTAATTTGTTGAGATAAAGGTTGGTAGCTGAAAACCAATCAGATACCTCTGAACATTTCACTTTCCCTGGAAGAATTGAAATTTTTTAAAATTACTTTATTAAGGAGAAATTTCTTTCTTCCTGCATATTTAAATGGCAATCACAGAGTTGTAAAACTGGAAGTGACATTGGAGATCATGTATCTGATCTGCAGCCTCCATTTTGCAGAGTGCTAACTGAAGCTAGAGAGTTAACTCACCTGCTGAACAGCACCCAAGTAGTTAATTACACTGCAGAGCAGGGAGACAGGCCAGCAAGCGACTGTGCACTCTCTGGTGCCTGGCATGTAGTACGAGCTCAAAAAATGTTTTATATGTGAGTGAGTGAGTGAGAGTGAGATCAGGAGACAGATCTTAGATGTCATCACTTCACAGAGTTACTACA
This sequence comes from Cryptoprocta ferox, assembly GCA_028646485.1. Lineage (NCBI taxonomy): Eukaryota > Metazoa > Chordata > Mammalia > Carnivora > Eupleridae > Cryptoprocta > Cryptoprocta ferox. The sequence goes on from CM053577.1 coordinate 50,693,317, forward strand.
AGGATCTTGCCATCAGGGAAGGAGTTCCTGTGGTGCAGAGAGTGGCTCTTGGATGGTTTACTGCTGAAAATGGAGAGAGTGGCAGGAGAGCCTCAGTGGATCTTTGACTGACGGAGCCTCCTGTTTTAAACTGTCTTATTGCTGTCATCATTTTCTTTAGAAATTTTTGAAGAACCCAGAATTGTATGTGCCTCCATTAGCACCTCATTCGCTACCACCTGCCGACATGATTCCCAAAAGGCTGACTCTGTCGGAGCTGAAGAGCCGATTCCCTAAGTGTGCAGAGCTCCAGGGCTACTGTCCAGTGACCTATCAGGATGGAAATCACAGGCAGGTCCTCACCCCCATGGGAGTTTAGGGTGATATGTCTACTCAGAACAGGTAGTTCCTATAACAATCTTAACATTTTGGTTGAAAGGCCACTATTATTTAACTGGAAAATGTTCTATTTCTTCCTTGAAAAAAATCAAACATTTTTGACATTTTATTTACACAATACCGTATATTAATTATACAAGTTTTTATTCTTGTTTGTTTTTCAGATATGAGGCCCTAGTACCTGGTAACATTAACTATGCTTTAGAATATCGTGATCGTATATATATTTGTGAAAGTAGAGAAAAACTCGAGAAATTTTTGAGGTGAGACCATTCACTAAGTTACACATATTGAACATCTTCTATATTCAGTGCACCACGCTCGTGTGTGTGTGTGTGCATAAATATATATTTTGTGTATAGACACACATATGCATACATACATACATGCATATATATATATATATATGAATACATACATGTATAATGATGAATAAGAACTGGTCCGTGCTGTCCCAAAGCCTGAGGCTCTGGGGTAAGATAGACTTTACATACCTGTTAACAAAGAATGTGATGGCATTTAGGGTGGGGGAAATGCCAGGAGTTCTGGAAAAGTGTAGCCCAAAATTCTGACTGAGTTATCTGTTGGAGTGAGGCCTGAATGAGGAGGGGGAATTGGGCGGGTGGAGGGAAAGAGGGACAGGTTCCAAGCAGAGAGACCTACAAACAAACCTGGCCCAGGGGAATCACAGAACTGCCAAGAAATTCACCATGGCTAGACATGATGTGGAGAGGAAGAGGATGGAGTGGTGAATCTGGAGATGGTGAACAGGGTCAGACGGTGGAAGGTCAAGTAAAATCACCATAAATCATTGGAACTTGATACAAAAGGCAGTATGAATACATTGACTGTTTTTGAGTGTTATAATCAAATTTGCTTTGGAGAGAGACCATCATTGGAGTGTTGATAATGGTTTGGAGGCAGGAATGCTAGTGCAGAGGCTATTGGAATGATGTTGTCCAAAATAATACAGCATGTTTGAGGTCACCCATGAAGACTAGTGTGGGCAAAGCAGTGGGCTTCTGACCAACCAAGCCCTGAGAAACACCAACACACAAATGTGAGAAGTGCTTGCAAGGAAAACGATGAAGAAGAACCTACCGAGAGGCGAAGGAGAGCCAGGTCGGGGAGGCTCTGGGTAGGAGAGGAGCGGAGTGCTGAGTGGCCAACAAGTTTAAGTGCTGCCTAGAGGTCATGCAAGACAAGAGCTGAAAAGTATGTCCGATTTAGGTTAGAACAGGTCATTGGTGATCCTGGCAAGAATGGTTTAGTGGAGTGAGGTGAGTGGAAGCCAAGTACAGCGTGCCTCAGAGAGGATGCGAGGTGAGGAAAGACCTTGCCTAGTCCAGAGGTTATACACACACAAATGCCTACAGCAGCCAAGAAGGTGAAGCACCTGAGGGCAGCAGGTTGGAAGTGAGGCCACAGGACATGGTTGCATGCTGTAACTTGGACCGTGCGTGCCCCAAGTGAAGGGAGCGGTGGCTGCCCATCTACCACCAGACATTTCTGTGTTTCACAAGAAGTTGGAAACCGAGTTTCTTTTAAAATATTTTTGCTTTTTTTTAATTTTGTTTTTTAAATTTTGATACAAATTTCTAAAAATTCGATGTGGATCAGATCACATAGTAGTCCGAAAATATTATGAGGAATTTGTGCAGTCCTTTGTGATCTCTCCTACAGCTCACTGTTTGAAGAAGTTTAAAAAGAAAAGACACTGGTTGCTAGAAGTGAGAGAGGACTGATGAAGTGAAGGTGGTTTTTCTTTTTCCTTGTTTTTTTTTTTTTTCAATGGGGATGGTATGAGCGTGTTTAAATGCAGATGGATGGGAAAGAGCCAATAGAGAAGGAAATGCCCAAGGTGAGATGGAGAGAGAAATGACTGTGCTACAGAAACCTGGAGAGAGGCCAGAGGGGGATCCAAAGTCCAGTGGAGAGGGTGGAGACAGCTCTTACATGACGGTAGGCTTCCCCCCACGGGAAGAGAAAGTGTGTACAGCTCTACCGGTGGTGAGCATTTGAGGAAGTGCCATTCAGATGGCTTCTCTTTGTGACATGGCACCTACCTCCAGGGGCTCGGACCTTCTCCCTTGTCACGTTCTCCCCAGTGGAGAAAACCAGCCACTGAGCCATATGTCTTAGTTGGCTCTTGTACATCCACATTCCTATATGCTCACAATGAGTACATGTGTGAGCACCCATCTGATGAACTTTGTGTTCTTAGGTTGCCACAGAGATACTGGAATCAGAAGCTTCCGTACAAACTGCCCCCATTAAAGGAGCCCATACATCTCACGAGTCTTCCTTTGCCTGGATATCTGGAACAGGTTGTTACACGGTTGTCTGTGTGCATATATTAGTAGAGTACAATGGTCTCTTTTTTAACAGTTTTTATTTTGGTAACAATGAAACTGAAGGCAGAGTTTTCTGATTTTAAGCTGTAAATCCACTCTTAACCTATTTTGTGTATGGGTGGGTGTGAAAATAAGAAGTGAGAAAAACCCTTGGTTCTGTAGCTAATTCCCAAATATCTGCAGTAAAATGAAGAGAGAGAGTAGATTGTCATGAAACCATTTACAGTTGACTTGTGGTTAGATTCTTATTTTAAATTTTCTTATTTTTAAATGTGTAATGTGCAGCTTCAGTCTCTGAGAGGTTTAGTCACTGCTCAAAAGTGTTGAGTTGCAAAAGCACCATAGCGAAACCACCAAAGTCATATTTTGACCCAAAACTAGGGGCAAATGCCCCCAAATGCTACTCAAGTCACATTTTACTTATCTAAATATAACTCTTTTTAAACAGAATAAAAGTCATCAGTAATCAATCAACCACTATTTTAAAAGTTTTTTTTTTTTAAAAATTCTAGGGGCACCTGGGTGGCTCAGTCGTTTGAGCGTCCGACTGCGGCTCTGGTCATGATCTCACAGTTCGTGGGTTTGAGCCCCATGTCGGGCTCTGTGCTGGCAGCTCAGAGCCTGGAGCCTGCTTCGGATTCTGTGTCTCCCTCTCTCTCTCTGCCCTTCCCCGATCACGCTGTCTCTCTCTGTCTCTCAAAAATAAATAAATGTTTAAAAAATTTTTTTAATTCTATAAAATTAATGCCTGGGGCATAATTTCATACCTTTTCCACAAATTCTTAACCACTTCATTTTTTCGACTTGCCTAGATGGTGAGCCTTCCATCTGGTTTAGTATCAAAAGGCAAGATGAGTCTCACCCAGAGAGGAGTATTCTCATAGAAGGCCACATTTTATCAGGAGGGCCTCACATCTTCTTTGCCTGCTCAGGGCTCCAGAATTTTTACTACAGCAACAACTGTGGTCTCTGGAATTCCTTGCCAGGTGGTCAGGGGTCCTGATAGCAGAGGCAATCTGGCCAGCTCTGGCAATGGAAGCAGAAAATAGGCCAAGACAATTTAGAGCCCAGGGACCCCTTCTTTCATCTTTAACATTTTGTTATGAAAAATGTCAGATGCAAAAATAGAATTGTGCGATGAAACCCATGTATCCATCACCTTCCTGACATTCAGCCAATTTGTAATTTCCATTCTTCCTAATCAAAAGTACTTTGTGTTCCTTTCCTGTTGGTTAAGTGGGCATCTAACCACCTTTATAAGCCCCATCCCCAACCCCCAGAGGCTATTTGAGGCAAAAAATAGCCTCTTTATCTATTTGCCACTAAGAAAAGAAACCAAATTCAAATATACACATGATTTACATTGTTCCTTACGTGCAGGGTATCGCAACTTCACTAATTAAAGCAATGAATGCAGCAGGATGCTTAAAGCCCAAATTCCCCTTCTTAAGTGTAAAGAGATCTGCACTGCTATTTATAGCATTTCACCTAAAAGGTATGTCTTCTTTAATGATATGCTACTTGGCACTAATTTAACACTAATTGTAGTATACATGATAAATACATAGGATTGTAGAGCTGGATCGGTTGTCTGCATTGATTGTGTGTGTGTGTGTGTGTGTGTGTGTGTGTGTGTGTGTGTGTGTGTTGATAGCAAATATTTTGATGAAAATATCAAAATTGAGTTTCTAGTTTTTAAAGCAAGGATTACAAGTAATATAATCGGCTCTCAATAATCCATGCCGTAGAGAAAGGTGAATAGAGGCAATTACTATCTAAAATGGAATAATCCCTAAATCTTCCGTGGGATTTGGATATCGTCTCAGCTATGGCTGTGCAACTGTCTCACACACATAGTTCTCTTTCTTTTTAATTTAATGATTCACTAACCTAATAGAAAACATTCACAGTTCTGTGAAATTTTCTACAGCCTTCAATCCCAACGGTTCTGAATATACAAGAAGGAAGTATAAGAAGAAGATGGACCAATTTTTGGAGAGATGTGAACTCATTACATACCTGGGTGCCAAAATGACCAAAAAATACAAGGAACCTCAGTTTAGAGCCATTGACTTTGACCATAAATTACAGACCTTTCTCTCTCTTAAAAATATCGACCCAGTTAATGCATAGTTTGCTTGGGTAACTGCAACGAGTTATCTGAACATCAAGACTTATCTGAAAGGGCTAGAAGGAAATAGGTTGACACTCTGGCCGTCTCTGCTGTACTTTTCCCTTCTGAGTGATATGCCCGGGCTTACCAGCCCTCCAATGGACTCAAAGCACTGCTGGCCAGAAACCAGTGCTCCTTCCTCTATAAGCATAACTCTTAACATAATTTACAAATTATTGTGCTTTGCCTGAACATTCCTGCTTTAACAAAACAGTTATTCCACTTAGAATCAGTAACTCACTTTTACTTAATAAATCTATTGCTCAATTTCCTTTTTAACATTTTCAGTCCCTGTTAAAGAAAATTGCTCAGTGTTAGAAAGCTTTAAGAAACGAAATTAACATTGATATAAATAAAATAGAAATACTGGGTACACTTTCAACATAAAGAGTTGTTTGTAAACTTCCTAAACGTAGGACACTTTATCATTTTCCCAACAAAATAAATGCATTTGAGATAACTAAATGGCTGCCTCTTTTCTTTTTCTTAAGCATTCAAGAAGCAAGCTTTATCCATTATTTTGTAATTAGAAATCACCTGCAGTTTTGAGAATGATGAAATCTAGAGTCTTATGTGACATTAACCCAGATGTATGTTAGAGGAAAACTTACTAGATTGTATTTGAATGAGATTTTAAAAATAAGATTATCAATTTTTTAGCAGCAGTATAAGAAATCTCAGATATGAAATATCAAGATTGGCTGTTCAAAAAATAAAAAATACAATGTTTGTGTAATCTTAGGTAGATCTCAGGGTCTCTAAGCCTTTGTTTCTTAATCTCTAAAATGAGTGATTTAGTTCTTTTTTTCCAGCTTTATTGATGTATAATTGACAAAATTATATATATTTAAAGTGCTCAACGTCATGATTTTGATATAGGTATACACTGTGAAATATGTCCCACAATCAAGTTAATTGACTCATCCATCTCCTTACATACTTTGTGTGTGTCTCCATGTGTATATAGTGAGAACCCTTAAGGGCCACACTGTTAGCAAAATTTGAGTATACAGTACAGTATTATTAACTGTAGTCCCACACTGTACATTAGATCCTCAGAATTTATTCCTATAATAATTGAAAGTTTGTACCTTTTAACCAATATCTCCCCATTTCTCACCCTACCCCCCCACCAGCCCTTGGCAACCACCATTCTACTCTCTGCTTCTATGAGCTTGACCTTTTTGGGTGTTTTGGATTCCATATGTATGATACCATACAGTATTTGTGTTTCTCTGTCTGGCATATTTCACTTAGTATAATGTCCTTCAGATTCATCCATGTTGTCTTTGTCCCTATAATTTTAGAAATGTTAAAAACTAGAAGGCTGTTCTATATATTTTTGTATGTTTTCATAATCAAATAATGTTTAAACAAAAGCTAGAAGCCTATTGTAAAAGTTAAGAAAAATCCCCAAAGCCTTTGAACTATTGCTGATATACCCATAGGTAAATCTATACTTTTTCAAGAGACTGGGAGCTGTCAGCAGCTACCAAGTTTTGCTGGCAACGGAAGGCCCCACGCATCCTTCTTCCCTTCCTAGTTCTTAACACCTGCGATTTACCATCTTTCCGTGGTAAAGGGGAACTCTTGTATTCTTAACCAGATACTGATGTCCTCAGTCTTCCTCAGCCCATGGTATTAGGAGTTTCCTTTAGCAAGTAAAACCAACTTTATTGCTTCAGTGACCTCACCTTTATGACAGGCAGCAGCCCCTGCAAAGTGCCCCCAAGCATTTCTTGGGTCCTCCAGAGAGCATCTCACAGGCTCCAGGGCAAGTCCACACCCACTGGACATCTGCTATCTCTGGTAGATTATGTTCTCTGATATGGCTCTATAAGAACTCTATAAACCCAAAGGTAGTCTAATTCCTCATCTTTTTTTCTGGAGCTGCAGAGTTCCGCACAGAAGTGGGGTGAATGCCCTTTCTCTCCTGAGGAGAGAGAAGCTTAGTCCCTGAGCTGAGTCAGGGACCAAAGGTCACATGATTCTCCCTTTTCATCCCTTTCTCCACAGGGTCTCTTTTGAGTAAATCTATGTAATGTAGTGCAACAGATATGAGCATTGGGCAGGGCAGGGGGAATCAAATTTTCTAAAGGAGCCTACAGATCTGGACATTCTAGGTCCCTACACTCACATGCAAATATAGTTACACACAGGACCCTATTTAGAATAACTACAGACAGGGCTACCATTTCCAGGCTGTTCCTTATGTGCCAGATGGTGCGCTACTGGCTTTACATACATTATCTCATTGAATTCTTTCCACATTGCACTTATACATGGGAGAAGATGTTCTTAACTCAAGATTATATAAGTAGGAGAATCCAGATTCAGCCTACCCCAGACACTTGCTCTTCCTTACCATCTCCTACACTGTGAGGACAACTTGGAAATCACTGTCATGGTGTCAGTCAGTGTTCCTAGGGCCTTTCACTGGCCTGATTCCTTTGTACACTCACGTATGCGTGCGTGTGTGTGTGCATATGTGTATACTTTAGAGTATAAAAATATTATAGAAAACTCAGAAAAATCTTCTCCCTGGAGCTCAAGAACCCCCTAGCTCCACCCCCTTCGTGTACTTACACGCCACCTATAATGTTTGCAAGTTGTTTTTTTTTAGCAAGTTAGATCCAGGAGTCTGTGTCCCAAGAAGGGAGAATTGCATTTCTGCCATGAAAAAGGAGAACATGCATCATTTTAAGACATGTTATTAAAATCCTCCTTTTGTTCAGAAATTGTGTTTTTATATTATTATAAATCTTCCATCAACCAGTGCCCTGAATATGATGAAAGAATATTCTGACTGGATGTTCAGAGTCCCTGAATTTTTTCCCTGAGTTAAGCAGCAGGAGGGGGAGACCAGCCCACGGTGTTCACATGGGCTCAAAACTCCCATCCTCAGGGTGCCTGAGTTGCTCAGTCAGTTAAGCGTCCAACTTCGGCTCAGGTCATGATCTCATGGTTCGTGGGTTCGAGTCCTGTGTTGGGCTCTGTGCTGACAGCTCAGAGCCTGGAGCCTGCTTCAGATTCTGTGTCTCCCTTGCTCTCTGCACCTCCCCCACTCATCCTCTGACTCTCTCTCAAAATAAGTAAACATTAAAAAAAACTTTTTTTAATTAAAAAACAACTCCCATCCTCAAGGTTACCACCCTCAACTTAGCACTTCAGGCCAAGGCTGAGGCAGTGCCCATTTGACAGACCTTAAGACAAAAAGTAACATAACTACAGTAAATAAAGTGTGGAAAATAGGGAAAAGATTTTGTACTTCCTTTCCTTTCTTTTTCTTAATGGTTCCAGTCAGATCCATCAAGTAAATATACTATACTTGATCATTCCTGGTGCTAGACTGTGTGCTGTTATACTATATTAAAAACTGCTGTGCTGAACCTTTTTTTCCCCATATTTGGGATTATTAGCCTGATACAAATTCTGAGAAATAAACGTACTAGGTGAAAGGGCATGAATTTAAAAAATGAAGAAGATAATGCCAAATGATAGTAAAGGAGTAATAAAATCGGTGTCCTTGGGCATTCTTGGAAGCAGCATGTATAGCTGTAGTCATTTTGTAAGGCAGTTTACTGATAGGAATTATGGCTCACAAGAATAAGTGGGTGAAAAGCAGACCCTTGTTGCTTTTATTCAAATTAATAGCAACACTGGACATTCTTACAGATGTTAATCACCAGTTGCATTTCCTCTTTCATGACTTGTTTCTTCCTGCCCTTTGCCTCTTACTCACTGGGTATTTTTTAATTGTTTTGCATGAGCTTTTTATGTAATATACACATCAATCATTCATATTTGCAGTAAATAAATCCTATTTTTTTATCAAAGTAAAACGTGTTCATCTTTATTTTATGATACTGAATATTTTTCTAAGCTCTAGAAGTTCTTCCATCTTCAAAAATTTAATAAATATTCTACTCTGTTTTCTTCCACTGGGTGTGTGCTTGCGTGTGTATGTGTTTGTATTTAAGTCTTTAATGCTTCTAGAAACCATTTAGGGATATGATATGAGCTGTGGTTTTAAATTCATCAAAACTCGAAGTACTAAATACTGTAGTTTTAAAACATTTTATCTTGGGGCACCTGGGTGGCTTAGTCAGTTGAACATCCGACTTCAGATCGGGTCATGATCTCACAGTTAGTGAGTACAAGCCCCACATCGGGCTCTGTGCTGACAGCTCAGAGCCTGGAGCCTACTTAGGATTCTGTGTCTACCTCTCTCTGCCCCTTCCCCACTTGTGCATGTGGGCGCGCTCTCTCTCTTTCTCTCTCTCTCAAAAAATGAATAAACATTAATAATAATAATAAAAACATTTTATTTTATTATGTATATTTCATTTATTACCAATTCATTTATTAAAAGTTTTCATAAATTTGGTGGTGAAGGGGAAGTTCAAGAACAGAGAAAGAAATGAGGGATATATTTTACATATGCATGCCTCTGGCTAGTGTTTGGTGTTTTTGTTTTTGTTTTTAGTTTTAGTTTTAGTGTTTTTGTTTTTACAAATGAAGGCCTGACTAGAGATATATCTACAAAGCCTGAAAGCCCTTAATTATTGGTGGTTCTGGGAAGAATTCTTAGAGGGGTAACCTCTGAATTAAATCAACCTTTCAGAATCAAGGCAGGTAAAAACAGAGAAAAAATAAAAATTGAGATTCTAACCACACGGTGAAAGACATTCCAGGAATAAACAAACATGTGTATTTACCAAACCTGTGAGCCAAGTATGTTGAAGATTACTCAGTCTATACAAGCATGTGTATACTTATAAGAAACTCTCCCAGTCAAGTCTAGGGTAGGAAATAAAAATGTAAACAGGTACACATCCCACCTCTATGAGATGCAGGAGAATGGGGCCTCAAAACTGGAGCACTACTGAATTAGTGTTGTAAAATCTCTGTAAAGTGATCTCTTGTCCCTATAAAGATGCCCTACTGGCACTGAATAGTGTCAATTACTCTTCTGTTCCCCTGAAATCCGTTTAAGACATAAACTTTGGACTATAGTTTCTGCCTGCTACAGTCAACCATTATAGCCTGCAAGGATGTTTTGATGCCCTTCATAATGACAAAGGACTTCTACCAACCTCTAAGCTAGATGATCATGACCTCCTCCTTCCTTTAAACTCCTGCTGGGTTCTCCACTGACCCAATTCACCCAGAAGCCAGTAGATACTGGGCTTTGTTGTAGTCCCTGCAGCTTCCAGGGCCTAAAGATGGGGGAAAAGGGTGGAGATTGAATTGTAGGAGAAAGAGAAAAAAAAACCTGGATAGCCTCTTATCTATCAATATTTACTCTGTAAGTGATCTTATAATAATTTATAATCTATACTCTGATAACTCCAATATTAATATTAATATCTCAAATTCTGCTCTCACCTCTGAACTCCAGACTCTTCTCTACATCTGCCTACTGTATATCTTTACTTGGTTATCTAGCTGACATCTGAAATTTAAAATGTCCACCCCGTACTTGCTATTCACCCAACTTCTCTTTCTCCAGTTTTCTCTCAGATTAGTTAATGGTAATACTGTACACTCAGTTGATTTGGTCCCAAACCTAGGGATGAACGTGGATTGTATTCTTTTCTTCACTCCCCACATCTACTCTCTCAGCAAGTCCTATTGAAGACTATCTCCATGAGTCTGGGCTCTTCTCACATTTTGTACCACTTTTACTGACTTTCCATGCTTCTGTTCCTATTCCTCTAGGATCTGCCTCCATCTAGCACCTGGAGCAGTCTTTAAATAAATAAATCAGATTTCATCATTCCCTTTTAAAAATCTTCCTATGGCTTCCCACTTCAATTGAAATAAAATCCAGACACTTTACTCTTATCATATGTGTGGTTAATTGTATATGTCAACTTGGAGGGTAGTTTTGGATGAGATTCAAATGTAAATCAGTGAACTAAACTAAGAAGATTGCCCTCCATAATGTGGGTGGGCCTTATCTAATTAGTTTAAGGCCCAAATAGAACACAAAGGGCAGCCTACGTGAGTAAGAGAGAATTCCCCAGCAATTTGCCTCAGACTTCCTTTGCACTGTCAAGTCTTCAGAGTCTCAAGCCTGTCAGCTGACACTGTGATTTCAGACTTCCCAGCCTCCATAATCATTGAGCCATTTCCTTTTAATAAATGTAAATCTCTCTATATATCCCCTTGGTTTTGTTTACCTGGAGAACTCTGGCTCATATAGCATAAAACACCTTGCATAACCTAATTCTGCATAACTTTTCAACATCTTCTCCATTCTTTTTTATCTGTTCCTTCTTTTGGATTGACTAGATCATTTTAATTCCATGTCTCCTTTAAAGTTTTCAAAGGTATGCACTCCATTTCTATCCACTGAGTAGCTGTCACTACTCTTAACATGCATGCTTAGTCTGAAGGTAATCAATATTTCTGTCCTTAAAACATTTACTACTATTCACCAGCTTGCCATCTTAAATGCTATTTTATTCAATATTTCAGATATATTTTCTTATCCAAATTAAACATTTTCTTTTCATAATCAGTGTTTAGATTTCCCTCATGTTTGCTGTTTTTCTGTCTGTCAGCACTCTGTCTTACATCTCAGATTTTCCTTGTAGGGTTATTTCCCTTCCTATAATAGGGGTTTGTTGGGGATTAATGGTTTCAATTTTTGTTTGTCTTAAAATTGTTTTGATTTTGTCCTTGCTCCTTATGATAATATCATGGTATATAAAACACAGAAATAGACAATCTCAATAGGCTATATCTATTTTAAAAATTGAATCAGAATAGAAAGTACCAGGCCCAGCTGGTTCACTGGTAAATTCTATTAAACATTTAAGGAAAAAATTATATCACTTCTCTACAATCTCTTTCAGAAGATAGAGGCAGAAGGCTGTTTCCTAACTCATGCTACGTACCACTACCCTAGTACCCTAATACCAAAACCGGACAATGACATTACAAGATAAGAAAACTACAGACCAATATCTCTCATGAACGTGGATGTAAAAACCCTCAACAAAATATTAGCAAATTGAATCCAATAAGTATTAAAAAAAAATTATACACCACAACCAAGTGGAATTTATCCCAGGTATGCAAGGCTGGTTCAACATTCAAAATTCAATTAGTGTAATCCACCACATTAATAGGCTAAAGAAAAAAAAAAAACATATGATCATATAAATAGATGCAGGAAAGGCATTTAACAAAATCTGACACTCATTCATAATAGAAACTCTCAGTGAACTAAGAATAGAAGACAACATCAACTTGATAAAGATCATTTATTATAAACTGCAGCTTATACCATACTTAATGGTGAGAAAATAGAAGGTTCCCCACTAAGATCAAAAATAAAGTAAGGATGTTCCTTCTTACCACTCTTTTTCAACATCATACTGAAAGTCCTAACTAATGTACTAATACAAGAAAAAGAAATGAAAGATATATTGATTGAGAAGGAAGAAACAAAATTGTCTTTGTTCACAGATGACATGATCATCTACATAGAAAATACAAAAGAATCAACAATAACAACAAAAAACCTGGAATTAATAAGTGATTATAGCAAAGTTGCAGTATACAATGTTAGTACATAAAAGTCAATCACTTTCATATATGCCAACAATGAACAAATGGAATATGAATTTGAAAACACAATACCACTTATATTAGCATCCAAATCAAATACGTATATGTAAATCTAGCAAAATATGTACAATATCTATATGAAGAAAACTTCAAAACTCTATTGAATGAAATCAAAGAACTAAATAAATGGAGAGATATTCCATGTTCCTGGATACTAAGACTCAATGTTGTCAAGATGTCAGTTCCTCCCAACTTGATCTGTATATTCAGTGCAATCCCAATCAAAATTTCAGGGAGTTATTTTATGGATACTAACAAATGGATTCTAAAGTTTACATGGAGAGGCAAAAGACCCAGAAGAGCCAGCATAATATTGAAGGAAAATAACAAAGTCAGAGAACTAACACCACCCAACTTCAAGACTTATTACAAGGCTACAGTAATTAAGACAGTGTGGTATTGTCAAAAGAATATACAAATAGATCAGCAGAACAGAAAAGAGATCCCACATAATTATATATAGTCAACTGATCTTTGATAAAGGAGCAAAGACAATACACTAGAACAAAGCTAGTCTTTTCAACAAATGGTGCTGGAACAACTGGACATCCACATGGAAAAAAATGAATCTAGACACAGACTTTACACCCTTCACAAAATCATCTCAAAATGGAGCACAGATCAAAATGTAAAATGCAAAACCATAAAATCCCTAGAAGATAACATGGGAAAAAACCTAGATGACCCTGAGTATGGCAATGACTTTTTACACACAACACCAAAGGCATGATCCATGAAAGAAATTATTGATAAGCTGGACTTATTAAAATGAAAAACTTCTGCTCTGCAAAGACTCTGTCAAGAAAATGAGAAGATAGGGGCGCCTGGGTGGCTCAGTTAGTTAAGCAACTAATGCTTGATTTTGGCCCAGGTCATGATCTCACAGTTCATGAGATGGAGCCCTGCATTCGGCTTTGCTCTGACAGTGGGACACCTGCTTGGGACTCTCTCTTTCTTTCTGCTCCACCCCTGCTCTCTCTCTCTTTCTCTCTCTCTCTTAAAATAAATAAACTTAAAAAAAGAAAAGAAAAGAATGAGAAACCACAGACCAGGAGAAAATACTTGCAAAAATATGTATCTGATTAAAGACTATTATTCAAAATATACAAAGAACTCTTAAAACTCAACAATAAGAAAATGAATAACCCAGTCTAAAAATGAGCAACAGACCTGAACAGACAATTCACCAAAGAATATATGCAGATGGAAAATACCCACATGAAAAGATGCTCCACATAATGTCATTAGGGAAATGCCAAATTTAAACAACAACAAGATTTCCATGGCTCCAAGGCTAATTTACTATGCTTATTTCAATTCCCCCTATTTTTGGCCCCTAACTTTCTTTTAAGCTCTGTTATACATTTTCTGTTGTCATTTCTGGCTATCCTGTAATAGAACTGCTTTTCGTAACTTTCATAAAAGGCTTTCATAATTTAACTTCCCATATTGTCAGAATCAGACATACTTTCCAATGAAAATTGTCAGATAAAACACAGGATGCTCAATTAAATTTAAATTTCAGATAATCACATAATTTTTTCAGTATAAGAATGTCCCATGCTGTATTATTCATTGTTTACCTGAAATTCAAGTTTTGCTGGATGTCCTATGTTTTTATTGGCAAAATCTGACAACCTTGCTTCCAATCATCTCCTGCCATCCTTCCCCCTCATTGACTGTGCTCCAGGCACACAGGCCTTTCTGTCCCTCAATAGTAGCAAGCTCATTTCCAGTCTCAGAGCCTTTATGTTTGCTTTTCCCTTACCTGGAACATTCTTATTCCAGGTCTTTATATAAAAGATGGCTCCATATCATTTAGATCTCAGCTCAATGTCACCCTACTACCTTCACTTTCCCTGCCAGTCCTCATCATCAGTCCTTATAAAGCATAACACTTTCTGAAGTTATATTATGTGTTTACTTGTATTTTTGTCCTTTCTCCTCTTAGTAGAATGTAGGCCTCATGAGGGCAAGGGCCTCGTTGCTGTATCCCCAGCACCTGACACAGAGCCTGGCACTTAATAGGCACTGAATAAATGTTTGTCAGATGAATAATTGGTGAAGATCTGCTGAAGGGAGAACTGGCCATAACCAAAAAAGAACAACAACAAATATCTCAAGAAAAGTCAACATGGAACCTAAACAAAGTCTCTGCGATGAGTGGCAGATGCTGGAAGATCCCCCCAGACCCACCTCCTTTTACAGAGCTTGGCTATAGGGGGCAGTGACTAAAACAGGCAGTGAGAGTGTCTGGCGTAACTGGGCCCTGAGTTCTTTTAGGCTGTTGGACTGAGGGCCTCTGTAGGAGCAGTGTTTTTCCTGCAGTTCTGTGACAGTGAGAAGTAATGGGGCCGCTGGTCCTCAGACGGACTTCTCTTTCTGCTGACGTAGAAGTCAGGCAGAGCACCCCATCCTACTTGGACCCCCACAAATCCTGGGGTTTAGAGGCAATTCAGGACAAAGGGAACACCTCAGAGAAGGGGCTGTGATACAAACTAGTAAAATTTTAAAAGAGCCAGGCTGGTCTGAGTAACGATAATGACAATTTTAATCATAATAGATATGAATTAAACCAGACACTAAATCCATTACCTACCTAATCTTGTTTACCCAACCTAGCTGACGCTAGTGTTAACACCTCCATTTTACAGGTAAGGTAAACAAGATTGAGAGGATAAGCAATCCGCCCATGATCACTAAGTACTCAGATCTGTCTGACTAGATAGGGCGCCTCTCTTCACTCCCTTGGACTCGGCACTGTAAGTGGAAAGGAAAAGGAGAAGACAGATATGAAAAATAATTAAGATGCACATAATAATTATTATTAGCATTACATGATGACAATGATGATAATGGTACTGAATGTAAAGGCGATTTCATTCACTCCTCGCGCAGTGGAGACCTTAACGCGAGCTTCGGCATCTGGGAAGAGACAAAACTGATTAAGGTGTCGGTGAGATGTACCTAACATGACATAAAACTTCCACAATTGCCGAGAGACAACGCCACGCCCCATCCACCGCCCCCAACTCTCGGCAAATCCTGAACCCGCCCGGGATCTCCGGGCGGCGCAGCCCTGCCCCTCCCCGCCCCGGGCGCCTCCGCAGGCCACGTGGTCCGGCGTCCGCGCGCAGGCTCCCGGCGCCGGCGCTTCCGGGTTGGCGGCGGCGGCGGCGGCGCAGGGGCAGGAGTCCGGGCGACGCAGGCACCCCGGCGGCAGGTTCTGCGGAGCAAGGGGCCTGGGCGGCCTTGGCTCGGGTGCGCCAGCCGGGCAACCGGGTGGGCCGGCCGCGATCCGGACCCTGCCGGGCACCCCGAGAGGTAGGTCCACCTGAGCCCGCTGTCCCGGGGCGCGGGACCCGTGGCCGTGGTGAGTGCTGCCCAGCCGTATGCTCCCCTGTCCAGCCCGAGGGGCCCAGGCCGGCAGTGGGGGCCTCCCCCGCGTCCTGCTCCCCGCTCCGCTGGCCCGGGTCCCCGGGGAATCGTCTGCCCGCCGCTCGCGGAGCTGTCTGGCGTCAGCCTGGGCGATCGTGCCATCCTTCCGAAGCGAGGCCCGATGCGCCTTAGGTTATTAATTCATTGCAGCTACCCCCAAATTCATTTTGTACATTTTCTTGGCCCCTTTAATATGTTTTCACAGATGAAATGCTTAATAATGCGTGAAATAGAGACACTGTAGTTCCCATTCTGATTGTGTGAGCAACTATGGAAAGTTGGTACTGAGGAAGGACTTTAGAGATGGTTGATTCCCGTTCCTTCATTTTACAGAGGAGAAAACAGACCCTGAGAAGCAATATGGATCTTGGAGACTCGCCCAACTAGGTAACAGTACAAGGATGAGAATCCCAAGCTAAGTTTTTCTTAAATCGACTTCTGAAAGTGGCAAATGGTAAAATTCAGTTAACAGTGTGAAGTGAATAGTAGGTTTGTTTGGGCTAGGATTAACCTTTGTGGGATGATGCTTCCTCGGCTTTAATCATTATTTGCTTATTTCAGGCTTAATGCTGCTTGGCTTCTAAAGAAAATGGCAGAAACATCATCAGAGCCTTCTGGGCAGCTTGTTGTACATTCGGACACTCACAGTGACACTGTTCTGGCTAGTTTTGAGGATCAGCGGAAGAAAGGCTTTCTCTGTGACATCACTTTAATTGTGGAGAATGTGCATTTCCGGGCTCACAAAGCCTTGCTTGCTGCCAGTAGTGAATACTTCTCAATGATGTTTGCTGAAGAGGGGGAGATTGGTCAGTCCATTTATATGCTGGAAGGCATGGTTGCGGACACCTTTGGTATGCTGCTGGAATTTATCTACACGGGGTGTCTCCAGGCCAGTGAGAAAAGTACAGAGCAGGTCCTGGCTACCGCTCAGTTCTTAAAAGTCTATGACCTGGTAAAGGCTTACACAGATTTCCAAAATAATCATAGCTCCCCAAAGCCAACGACTTTGAGCACTGCTGGTGCCCCTGTGGTTGTTATTTCTAATAAGAAAAATGATCCTCCAAAGCGGAAACGGGGAAGGCCAAGAAAAGTCAACAGTTTGCAGGAGGGGAAATCACAACTGGCTGCAGAGGAAGAAATACAGCTGAGAGTAAACAATTCAGTTCAAAATAGACATAACTTTGTGGTGAAAGAGGGAGACGGTGGGGTACTGAATGAACAGAGTCCAGCAAAAGACACAGAAGATTGTGAGCCAGGTAGAGGGGAGGAAGCACCCGCTGAAAAAGATGAGAATTGCGATCCTAAGACCCAGGACGGGCAGGACAGCCAGAGTCGGTACAGCAAGAGGAGGATTCGGAGGTCCGTCAAACTGAAAGATTACAAACTTGTTGGGGACGAAGATGACCAGAGTTCAGCCAGAAGGGTCTGTGGAAGGAGAAAGCGCCCCGGCGGCCCTGAGGCCTGTTGTAAGGACTGTGGCAAAGTGTTTAAGTACAATCACTTTTTGGCAATCCACCAGAGGAGCCACACAGGTAATTATACTTTCGCAGCTTACTGGAACGTGTTTGGGAGTAATGATGACAATGACAGCTTTCATTTATTGTGCAACTTCTGTGTGATGGGCATTATAATAAGGACTTTATACATGTTACTGCGTTTAATTCTCACAACAATCCTACGAGGTAGGGAGTGTTATCCCCGTTGTACAGATGAAGAGACCGAGTCCTAGAAATAACTTGCCCAGGTCATCCATGTAGAGACAGAGGTGGGATTTGAACCCAGGTAGCCTGATTGTAGAACCCTGTTCTTACTTGGAGTTGTTCGTTCAAGCCTTTAATGCCCAGGTATCACACTCTAGCCAGATTTACTCTGCTTTCTGATTCTTGAACATTTTTCATCTTGACCACAGCTGTGCTTTTGCCGAGGTCTGTCTGGACAGCTTTCCCACTCAGCCATCTAGCTGTGAATGTCTTCTCCTGTTTGGTCCCTCTAACCGAGTGCTGGCCAATAGACTCTAACCCAGCGCTGGCCAATAGACCCTTTTGTGAAATTGGAAACGTTCTCTATTTGCGCTGTCCAATATGGTGGCCACTAGCCACATGTGATTTTGAGTACTTGACATGTAGTGAGTATGATGAGGAACTGAATTTTTAAAATTAATTTAAATGGCACCATACTGGACAGTGCAGCCCTGGCAGAAATCCCTTCCTCCTTTGAGCCTTCCCTCTCTTACACACTGAACTCACTCTCTTTTGGGTCGGGCTGTAGTTACCAGTTAAATACCCCTAAACCTAATTGTAAGCTTAAGTATAGGGACTAGTAGTTAAGTCTCCTCCTCCCACAGCTTGCTGTCACCTGACCCAGCAGCATCTAGCCCTGTGGTTCTCACCCTGGCCACACATTAAACATTTTTTTTTGATGTTTGTTTATTTTTGAGCGAGAGAGAGACAAAGTGTGAAAGGGGGGAAGGGCAGAGAGAGGGAGACACAGAATCTGAAACAGACTCCAGGCTCTGTTGTCAGCACAGAGCTCGATGTGGGGCTTGAACTCCAGAACGGCAAGATCGTGACCTAGGCCAAAGTTGGATGCTTAACCGACTGAGCCATCCAGATACTCCCCGGCCACACATTAGAAATACCTAGGGAGCTTCTAAAACTACCAGTGACTGGGCACCAGCCCCAGAGCTTCTGATTTAATTGGAGCCTTGGTTCGAAGGATAGATTGAGAACCTTGAATTCTGGTTCTTTAAACAAAGTAGACATTTGGGAAATATTTGTTGAACTATAATAGAGGCTAGTTTAAAGAGTTAAATAGTTCTGTAAGATTCATTAAGGAAAACAGCATGTAGAATCTTACCTCTTGTGCCCAGTGTTCTGAAATTTTGCAGTGAATCACTTTAGTGATTTTCATCCATTTCAATGGCTAACAGTAGATACATACAGTTTGGAAACTGTCTTTCAGTTCCAGAAAATTCTTGGGAAGTATTTTAGGGATGATTTCTCCTGTCAGTTTTCTGTGCTCTCTCTTTCTGGAACTCCCTGCTGTCTGGATGTCGAATCTCCAGACCCATCCTCCAGTGTCCTTATCTCCTGTTTCCCATCACTATTGGCTCTACTTTCTGGGAGATATCCCCTTTATCTTTCAACACTTAAAGATTTGTTTCTACTCTGTTTTACTTTTAGAAGCCCCTTTTTATTCTCTAAATTCCTTTTTTTTTTAAATTTTTAAATGTTTATTTTTGAGAGAGACAGAGCACAAGTTGGGGAGGGGCAGAGAAAGCGGGAGACACAGAATCCCAAGCAGACTCCAGGCTCTGAGCTGTCAGCACAGAGCCCAATGCAGGCCTCGAACTCATGAACCATAAGACCATGACCTGAACCAAAGTCGGACACTTAACCAACTGAGCCACCAGGCACCCCTTTTTAAAAAATTATTATCGTGAATCCTCTTTTTGGTTCATGGTGACCATATTAATAACAGTTTTTAATGTTTTATTCCCCTTGGGCAGCTTCTGTTTTTTGCAAGTTGTTTTTTTTTTTCTTGTTTTGGTATCTGTTTCAACTACTAAAGGCCTTCCTTGAATGGTGGTTTTTTTAAAAATCATGTTTGGGGTGCCTGGGTGGCTCAGTTGGTTAAGTATCCAGCTCTTGGTTTCGGCTCAGGTCATGATCTCAGAGTTCGTGAGTTTGAGCCCCTGTGTCGGGCTCTGCACTTACAGTGAGGAGTCTGCTTGGGATTCTCTCCCTCCCTCTCTCTCTCTGCCCCTCCTCCGCTCACGCTCTCTCAAAAATAAATAAACAAAATTAATTAAGTAATTAATTAATTAAATGTCATATTTAATCCTATGTTGGAAAGGTTGACTGCAAGTTACCGTGGGTATGGAGAGGGCCTGTAGACGACAGCCTCACTGGGGGTGGCGTGGCCGCACCCCACATCCTCACTGACACCTGGCATCACATCTGCAGCCCTCCCACCCCAGCCTGCCATGTTTCAGAAGGAAGCGTTCCACCCTCCCAGCCTGCCTGTCTAGAGCAGGAGCAGGGAAGAAGGCTGGGCGCAGTCTCATCACTCGAAAAATAAACTTGGACTTGCTGTCCCTGGGACAGTCCCATTCCACTGTGCCTGGACACCCACAGTCCAGAGACTGTTTGTTTTACCCTCTTCAGAGCACAGTCTCTGGCCTTTGTTGGGGAGCTGGCCAGTCTTCTGGCGGGGGGATCTAAGTACCTTTAAAACAGACTGTCACTGATCCTCACCCCCATCTTCAGAGATAACAGGGGCCGCGAATTCCTGAGCATTGTGGAGGCTGTGTCTTAGACTGTGTCTCAGCCTTTCTCACTGCTGGCATCGGATTCATCTGTTCCGGCTTGCCAGATTTTATTGCTGATGTTTTCTCTCCAGTTCCGGGGCCTTTTGGATGTATGCCGAGAAGAGAAATCCCTTTATTGTCATTTTAATTTAGGAGGAAACAGAAAGATGTGCATATTCTTGCTTACACTGTGTTTCTGGGGCTCTTATTCCAGGGGAGAGGCCTTTCAAGTGTAATGAGTGTGGAAAAGGCTTTGCCCAGAAGCACTCCCTGCAGGTCCACACCCGGATGCACACTGGCGAGCGGCCCTACACCTGCACCGTGTGCAGCAAGGCTCTTACCACCAAGCACTCGCTGCTGGAGCACATGAGCCTACATTCAGGTAGCTGGGAGAGCACCAGAGGGCCACCTGGCACCGGGTTCTGGGGTGGGCGTTATCGTGATCAAAACGGGCTTATCTCAGCCTAGTGTCACTTCCCCCCTTGGTGTCATTGAACGACAGAATTGTGCCTTTGCCAGACCGTAGTTTAGAATTCTGCACAGCATTGAGTCTTAAAACTAGGGCTGTCAGGAGCTCAATGTGCAGACATTTGTTTAACGCCCAGAGTTTAGAATTTGGCGACTTTGGGGGAAGTTTGAGCCTTCCACTTCTACCCCAGTCTCCACCACTCCCTACTGCCTTACATACCTTTGCACATTTCTATTACTGTGGTGGACTCTGAACGCATTTGGGTTTGTAGGCAAGTCACTTGTATCGTTCATAGAAAATGGGGACCTGGGCCCACTGTGTTACTTACTTTATCAGTGAGCATTCTAGTTCTTTACAGTTTTTGCATGTTTTAGTGTCTTTGTTTTTTTATTTGGCAGGACAGAAGTCTTTCACCTGTGATCAGTGTGGAAAATATTTTAGCCAGAAAAGACAACTAAAGAGCCATTATCGCGTTCATACAGGTACAGTAAAGTGAGAGAAAATTTGGATTTGGATTGATGGGGGAGAAACGCAAATACAAATTACTTCTGAAACGCTAGGGTCCTCTAGGGGAAGATGAATTAGTATTTAGGGAAAGAATTTTAAAAAGTGATCTAAATTAGACGTCCTTTCCTTGTGTTCTTCTCCACTACCCTGGGATTTATATTTAAAATTTTTGTACTACAGTTTTGGTGCCACACACAGAAACCCAACAGAATTGGCATCTTTCAGAAGTGCCACTTGCCTAAGAGGGTGCCCGTTGACTGGTTTTTAGTGATGCCTAGATAGAAGCATTCTTACCCCATAGCTGTCCATCCAGGCCTTCTCCCACCTAGCTCTGTCCATTGTCTTTTTTCCTCTCAACTGATAAGAAATGATTGAGGGATTGGGAGTGACGTTTGAGATCAGTTGGCCACAGTCACAACGATGCTTCAAGGAAAGAAGGAGATTATGTTTAGGGAGAATGGAAGCGTCCCAGCTGTCCCAAGCAGTGAGTTGAGGTGCATAGGAAAATATTAACTGTTACCAAATTAATAACAAAATTACTGTTGTTTTATTAAAGTACCATATTTAAAGTGATTATTTTTCAGGGAAGTGCTTTAACACAAATCACTGAAGAAATGCAGGGAGAGAGCGCATATATGCACTGACACTTTTTTTGTTGTTGCGACAAGGCCACTCATTACCGGAATGCACCCACTGCCATCGCAAATTCATGGATGTGTCTCAGCTAAAGAAACATCTACGAACACACACAGGTAAAACTGCCATCTCGTCCCTCCTCTCTGGTACACTCATGTTTTTAGAAGAGTGAGATTGAGTCCCCCTCCTCAGGCTCCATTTATTATAAATTGGGTGGGAATTTTACGAGATCATCTCAAAGTCCACGGCGGGAGGCTGTCAACACCATGAATCTTCTCTAATAGCTCAGCAACTTAGAGATGGCTTACAAGTCTGAGTCTGGTTCTGTGTTTCACTCTTAGTGTACTTCAGCCTGGGAGATGACGGAGATCAATTTTTTTAGAAAAGGAAGCAAAATGAAACAAACACAAAGGTCGCATGGGCATGAGGGTCTTTCCATTTCCTCCCCCAGCACCAGTGGTTATAACGTAAGCATCACCACCTCTGGGAATGTCCGCTCCAGGGATAAAGAGGAGGCAGGATGGATCAGGGCAGGTATATCAGATTGGTTTATGCTGCTTTGGACATTTTCTTCTCCAAACACACAGTTTTTCTCCTTAATTTGTTTTCTTAAAATAAGTGTCTCATAGGGTAGGCGTTGTGTGGAAGTGGATTTCTATACATTCTTTCTATAGACATTACCATGAACAGGTTCTGTGAAATTTAATTCGCTCATTTAACACATATTTACAGAACAGTTACTGGGTTCCAGGCACCACCTAGGCCTTGAGGAAACAACAGTGAATGGGGTGGCCAGAGCCCCTGCTGTTGAGGGGCTACTATTTGACCAAGGAAGACTGAGAACAAATGACTGTGTAACGTGTTAGGTGGGGCTCAGTGCTGTGAAGAACTAAACGCAGGGTTAGGGGGCAGGACATGGGAAGGTGAGCTGCCCTTTTACATGGGGACTTGTGTGGGAAAGCCTCACTGATGAGGGGACACCTTGGATAGATCATCTGAATGCTCTGGGGAGCAAGGGCACCTGGCCAGCTCAGTCAGTAGAGCATGTGGCTCTTCATCTCGGGGTCATGAGTTCAAGACCCCCATTGGGTACAGAGATTGTTAAAATAAATAAGCTTAAAAAAAAAAAGACATTTGTTTTGAATGTTAGGGGAGCGAGCCAGTCATTGTAGCTGTCCAGGAGAAGAGCATCCCAAGCAGAGGGAGCAGCAGGTGCAAAGCCCTGAAACACAGGAGTTTCCAACTTGTCAGAGAAATGCCAGGAGGCAATTGTGACTGAGGCCGAGCCAGGGCAGTAGAGGTAGGAGGGCTCGGGTAGGTGGATAGCAGAGGTGACTGGAGTTTGTATAACACAGGGCTCCTTGGCCTAGCTTCATACTTCAGTCACCTGAGAAGCTTTAAAAAAGAAGAAGCCTGGTCCCAACCCCAGGGATCCTGACTGAACTGACCTGTGGTAGAGCCTTGAAACTATTTGTAAAAGTTTCTTCGGTGATTCTAGTGTGTGCACTCAGGCTTCCGAATGTTGGAGGCCACAGTGAAGACTGGATTTTATTCTGAGCTTGAGGACTTTAACAAGAGCAGAGATAGGAGGTGCCTTAGAATTTTAATAGGATCATTCCGGCTCCTCTCTGGGGTGGGGTGAGACAGGGTGGAGAGACCCATTAGGAGGCTGCTGTACTAATCAGGGGCTTGCAACGTGTGGTAGCAGTGGACTTGGTTACAGGTGGTCCAGTCCGGATATATTCTGAAGGACTATATGTTCCTAGAGAGAATGTCCATTGTTTAGGGGCGCCTGGGTGGCTCAGTCAGTTAAGCTTCCGACTTCAGCTCAGGTCATGATCTCACAGTTGGTGAGTTCGAGCCCCACATCGGGCTCTGTGCTGACAGCTCAGCCTGGAGCCTGCTTCAGATTCTGTGTCTCCGTCTCTGTCTCTCTCTGCCCTTCCCCTGCTTGTGCTCTCTCAAAAATAAATACATGTTAAAAAATTAAAAAAAAAAGAATTTCCATTGTTTAAAACATATGGCAACAGAAAGACTTTCTGAGATGTAAACCCAGGTGGCATTGAATGGTAGTGTGAACATTGTTAATGTTTCCCACACAGAACTTTCCATGATAAGCAGGTAGTCAGTCTTTGAATCTGGAAACAAATTGGGAACAGGGTGGGCCCCGGCTCTGGTTTGGGAAGCTATGGAAAGAATGGCAGTGGCCTGGCTTTCACCTTTGGAGTGGTAAGAGTTGATCATGCAAAGATGCAGAATCACCCAAGCTGGCACAAGTGTCGTGTGCCCAGGTGGAGCTCGGAGAAATGTATCGCGTGCATTTTCCAGTAGAGGCTGTGGAAAGGAAGCTGCCTGGCCGACCTTCACTTCATATTACCCCCATCCCTTGCTGCTACCTACTTCAGTGGGATTTTGTTCTTGCTTTTCTTTAAATTCATAGTTCCCTTGCCTGCATTAGGACCACTGAATTTTGTTTCTGGAGGATGGGGCAGTGTGTCGATAGTATGTGCAGCATACAGGCTAACACTGAATAAATGCTCTTGAAGCTTTGTGAATTCTTCGGGGAGTCTGCAACAGTCATGGGTGGGCCTTAGTTTCCACCCTGTGAAATTCATTCATTCGTCAGGGATTTCTGGAACAGCGTGCCAGGCCTGATTCTAGGCACTGGGGTACTAGGAGTGGACAAGCCCACAAATTCTCCTCCTAAGAATGGGGGAGACTGGTAATAAATAACAAGTACAGTGTGTGAGGTGGGGATAGCATCGTGGGAAAACTGATTCGGAGAAGGGGACTAAGGAGTTTTAGGGGTAGGGGACAGTGCTTTCGATGGTGAGGAGGCCTCCTTCCTGGTAAAGTGACATTTGAGCAGGGACTTGAAGGCTGTGCAGAGGGTGAGGGAGTCCCAGAGGGGATCTGTGCTGGGGGATGACTGGTGGGAGCAGGAGCCCTGCATGGGGCTTGCTCTCTCGCCCAGGGTGTGGTGTCCTGTGACTCTCCAGCGTGCCCAGGACGCTGAGCAGCGAGCAAAGGGAGAGTGCCCGGTGAGGTCAGAAAAGTTTAGGGTGAGGACTGGGTGTGGGTGGATGGATCTGTGATGCCTCGTAGCCCTGGGGCTTTGGCTTTTATCTCTGGATGGGACCAGGCAGCCTTTGGAGTGTTTGCAGCAGATGTGTGAAACGATCCGACTGCCTGCAGAGACACTGGTTGCCGCACCTATTGTGGGCAGCAGGGAAGCTGAAGCAGAAGTGGGGACACCTGTGCGGCTGCCGCAGAGACAGTGCTGGGCCTGGACCAGGGGTGGCAGTGGAGGTGTGACAGGTGGTCAGATTCTGGATACACTGGAAGGTAGATAGAAATGTCGATAATACGTAAGTCACTCTAGCGCGCCGGGGTCCTTAGGGAGGCCAGGAGGGCTACCAGACCTGGCAGGAAGGTGTGACAGTTGTATGTTATCTCAGGGTGGGACCGTACAGGAGTAAATGTGGTGTGTCCTCTTGTTTCCTGCATATAATCATGTACCTCCTTATTTCCCTTTGTAAGAGAAGGAACTGTATCTTATGCTTTCCCTGCATCCTCTTGGCACAGCACGTGGTGCATAGGTACGTAGTAGGTGCTTAGTAAGGGCTTAATTCATTCATACTTATTGAGGAATCAAGTGGTATCGCCTTTTTTTTTCTTTATATCATGAAACTGCGGGGGTGCTTATTCCTTTTTGCTTTGTGTTGGATGTATATTTCTAAACGCTTTCCCTTTCTTAGGTGAGAAGCCATTTACTTGTGAAATCTGTGGCAAATCTTTCACAGCAAAGAGTTCTCTTCAGACCCATATCAGAATCCACAGGTAAAGTTTTGCAGGTATTTTTCTCATATGGGAGTCCTTATTCAACCCTGGCATTCAGTCGGGTGACATATGTTATCTGTACAGTCCTTTTCCCCAAATTATTACACGGGTAGAACTTTCTGTGTAGTTTACTGTTATCTTTTCAATAAAGCAGTTCCCCACTTAGGCAAAATCAGGAAAACGAACTTTGGCCAGCAGAAGTTTGCATGATTGATTTCATTTCTTGAAATTTTATTTTTGGGCTGGGGACTGATCCAAAGCTTAAATTCTTCAGTCAAAAATAAATATTAAATTTAATGTTTTCTGAATAAATGTTTTTGTTCACACAGCTTTCAGATTTGATTTAGTAGTTCTTCTAAGACAAGTAATTAAGGGTTACTCAAGTTTTTAATATTGAAGTCCATCATACATACTTAATTGGCCACAAGAGTCCAAAAGTTGGCAATGAGGGGGTGCCTGGTTGGCTCAGTCGGTGGAGCATGCGACTCTGGTTCTTGGGGTCATGAGTTCAAGCCCCACGTAGGGTATGGAGATGACTTAAAATTAAAATCTTTAAAAAGGAAATAAAGTTGGCAATGAGAACTAAAAACAAAAAGGAACTTTATGTGTGATATATAAATATTTGCTTTCTTATCTGAAATACAGACTATGGAATCATAAAATTTTATCACATCTAGCCCAGCCTCATCCGCCACCCTTACTCAGATGCCACCCCACCCTTTCTTTTTCTTTTAGGATTAGAAACTAAAACCTATGAAAAGTTGGGACTTGCTCTGACTCCTTAAGTTAGTAGAAGAACCCATGACTTAGGACTCCCAGTCGAGTTAATTTTTCCTCTCTTCTTGACTTCTTCTTCCTAAACAATCAGGAAGTAACAAGTAGATCTGTTTTTAAGATAAAACGTGTATTTTCTTACAGAGGAGAAAAGCCATACTCCTGTGGCATATGTGGCAAATCCTTCTCTGACTCCAGTGCTAAGAGGAGACACTGCATTCTGCACACAGGCAAAAAGCCTTTCTCCTGCCCTGAGTGCAACTTACAGTTCGCTCGCTTAGACAACTTGAAGGCTCACTTGAAAATCCACAGCAAAGAGAAACCTGCATCAGATGCCAGCGGCGTGTCTGGCAATAACAACACTGAAGAAGTCAGGAATATTCTTCAGCTGCAGCCCTATCAGCTCTCTGCATCTGGAGAGCAGGAAATCCAGCTTCTTGTGACCAATTCTGTACATAACATCAACTTCATGCCTGGGCCTAGCCAAGGAATCAGCATTGTCACTGCAGAGAGTTCTCAGAACATGACCGCAGACCAGGCTGCTAATCTCACCCTGCTCACGCCACAGCCAGAACAACTGCAGAATTTAATTCTTTCAGCCCAACAGGAGCAAACGGAACACATTCAGGGCCTCAATATGATTGAGAGCCAGATGGAACCGTCACAGCCCGAGCCGGTGCATGTAATCACACTCTCCAAGGAAACCCTGGAACATCTCCACGCCCATCAAGAGCAAACAGGGGAGCTCCACTTAGCAAGTGGTTCAGATCCCGCTCAACACCTGCAGCTGACTGAGCCGGCTCCGCCGCCGCCCACCCACCATGTGTCCCCGCCTCCGCCCATCAGCCAGGAGCAGAGCTGACCTGTAAATGTGTGCGCCCTGTTGGTCTCTTCCCAGTAAGCCAGATCCTTCCAGAGGTGTGATGGCCAACTGCCAGTTCTAATGCTTTCCATCCAGGCAACAAGACGTGTGTGTATCATACCTTATATGTAGTCCGGATTTGGAGTTAGCATTCGTTATTGAGGAATGGTTTTCGTTTTCATCTACGTCTCTTAAGGTCTTGGATGATTTTTATTTGGGGGCATTGATTTAGACTTCTCTAAGTCATGAATGTTCACGGCTACAGCTTAGGGCCTTGCTGACCTTTCCAGTTACATTTTTTAGAAAAAAGGAAGCCCTATGTTTGCTGAATTGGGTAGAGTGGTTTCTTCTTTATTTATCTTAGGTAACACGGTTGCTTCTATAAGACAAGTCAGGGCTGAATATGACAGATGACAACTTTGGAGAATGTGTCCTTTTAATCCCTTCTAATCCCTTAAAATAGAGTACCTCAACATTTAATCTCTGTGTGGTGCGGTGGGCTCTTTGTGTCAGGGTTAAGGTAGATCCAGAGACATATAAACTATAAGCCTATTTTAACTCAAAATGAATATAACAAGAAAGCCAAAAAGTATAGGATTATTTTAAAAATACTGAACTCAATTTTTCTGAGAAACATGGATTTACATATTTTTTGGGAGGTTACATATTTTTTTAAAAGCAGCCTATTGAAAATTTAATTTAAAAGTCTAATTAAAGAGAAGAACTGGGATCAAGACATTCAACCCATAAATTCCAAATTTTTGTCAGCAGTGATAATTGTTCTTTCTGATGACATTAAAGCTTTCTCAGTTATCCTGGAATATAAAATTTTATTCAGTGTATTTTAAGTGTCAATATACTCTCCTGAATTCTAATTGATCCTGAAAATGATCCATGTATTATGTCTGATAACTTTCTGGAGATGGGACCTTATAATCTATTTTTATTGCAAAGTAGGTTAAATCTCATAAAATGGACACATCATTTAAAAAAGTAAATATCTTCTAATTTAAAAAAAAATTGAGCCTCCAAACCACAGTAGCCAGTCTGTAATTGTTGTACGGTTTTAAATAATTGTCAAAAGTTGAAATTATGTTTGTTATGTATGTCATGTTAGGTTTTCAAGCCCAGTGTACTAAAGACTTTGATTGCTTCCTCTCAAGTAAACTGATAGAAGATTTTGGAGAGCAGAGGATGGGCACTAATCTATCTAAGTTGACATAATGCTGGTGGAGCATAGGGGTAATCTACCCTAAAATTAACAGGATGTTTCCATCAGTTACTTATTTTCTCACTGTAGACATCTTTGTTTGATTTCCACCTGAATCAAGAAAGTTTTTTGGAGGTGAAAGTAATGGAATTCTTCAGGTTTGAGAGAAGATGAAAGGTTTTTTTTTTTTTTTACATATTTGCCAAACTATATTTTATTAGACATAATTCACAAAATTTCTAAAATGTTGTACATCTTATGTGTATCAACCAAAGCAATGTTTAAGTCAGGCCTGACTAGAGCCAAGATATAATTTTTACAAATACAGTTATGACCCAAATATTATTTCAGGTTCTTAGTCATTTAAACTACTTTAACCTTATTCTTAAAATGTAAAGTTTTTGCCAGCTTTTCAAAGCTTACTGGCCCACAGTTTCTCCAAGACATACACAGTATTAATATAAATGGATTTTTAACACCTCACTCTGGAAAGCTGGAGAATTATTCAGGAAATACAGTCACACAAGTCAAGTTTAACTAGCTTTATGACAGTCTACCTCTGCACTAGGAGAAATACAATGTGGGCCACGTCTAATTTTAAATTTTCTAGTAGCCACATTAAAAACAAAAAGGTGAAATTGATTTGAATAAAATTATTTGATCCAACATTTGCCAGATATTTCAACCTGCAATCAATATAAAAATGTATTAATAAGTATTTTTGATTCTTTTTTGCATATTAAGGTCTTCAAAATCTAGTATACACTCCATTTGAATGCTAATATTCTTTGGACATACTTGACCTGTGTTTAGAATTCATATGATTTACAGTTGAAAACCTAGATTGACATACAAGTAGTTGCACACATAATTTTTTTTCAGTAACTGAAATGATTATTAGTTTGAATTTCTATTAAAACCTGGGGTGTCTGGCTGGCTCAGTCAGAAGAGCATGCGACTCTTGATCTCAGGGTCATGAGTTCAAGCCCCACACTGGGCATAGAAATTACTAAAAAAACAACAAAAAAACCCACCACCAGTTCCTTAGTCACACTGGCCATATTACAAGTTCTCAGTAGCCACGTGTGGCTGGTGGCTCCTGTTCTCCGTGGCACAAACCTACCTGCTTCCAACTTGAGAGCCAGTTTCAGCCATAAGAATATCTTCTGGAAGAGTTCTGGTTTACTCACCCAGCTGTCTATGGGAAAGGAGAAAATGATAGCTTTATAAATGTAGCTTCTCTTTGGTGTCCCAAATACACATTCTGCCCTCTGAAACCCCAAATTCTAAAGTTCAGTTACTCTGTATCCAAAGGAAATACCATGTACGTAAAAATGTGTGTGCTTGAGAAACTTTTGGCTCAGTGTTTCACAACTTATTTTGTACTAAACTTGTACAGTTTTTTAAATTGTTTTAATAAGCACAGAAATACAAAGTACACTTAGGAAATAGAATATTTTGCTTTGGGTCACTGAAATGCACCTTACCGCTTTCAAAAGTGAATCTCTGGTTTTCTCTGAGTAGAGGGCTAGCTTTGGGAAGACTTGAGCCATTGCCATCAAAATAAGTTATTTATTCATGTGCTTGCGTCTGCTTCTTGAACCTCTTTCTACCTCTACTCTGTTTTCTGCAGTCGGTTCCTGTGTTCTAAATGTCGTGAGCAGCTGGTTCCATAATGCTGAAGAATATAATAATATTCCCATTATAGACACTTACATCTAGGTTTTCGTAAATTTGATAATAATATCTGCCACATATTGAGCCTTTATCCTATAGGCAGGAGTGAAACCAAGGGTCTTAGGTCTGTATCTTAGTGTTCCTCAACTGTCTTTTGTGTCGTGGTGCACAAAGTAGGATTTGTGTAGCACCCTGCACTTAGGGGACTGCAGTCCCCGCTGGCCAGGACTGGCATAGTTGCTTGGGGCTGCCATTACAAATACTACAGACTGGGTGCTTTAAGTAACAGAGATCTATTTTCTCAGTTCTGGAGGCTAAAAGTCCAAGATGAAGGTGTGGGCAGGGTTGGTTTCTTCAAGGCCTCCTGACTATCTTTTCCTCCCTGTGTTTGCATGGTCTTCCCTCTGTGTGTTTTGTCCCAATCTTAACAAGGACACCAGTCAGTATTGGATTAGGGCCCACCCTAATCCTAATGACCACATTTTCACTTAGTTACCTCACAAAAGGCCCTATTTCCAAACACAGTCACATTCTGAGGTCTGGGGGTTAGGACATCAACATGAATTTGGTGGGGGACACAAATCAGCCTCAAATAACTGGCATCTGGATGAGCAGTGTCTGGAGCAACAGTATTATTTTACTTAATCTTCATGACATTTGTATGAAGTAAATAATAATATTATGCCTATCTTACAGATAAGAACATAGAGGCCCATTGCAGATGAAGTCCATTGCCCAACGTCACACAGTAATTGGCAAAGCCAGAACTGCTGCACAGGTCAGCTGGTCCTACTACACTGCTGCCACCAGATGGGCTTTTGAAACTTTAAGCTGGATTTGTCTTTACATATGATCTGCTTGATGTAATAGAAGATTTTTGGCTAAAATTGAGGATCTGGGGAACCTGGCAGGCTCAGTCGGTAGAGCATACTTACTTTTAAAAAATTGATCTGTGTCTGACATTTTAGCACATGAGTTTTACATAAAACAATAATTGTAAAATATAATATTTTTATATATTAGTATTTTATGTATGTTATATATAAAAGTATATAGTCTTTCTCCTGTAGAAATGATGACTACCACATTAATATTCATATTAGTATTTTACCACTATGGATTTAAAAGCTTAATAGAAATTTACCAACTCAAAGTTACCGCTGATGTGAAAATGTCTTAACTAACATGAGCCTCTGTGAGCCCTTTTTTTCAAACTCCTGATTAATGATAGTTTATGTTTAGGGCAGACTTGTTTGACTTTTTGTTACCCTTATTTGTAGGTATTGAGGTGAATTATCATCTGCACTTTTCAGACTAAAGACTAAATTTTTTTTAATTTTTACTTATTTATTTTGAGAGCGTGCGCACAGTGGGGGAGGGACAGAGAATGGGAGAGAGAGAATCCCAAGCAGGCTCTGCCCTGTCAGCACAGAGGCCAACACAGGGCTCAATCTCGTGAGATCGTAACCTGAGCCAAAATCAAGAGTCAGACGTTTAACCAACTGAGCCACCCAAGGGCTCCTAAAATAAGCCTAAATTCTTAAGAATCGAAAGAAAACTCTTGTTTTACTTTTGTAAACAGCAGGCATGGAGGAGTGACCTCTAAAAAATCCCCCTTGCCTTTTGTAAATAGCAGGTGTCAAGGAATGACCTCTAAAAGAAACAGGAATGTCACTGTGATAGTTTATGTAGCTTTCAAATTTTTTCCATGTAATTAAGCAACAAACACTTTTGTTGGCTATAATATATATATATATCAAGTATATACATACTAAGTATGTACATATATGCACACACACATACACACACTGTATATATAAAGTCATTCTCACATGAAATGTACCACACTGGGAGAGCTTTTTTTTTTTTTAATTTTTTAAATTTTTATTTATTTTTGAGAGACAGAGCATTAATGGGGGAGGAGCAGAGAGACAGGGAGAGACAGAATCTGAAGCAGGCTCCAGGCTCTGAGCTGTCAGCACAGAGCCCAGTGTGGGGCGTGAACCCATGAACTGTGAGATCATGAGCTGAAGTCGGACGCTTAGCCTACTGAACCACCCAGGTGCCCCTGGGAGAGCTTTTAAACTAAAGATCATTCAATCATATTTTCAACACAAAATGTAGGAACTTGAACACATTTTAGGTAACATTAGCAAGAGATCATAGCCTTTTTTTCTTAAGATCTGAAAAGTACTACTATATCCAATATGACATGCAGAAAGGGAAAAATTTGAGCGGGGTCAAGTCAGGGAACTAACTTGGTTGGTCTTAGAGTATGGATTTATTATTTATTTTGAATTTTAGTATCCATAGATTAATATCTTCATATCCATTGGATCATAAACTACAGATTTGAAGATATTCCAAAAGAATAGTTTGGCTTTTGGTTTTAGTTCAGGTTACTTTTATCCTTGTTGGATGCAGGGATAAACTGAAGTTTCCCTTAGGCTAAATCGGGAGTTAGAAACAAAACTACATTTTTTAAATCTCCCTCTCGTGATTAAATGTCTTCTGGACAAGTTTTATCTATAGTCTTAGTGTTTGAAGTATAAAAGTGCTCATTAACAAAAACGCAGGAAAGTATTTAATCCTGGGCCCATTTGTATTTTTAACCTTTGTCCCCCGTGTTATCTTGGTCTGTGAAATCAGCATGTTTTCACCTCTGGAGACAGGACCAGAAGAGAAAGCCGCATGTAGAGGAATAAGTTTGCAGGGAAGAGTAGAAAAGAATGAGGGACCCAATCATTTGTGGTTCAGTCACTCGTCAGCTGAGAGAGAAAGCTGGAAGCCGGGGAGCCTAGGTGGCTTGGTCGGTTAAGCATCCGACTTCGGCTCAGGTCATGATCTCACAGTTCGTGGGTTCGAGCCCCTCATTAGGCTCTGTGCTGACAGCTAGTTTAGAGCCTGGAGCCTGTCTTCGGATTCTGTGTCTCCCTCTCTCTCTGACCCTCCCCTGCTCACGCTGTTTCTCTCTCTCTCTCTCTCTCTCTCTCTCTCAAAAATAAATAAAACATTAAAAAAAATTCTTTAAGAAAGCTGAGAGCCAATCTTGATAGGGCCCTCCTTGCCTGCTGTGTCAGATCCATCCCCACATTATGTCCATTTCACCTCAAACTATAGTTTGAATCCATCCACTGCTCCCATTCCCCCCTCCCCCCACTGTACCATCACCTCCTCTTGCCTGGGTTCCTGCCAAGGCCTAACTGCCCCTGTCTGCCCCTCCCCCTCCACCACTTTCTCCACTGGGAGTGGTTGGTGATCTATGTGGGCTCTCCGTTGTGCCTTTAGCAGAGTTCTGTCTCGCTAAATGAATGGATATTGTGTTACTAAGGCAAATATGATCAGGTCTCTGCTTACAATCCTTCTGCAGTTTCCCACTGCACTCAGAATAAAATCTGAAATGCAGCTTCCTCTTGGGCCTCTTCCCCATTCTCACTTCCAGCCATTGGTTCCCTTGCTGTTCCCCAAACACATCCGGCCATTTCCTGCCTTAGGGCTGGAGGCAGGTGGTTTCTCAGGCTTGAAAGGTTTCTGCACCTACTCTAATGTCTGGTCACCTGTCAGAATTCAGTGTGTCACTTCCTCAGGGAGACCAATCAAGCTACCCTGTCATATCTGTTCATAGCACTCTACACTTTGCACTCAGCTCATAATTATGTTTATATCAGGAAATGTGTCTGCCTGTCACACTTCAGCCTGGGCTCCCAGCCCAGGACCATGGGTGTTTTGTTTGACCTCACAGACCTATAGGTGCAAGGTCTTATTACAGGGTGGCTGAGACACGTCACCTGCAGTGTGAGGGATGGCATTGCTGCGACACAGAACACGATGTGGATTAGAGGAAAGAGATCCTGTCTTCATGGCTTGGGGGTCTGGGCCTTCTAGTCTCTGTAACATTTCTTAGGGTCACCAACATCTTAGAATTGAAATGAGCTGAGGCAGTTGAGTAATTAAACTGCCTTCATTTAGAAACGATAAGGCTGAAGCATGGTGGTTGGTGACTTTTTCAAGGTCACACTAAACTGGTGAAGCAAAGCTGGAATCTGACCGGAGCTTCTGGATTACAGATCAGTAAGTATATTACCCACTGCTTTATGCTCCAGTATGTATCTTTAATTAGCAGAAAGTGAAACTCCGAGTCAGCAGATTTTCAGCATTGAAGTCATTATTCTTCTGTGATCTTTTTTAAAAACAAATTTTACCATTTATCATTCAGAGGGCCATATAATCCTTTTTGGCTGCAACAGCAAAGTCATTGAATTAAGGGCCGGATCCTGTGGTGCCTTTGCAAATACACTAAGTGGGAGCGGCCAGTCTTTTAGCATCTGCTAATAAAAGGGACATGGGAGATTCTAAAAGCCTGGTAAACCCATTTATAGTGGACTTCAGAATACTTTTTACACTGTGTATTTAAATATGGGTGTGTCTAATTTGGGGCACATTTATTTCAAGCCAAATAAGGAGTCATACTCAAGAGCTAGGAAGGGCCCGGCTGAGAGGCTGCCCTAGTTTCCTGAGTGTGACCTGGCTGAATTCCCTGCCTCTTCTGGCAGAGAGCAGGCATTTCCCCTTGCTTCCCTTCCCTTGCCTGCCTCTCCGCTCCAGCCGGGAGCAGTGAGCATTCAGGTCTTACTGGGTCTCTGAGGGCTTCCAGAGGAAAGCAGAATGAGAAGAAGAAAGAGGAAGGCAGCTATTTCTGGTCCCTGGATCTCAAGGAGAGGGACCCTCCCATTTATTTCTGTTTTGTGAGTATTTCCCATGTAATTGTGTCACTATCTCTAAACAAGAAACAGCTTCTTACAATGCCAGCCTTTCATTTGTCACGTTGCATCCACACCAGCGTGGTGGAGCCCAGACACACCTGGGCCCCATACTAGCTCTGTCACTTGCTGTGTAACATGTTGAGGGACAGAGAAGCTCTGTGACCCTCAGTTTCTTTTCCAGTAAAATGGGGCTGTTTTGATTCCTGGAATTATGGTTATACTCATAGTAGCTGCTCAATAAATGAGAATTGGTGTTTTATTAATTAGTTGAATGACCTTGAGTGCTTTCACATTCAGCCCTGTTTTCTTATCGGGAATATGAGGAAGTTGATCCCAAAGGACTCACAAGCCCTTTTCAGCATTGAGGGTTCTGCGGGTTCTCACTCCAAAGCCTGCTTTAACACTGGGGACCTAGCCTCTCTCCCACACACCCCTCCTATTCCCCTTAGCAGTGGTCTAACGACACACCCCCTCTCCCACCAAGACCCTCTTGCCCTCTCACTTCTCGAGCCGCTGTTGAAGCTGCAGACTGCCAGGTTCCCAGCACTTTAATCCGTGCTTATTGCCCTCAGCCCGGATCTAGGGGCAGAGTTGTCGCAGGGCGTGGCGGACCCCAAGCCTGGACCCATCGTGCGGCGCCCGGGCCGTGGATCTCCTAGTAGGAGAGGTGAAGAGAGCACAGACGTTCCGGCGCCACCTACGGACCCGCCAGCTTCTGCAAACTTCTTGCCCAGGCGGAGCGCCCTATCCGCCCGGCGCTCAGAAGCGGCTCGCAGAGTTGGTACCACGCAAGGGTTGGTGGCCTCGCCTGCCCGGGTACGGTTAGTTCTGCAGACGCGGGCACCGGGATGGAGGCCCCCGTGCACTGTCGGACGCGGGGCGCCTAAGACCCTGAACTTCTCAGTCCCCGCCAGCCCTGCCCGGGTCTCCCACCCCAAGCGGAAAAGGGCATCCGCAGCGCCACGCCCTGGGGCACCACCCTGCAGGCGTGGGCGGGCCCTGGGCCGCCGGGGCCCCGGATCCCGGGGTAATGAGATGCTAATGAGGCGCTAATAAAGTCTCACGGGCCGCGCGCCGGGCGCCAAAGCTCACACCCAGCCGAACTCCTCTGCCCTGAGCTGCCCGCGCGCCGCCCGGCGTCTGCGGCTTTCCCCTCGCGTCTCCTACGCCTCCTCTTCCTCCGCCCCCGCCGTCCCACCCGCCCAGTCTGGGACGCCCGCCGGGCAGGAAGCGGCCCCTCCCGGCTCGCGAGAGGCCCGGTAAGTTGTCCAGCTGCGCCAGCTGTGCGCCCCCAGCCCGCCGGGGGGTGAGGGTGGGGGCTCGCTTCCGGGGAGATGCGGTCCCGGGCGCTCGGGAACTCCGCCCGGCGGGTCCTGCGCGGTCCCTCTCCAGACCTTACCGTCCAGACCGTGGATGCCCCCCACCCTACCCCGGTGCCAGCGGTCCAGCTCCCTCTCCATCCTTCCACACTGCTCCGCCCCTCGCACATCCTTTGTCCTGGCGTTTGCAGGCTGAGTCGCCCCTCTCTACGCATTCGCGGAGATCTTCCTCCTTCCATTTCCCCTACCCCCAAGAGAGACCTTTGCCTTTCCTGATGTTCCGGCCGCCCGCGTCCAGGTGACACGTAGCGGGTAACTTTAGTTTCCTTCTCCTGCCTCGGCCTGGTCCGCTGGGCTCAAGCTGGGACCAGTAGGGTGGCCGAGAGGGTCGGGGGAGGGGATCAGCTCTGAGGACATGTCCCTATTGATGCCACCTAATTTCCCTGTGGGCAACTCCGTTCTCTGTACCCTCATATTTCTCCCAGTCCCCGCGTGAGAAGGCCCCCTCAACATCCTTCAAGTTGCGTGGGGGCCCAAGCGAGGGAGAGGGGGACAAAGAGAGGCCTTGTGTGGGGAGATTCCTGGGAGAGCGCGCCCGGGACGCACGGGGGGTGGGGCGGGGCCTCGATGCTAGTGGGAGGAAGCTGGGAGGAGGGAACCCGGCCGTCGCCCCCCAGCCACCCGCGGGGCCCACTGGAGCAGCAGCCCGTCACAGGGGAAGTGTTTTGACCACAGTGAGTCAGAAATAGACCTAGTCTTCCCTCAACCTCAGTCAGTCGCAACATCCTCTGGCGGATTGTTGAGGTAGTTTTGGGGGCGGGGGGAACCAACGCAGTTAGAGACTGCCTCCCCCTCTTCAGGAGGCAATCACGAGTGCCAAGGAGGAAAACTTTGTTCCTGGCATAATACACACCCCACACCCAGCGTGGCACTAAGGTCATCGAGGGGCCCGCACAGGGAGGCGAGGGGTGAGATGAGGCAGTAGATGTGCTCTGCAGCCGGAATGTCAGGTCTCAGGTCTGTCCCTGTGTTCACGGCAAGGAGTACTCTCCCAGTGGGCTGCCTGCCCTCTCCACGTCTGAGAATTTCTCCCACGCCCAGCTGCCAGGGCCTCATCAAGGCAGGATGAGAATTCCAGCTCCCTGCACCCCAGAAATGGAGCTGAGCTTGGCTCCCTGGAAAGGAGTGCTGAGCTGGAGATTCCTTGTCTCCCTGCCTGCCCGCTGTGCCTAAGACTGTGATTTTTCCACTTCCAAATTTGGCAAATTTCACTTGGAGTGGAAAGATCGGAGTTGTCTCTGGAGCAGATGGGGAGTGGGCTGGGAGAAAGGAGCAGAGCCAATCAGGGGTGGACCCAGAGCCCCCTGGGGGACACCAGCCTGCTTTCTTCTCCTCCCCATCGTTTTCCTTTCTTCCCTCCTCCACCCTCTTCCCTTTCTCTTCCCTCCTTGTCTCCAGCAGCTGCCTGCCTCTGCTTAGCGGCTCCGGTCCCTGGAAGCCTCAGGGGCCTCCATGGCTTCCCCCACCTCCACCAACCCAGCACATGCCCACTTCGAGAGCTTCCTGCAGGCCCAGCTGTGCCAGGATGTGCTGAGCAGCTTCCAGGGGCTCTGCAAGGCCCTAGGAATAGAGCCTGGTGGGGGGCTACCCCAGTATCACAAGATCAAGGCCCAGCTCAACTACTGGAGTGCCAAGTCGCTGTGGGCCAAGCTGGACAAGCGAGCAGGCCAGCCTTACTACCAGCAGGGCCGGGCCTGCACCAGCACCAAGGTGGATATGCGCTGCCGGGGGTGGGGCTTGGACAGTTGATGGGGGGGTTCAAAGGAGGGGGATGGGATGCCATGCCCATACTGCCCTGTGTGTTCGCAGTGCCTGGTGGTGGGCGCTGGACCTTGTGGGCTGCGGGCTGCCGTGGAGCTGGCACTGCTGGGGGCCCGTGTGGTGCTGGTGGAGAAGCGCACCAAGTTCTCTCGCCACAACGTGCTGCACCTCTGGCCCTTCACCATCCATGACCTTAGAGCACTCGGCGCCAAGAAGTTCTATGGGCGCTTCTGCACAGGCACCCTGGACCACATCAGTGAGCACCACGTGGTGGCCTAGAGGGGCGGGTGAGCCTGGGTCTAGAGATAGTGGGGGGGCAGCTGGTGTGGCCAAGAGGCCGAGTGCACAAGATTCACTTCAGCCAGGTGACCTGAAGGACTCAGTTTCCTGATCTGTAAAATGGGCAGTTGAACTAACTGATCTCTAAGACCTTTTCTAGCTCTGACCAGGAGAACACTAGTGCTTGGGCGGAGGGGCAGGGTGTTGTGTGGCCCTGGGATCTCTGGTCTTAATCTCCTCTCCCTTCCAGGCATCCGACAGCTTCAGCTGCTTTTGTTGAAAGTGACATTACTCCTGGGGGTGGAAATTCATTGGGGTGTCACTTTCGTTGGCCTCCAGCCCCCTCCCAAAAAGGGTAAGTATTTCTCTGCTCCCAAGACTCCCATCTGCCAAGGGTATTTTGGCCTGTGGAAGAAAAAGGATGGGGTTGAGAGTCAACCGAGTCACCCTTGCTATAGTGTGGCCTTGTGCAAACCACAGTGACCCTCATATTGAGCATCTGTACAATATGTCCTTCCTCACTTGCTTTCCACAACTGTTATGACGGTATAATTTAGTAGACAGTATAATTTAGTAGACAGTATGTCATTGCTTGCCAAACCATAAACTGCAAAGCGCTTTACGCATTTGTTTCACTGGCTTGTCCTGGGAATGTAGGGGCCCCTTCAGACTTCCACACCTTTGTGCCTCTCACACTTCCTGTCAGGTTGTGGTTGGCGTGCCCAGCTCCAGCCCAGCCCCCTAGCCCAACTGGCCAACTATGAATTTGATGTCCTTATCTCTGCTGCTGGAGGTAAATTCATCCCTGAAGGTGAGTGGTCCTTTCTCTCAAAGAACTCAGCATCTTGAGCTCCTCTTGGGCCTTTCTAGGCTCTCATACCCCTCATTCTCTTGCCAATACCCGCTTTCCCCGACTTGCGTCCACTTCTAGGCTTCACAGTGCGGGAAATGCGTGGCAAATTGGCCATTGGCATCACGGTCAACTTTGTGAACAGGCGCACGGTGGAAGAGACGCAGGTACCCGAGATCAGCGGCGTGGCCAGGATCTACAACCAGAGCTTCTTCCAGAGCCTGCTCAAAGCCACAGGTTGGGACCTCCCCTCGTAGACCTCCCCTCCCTCTGGCTGACTGTGGGCTGGCTCCTTCCTCTCCATGCCTAACCTGTTCTCAGTCCAGGTAATCCCACACTTTCCCACTTTGTGGTCTCGGCTGCAAAGAACCTGTGTCCCGGATGATTCAGTAGGCACAGCCCCACTTGGCTGCCCAGCATGATAAGTCTCGGAAATCTCTCACAAATGCATGGGATTTTGCTCTGTGCTTCATTATATATGACTTTTTTTTTAATGTTTTTAAGTTTAATTTATTTTGAGAGAGAGAGAGAGAGAGAGAGAGCATGAGCAGGGGAGGGGCAGAGAGAGGGAAAGAGAGAATCTCAAGTGGGCTCCATGCCGTCAGCACAGAGCCCAACGCAGGGCTCTAACTCATGAACTGTGAGATCATGACCTGAGCCGAAATCAAGAGTTGGACGCTTAACCAACTGAGCCGCCCAGGCGCCCCTCTTTATGTATGATTTAATATAAAAATGATATAAATTAAAAATGAAAGTGGTGCTTCAAGAAGATGCTCTAGGTTTACTTTGGCTTTGCAATGTCCTGCCTCCCTGGGGTGTACACACCCCCCGTTTGAGAAGCCCAGCTTTCATCTGCAAGCATGGCGCTGGTCTCCTAGCTACCACCCATCCAAATTTCTCTCTTTACTCCCAACTCCTCAGGCCTCCCCGGCCCAGGACAGATGGTCCATCCATCGTGCCACCAGAACTCATGGGCCCATGTGCAGGGGACACCCCCTGCAGTCTAAGCTGTGATCCCAGCTCTCAGAGGGCAAGCATGGGGTGGAGTGTTTGGAGAGGTGACACAGAATAAGAAGGAGACACACCTCTCCCTGTGTTGTCCCCCCCCCCGCAAGGCATTGATCTGGAGAACATTGTGTACTACAAGGATGACACCCACTATTTTGTGATGACAGCCAAGAAGCAATGCCTGCTGCGACTGGGGGTGCTGCGTCAGGTGGGGGCCCGGGCCCAGGCAGGGAAGGGCTGGGCAGTGGGCCCTGGGAGGTTAGAGGCCAGCCCTGGACATAGTGTCCCCCGCCCCCCTTTTTGTGGAGGAAGCCTGTCCTCTTCTGCCTTTGCCCTGACATTTTCCCCACCGCAACAAGCTCTTCTCTCCTGGTATTTCCATGGCAACCTGGATCCTATTCCCAACCCCTATACCAGCCATGGAGCTACATGCGTAAGCTCTGTGAGGGCAGGAGTTTTGTCTTTTTGTCCTTTTTGCTTGCTGATGATTCTCAGGGCCTTGAAGGGTGCTTGGTGTGTAGTCAGCTCCCAGTAAATATTTGCTGGATGAACCAGCTGAAAACCTACTATGTGCTAGGTACTGTGTTGAGAACTTTATATGGATTTTCTCACTTAAATTCCCGTAAGTACCTTGAGAAGTTAGGTATGTCATTTCTAAATGATGGGGAAACTGAATCTGAGAGGTTCAGGACTCAGTCCAAAGCAAATGGTACGAGGCCTGGAGGGCAGGGTGGGGCTTGGGTGAGTGCTGAGGAAGGGGCTGGAGAATGAGAGGCAGGATGTTCGCTTTCTAGTCCAGCTCAGCCTTCACCTGCTCTGTAGTCTGAGGAAGCACTGCCTCAGGGCTTCAGTATGTGCACCTTCTCCGCCCAAGGGGATGGGCCGCTCAGCTGACCCTGCTGGTTCTGATCTGTCCTGTAGGACTGGCCGGACACCGACCGCCTGCTGGGCAGTGCCAATGTGGTGCCCGAGGCTCTGCAGCGCTTTGCCAGGGCAGCTGCTGACTTTGCCACCAACGGCAAGCTCGGGAAGCTGGAGTTTGCCAAGGACGCCCACGGGCGGCCTGATATCTCTGCCTTTGACTTCACAAGCATGATGCGGGCAGAGAGTTCTGCTCGAGTGCAGGAGAAGCACGGCACCCGCCTGCTGCTGGGGCTGGTGGGGGACTGCCTGGTGGAGGTGAGGGGTCAGGGCTCCCTGATTGGGGGAGGAGGAGGGACTTTCAGAAGCAGGGAGTCCCTGTGAGGAGGTGCAGGGGCTCCATGGTGGAGGGAGGAAGGTTGCCTCCTGGGAAGGACGGGGTAAAACAGGTGTGCTCTTTGTGGGGAGGAGCGAGGGCTGCTTGGTGTGATGTGGGGCCCTCTCAGCTATGATTTTGGAGGCACCTGGGCTTGGGACTCCCGTTGGATTCTCATTGAACTGTTTCCTTTCTTTCTAACCCTGCAGCCCTTTTGGCCCCTGGGCACTGGAGTGGCTCGGGGCTTCTTGGCAGCCTTTGATGCCGCCTGGATGGTGAAGCGGTGGGCAGAGGGTGCTGGGCCCCTAGAAGTATTGGCAGAGCGGTGAGGCCCAAGTTGGGGGGGTGTGGAGGGCAGGGGTAGAAATAGGACTAGGATCAGGAAGAGGGTGGGGGTGCTGGGTGAATAGATGGGGGGCACGGGCAAGAGAATAAAGGAAGGCCTGGTAGCTCTTGAGAGATGGGTGCTGATTCGTGCTCCCACTTGTGCCCTTGCCCTTATTCCCCCAGGGAGAGCTTGTACCAGCTCCTCTCACAGACATCCCCAGACAACATGCACCGCAACGTGGCCCAGTATGGGCTGGACCCCGCCACCCGCTACCCCAACCTGAACCTCCGGGCCATGACTCCCAATCAGGTCAGAGCCCCTGGCACCCACCAGACTCTAGGCCTGCCCTGTCACTGCCCCTGTGGGTGAGCCCTACCCCAAGTGGGCCCCCTCCCCCCTGGGCCGAGGCAGGCTGTCAGCCTGCCTTGAGACCTGAAAGGGGCTGCCTTAGGTACAAGACCTGTATGATGTGGTGGCCAAGGAGCCTGTGAGAAAGAAGAGTGACAAGATAGATGGAGGAAAGCCAGCCACAGGTGAGCAAGCCCTCCTCCAGGGGCCGTGTCCCAAATATTTACCACCCGGCGCGGTGCAAGCACCAGCCATCAGAACAACTGCAGCCTCGGGCTGGGAGCTGATGGTGGGGACTTCCGGGGGCCTCCTGCAGAGTGGAGGGATGGCGGCAGGAGTCCAGTCTGGGTGCAGGATATCAGTATTTCAACGACCTCTCCTGCCCCAACAGCCAGAGTGGCTGACGGCAGCCGGTAGCCATGCTGCCCTTCCAGCCTTGCAGACCCCAGACCTGCCCTCTCTTTGAGTCTCCGGAAGTCCCTTGTCCCTCAGTTCTTAGCTTCCTGCCCTCTGTGCCTCACAATGATTCCACCTGATTTCATTTCTCCACTTTATTCCAAAAAGTGAAAATTGGGATGAAAGCAGAGAGGGTTAAGTTGGTGCCCCTGCCTCCACCTCCCATACTGACCCCCGTGCCCATCGCCCGGGGCTCCTTTGAGCCAGGGCCCTTGAGCACAGCCTCCTCTCTCAGGGTCGGCAGGAACCCAGGAGGAATTGCTACGCTGGTGCCAGGAGCAGACGGCTGGGTACCCGGGTGTCCATGTCACTGACTTGTCTTCTTCCTGGACTGATGGGCTGGCTCTATGTGCCCTGGTGCACCGGCTACGGCCTGGCCTGCTGTGAGTTGGAGACTGGGCTCAGAGGTCCCTGGCAGTCCATCCCTCTTTCATGCCTCTGTTCCTCCTCCTACCTCAGGCAGTGTGGACTGGTGGGGAGACCACTGTGTAGGAGTTACACAGTTGAGTCCAGGACCACCTCTTGCTGGTAGTCCTTCTGCTCACGTCACCTCCCTGCCTGAGTCTCATGAGAGTCCAGTGCATTCAGTAGGGGAGGCTTGTGAGTGGTGGGACCCCCCCCAAGGCCAGAAAGTTGTCACTGGGCAGGTGGGGAGAGGGAGGGGGTGTGTACATCAGAGAATAATCCCCTCATGCCCTATGCTCCCTTTATACCCCACCAGCCCCTGCCTGCTGCCCTCTCCCCATCCTCTCCCCCTTCCATGGGGTCAAGTTCTGGTCTCTCACTGGCTTTTCTCCCCGACATCCACAGGGAACCCTCAGAGCTGCAGGGGGTGGGGGCCCTGGAAGCGACTGCCTGGGCACTGATGATGGCAGAACATGAGCTGGGCATCACGCCCGTGCTGTCCGCAAAGGCAGTGGTGGCAGGGAGCGACCCGCTGGGCCTCATTGCCTACCTCAGCCACTTCCACA
This sequence comes from Cryptoprocta ferox, assembly GCA_028646485.1. Taxonomy (NCBI): domain Eukaryota; kingdom Metazoa; phylum Chordata; class Mammalia; order Carnivora; family Eupleridae; genus Cryptoprocta; species Cryptoprocta ferox. The sequence continues at coordinate 50,736,965 of CM053577.1, forward strand.
GTGCCTTCAAGAGCATGCCCCACAACCCAGAAGGCCTGGAGGGTAGGTGGGTGGCACGGGGGTGGGGGAGGCGCCCTCTGAGGGACAGCTGGGAGAGGTATCCCAGGCTGGACTGTAGCAGTCTGTTCCGGAGGTCCAGTATTGGTTTCCCGTCCACCCTGACAGGCTCTGTCAGCCAAGGCTCTCCGGGGACCTCCAGTGCTGTGCTGTTCCTTGGCAAACTGCACAGGACCCTGCAGCGGACCCGTGCCCAGGTGGGGAGTCTGGGCAGGGTTGCAGCAGGGCAATGCGTTGCTAGTGGGAATCCTTGGGGTGATGGGGAGGGCTGGGGGCTCAGAGCTCCCATGCTTAGAGTATAGGACTTGTTGCAGGAAAATGGGGAGGATACTGGTGGCAAGAAGCCGCGCCTGGAGGTAAATGCATGTAGGAGCTGGACAGTCCCCTGCTCTATTCTCTGGGTACTCTTATCTATGTCCTGTCCCCTCATGTCCTGCTCCCTACCCTAGGCCCTATAACACCCCCCCGCCCCCCCTTCACATCTCGGTTCCCTTCCTGTCTCGCTTCTCTTCCAGCCCTTTCTATTCTCTGCACACAGCCACTCTCCAGCCCCTCTACCTCCCTGCCCGAACACTTAACTCCTTAGGTAGATGCTAAGACCCCAAATACTGAGGAGCCACCTGTCCCAGAGGCTGGTGTACCCCTGACACCCCCATCCCAACACCAAGAGGTGAGCAAGGGGGCCCTGTCTGCAGGCAGAGGCCTGGGAGGCCAAGGAGGGGTGTTTTAAGGTTCGGGAAGACCTTTGCAGCTGGCCTCGACTCCAGCTGAGCCTGTCTGGGGTTCGGTGCAGGCTGGTGCTGGGGACTTGTGTGCACTTTGTGGGGAGCATCTCTACATCCTGGAACGCCTCTGTGCTGACGGCCGTTTCTTTCATCGGAGCTGCTTCCGCTGCCGTACCTGTGAGGCCACATTGTGGCCAGGTGGCTATGAGCAGCACCCCGGAGATGGTAAGGGGGCCTGGGAGATCTCCAGAGACAATTTGGGCCTGGCCCTGCCTGGGGGCAAGGATCGACTGCAGGGGAAGGGGGGTACTGGGCAAGAGGTGGTAACAGGCTCAAGGTAGCACTTGAGTTCCCCTGGGTTCAAGGTCTTCTCTGTCCCCTCCAAACCCCTAAATGTGGTGTTCTAAGGAACCAGGACACCAGAAGAAATTCACCTGCAAATCCAGAGTCCTGTCACCCCCGACACCCTCATGTCTTCTCCCCTTCTCCACCCTTCCCAGGACATTTCTACTGCCTCCAGCACCTGCCCCAGACAGGCCACAAGGAGGATGGCAGTGACCAAGGCCCTGAGAGTCAGGTAAAAGCTGTGAAACTGTTGGAGTGTGGGAAACGGTAAAGGGGTCTCTTTAAGCCCAGCCGACTTTGCTGGGGGTAACTGGATGTTCTCCAGAAAAAAATCTCCATGAAGGCAGGGTTTTTATCTTATTGATTTATCTCAAGTGTCTAGAACAATGCCCTGACATGTTTCAGTAAATGGCATAAGTGAGTGAATGCCAGAAGCCACATTTGTCTAAAAGGGCAGCTTCAGCCCTACAATGGGCAGATCGCTGACCAGACTACCTGCTGGCTTTTCCAGGACCTCCCCACACCAGATGAAAACAGCATGCCATCAGGGCCCGCAGCTGCTCTCACCCCCCAGGAGGAGACCGGTTCTGTCCCAAGCCCCAGCCAGCCTACTCGTCAGCGGATCCGCCTGTCCAGCCCGGAACGCAAGCAGCTGTCCTCCCTTAGTCTCACCCCTGACCCAGAACTGGAGCCCCCACCCAAGCCTCCCCGAAGCTGCCTTGCCTTGGCCCGCCAGGCCCTGGAAGGCAGCTTTGTCGGTTGGGGAATGCCAGTCCAGAGCCCTCAAGGTAACTGCTTTGCCCAGACATGTACATGCAGGGTAGGATGCCATGGGTGGTACCGGGATTCCTTAAAGGCAAGTGCTGGGGAATGGAAAGGTAGGTGTGGCCCACGCCATGTCTACTCTGTTCAGTTCCTGTGGCCATGGAGGAGGAGGAGGAACAGAGTCCATCCTCCAGTGAGGAGGAAATGGAGGAAGAGGAAGCTGTGGCTTTGGACTCAGACACAGAGCAGGTGAGCAGGAGGAACCCGGCCGCCTACTCTGCTGAAGCCAGCACACATCCACGAAGTAGGCCCTGCTGCCCGCCACAGGACAAACCTGTAGAACGCCCCCCGCCTTTGAGCCAGTCTCTCAGAATGTCTTCTCCCCATGTGACTCAGGTCTCTAAGCCTCCGTCTTTTCTACCAGAACTCACCCTCCCTCCCTCCAAACAAAGCTTCCCCAGCCCCTATCCGACAGGGGGGCCAGGCCCTACCCCTGACCAGCCTGACCCTGCTGTAGGCTCTGAAGATCTTGGCCAAGAACTCAGGCACCATGAGCAAGTACCCAACGTGGCGGCGGACTCTGCTGCGCCGTGCTAGGGAGGAGGAGATGAAGCGGTTCTGCAAGGCCCAGGTGAGGGGTCTGGGGCTTCGCAGAAGTTCTGATGGAGTCAGATCTGACGTGGGATCAGACTTTCTCCGGTGCTCTTTCTTGAACAATCCAAAGATTCCTGGGCCTCCTGTCTTGCACCCCTCAGGCTGTCCAGCGGCGAATAAATGAAATTGAGACCGCTCTAAGGGAGCTGGAGGCTGAGGGCACGAAGCTGGAGCTGGCCTTGAGAAGCCAGAGCAGTGAGTAAAGATAGGAGGGACAAGCTGGGACATCCCTCTGCCTCCTAGCTGTGCATTCAGCCCCAGCAGTGCCTCACACCACCAGGCCCTGCCTCCAGCAGACTCCACTCCTCATGCCCCCAACACCCATGACCCTGGTTAGAGACCGCCTGACCACCATCCCCCACTCTTCCTTCCCATCAGGATCCCCAGAACAGCAAAAGACACTGTGGCTAGAACAGCTGCTTCAGCTCGTTCAGAAGAAAAACAGCCTAGTGGCGGAGGAGGCAGAGCTCATGATCACGTAAGGGACAGGGGGTGGGAACAGTGGCATGAGCCAGACCCCAGCCAGCTCATTGGGCACCTGGGACAGCCGTGCCTCTTCAATCCCTACCCCCTACAGGGTGCAGGAGCTGAAACTGGAGGACAAACAGTGGCAGCTGGACCAGGAGCTACGAGGCTACATGAACCGGGAAGGTAGGTGGGACGTACAGAGAGGAGGACATTATGGGGCTGGTGTTTGCATCCATGTGACCTCAGACACTGATCAAGCAACATAGTCCTCTAGTCTGAGTGCCTCTGAGACATTTCAGGAGGAAGCCAGAGAATGGGGCCCCAAGCCTCTACTCTGCCTTCAGTTCAATCAGGGCTGCACAACTGGGCTTTTACCTAAGATTGCCTTTAAAAATGGTGCTCAGCTGGGGCGCCCAGCCGCCTCAGGTGGAAGAACGTGCAACTCTTGATCTCCAGGTCATGAGTTTGAACCCCACATTGAGTGTGCAAATTACATACGTATGTATGTATATATACATAAACCAGTCAATCTAAACTAAAATAAAAATGGCACTGCTACTAAACAATGCTAAAAAACCAATGGGTTTTGTTGGTTTTCTTTTTTTTTTTTTACAGTGATCTTCCTCATTTTACAGATGAGGAAACTTACCCTACCTAGTTGTGGAAGTCACGTAGGCCAGGACTAGGTTGTGCCTTTCCTGCTTCCCTGTGTAGTTCCCTGTTCTCTAAGCTTTGTCGTCTTCTTCAGAAATCCTGAAGACCCCTGCGGACCGGCAGGCTGAGGACCAGGTCCTGAGGAAGCTGCTGGATGTGGTGAACCAGCGAGATGCACTCATCCGCTTCCAGGAGGAACGCAGGCTCAGTGAGCTGGCCTCAGAGTCGGGGGCCCAGGGCTAGCAGAGGGGGGGCTGCCTGCCCTCTTCCCTGCGAGGACCACCACCTCACCCGAGGACTGTGCCACCCTGTTCATCGAGGCTGCTTGGGAGGGGGCCTCACTGTTTACAATAAAAATGTTCCTGCCACACACAGGGCTTGGCTGCCTGCAGGTGAGATGCAGGGTATGCAGAGTGGGCAGAGATGTAAGAGCTGGAGAGTCTATATTATGACAGTCACACTGACCCTTGGCCCCAACCACTGCTTCTACAAGGAAAAGGCGGAGCCACAAAAGTGTCAGGCTTTATTGTTCCTCAGATCTGTCCCCCTCCTGCTGCCCCAGGAGCAGGGCTGGCTGAGACTCTGGGCCCAGGTCCTGGGCCTCCCTTGCCCTGCCCAGCACGTGCTGGAGCTCCGCCCGGGCCCTAGATAAGCCCTTGGCCTCCTGCATGTGGAAGAGATAGACCGCCCCCACCCCGAACAGCAGTCCTACACTGGGAGTCCAGAGCAGTACGGCGACTTCCCGGACCCCTCCTCCAGCTGCCAGAGCACACAGCAACGCCAGGAGCAGCAGCCCTAGACCAATCACGTAGCCAGCAAAGGTGGCCCACCAGCGAGCTTGAGCCATGCCCAGGTCCAGCTCTGCCCAGGCTTCCTTTAACACACTGATCAACAGCGACCTTTCTGCTGGTCCTAGAACAAGGCAGGGTAGTAGGGCAGGAGTGAGAGGGTCAGAGTGGAGGGGCTGCCTTGTGGTGGGGAGGGACCCGGGGAAAGGGTGGGGGTGTCTTACCGTGAGTAGGGCTGGGGGTATGCTGGGGGGGACTGTGTCTCACACACAGAGTAGCCATCAGGGCCTCATGATCAGAGAGGGGGGTGCCACCATGAGGATCATGGCCTGTAGTGGTTCTAAGAGTCTTACAGGAGATATAGAACCCAGAAACTGCCTAGGAAAAGGAAGGGCCAGAGAGAAACATATTTGAGGGCCTCTTCCCATTCTCAAGCCATCAGTGATCTAAGACTAGACCAGGTGGACAAAAGATTAGCACAAACTGATGAAAGACAGAGACACAGTGGGTGGAGACACATTGAGGGGAGAGGCCTGACCTTATACAGCACATAGTCAATGCGGATGCCAAAGGGAAATGGCTCTAACTCCCGCTGATTGATGTAGCAGTTCTCAGGTACCATCGTATAGCCTTCTTCAGAGCCCTAGGCGAATAAGTGGTTCGTGCTAGGACATAGGGGAGGAGGAGGAGAGAAGCTGGGGGTGTAGGCATGGAAATAATCAGGCAGGTCCTCACCTTGAAGTCCCGGGTCTCAAGGTAGGCATCATGCAGCCCTGTCCACTCCTTCAGCAGGCGGCAGCCCAGGTCCTTCGGGTGCAAGTTGAGGTCCCCACACAACAGAACCACATCGGCCTTCTTGGATGTGTGGCTGGGGGGACCAGATTGGTGAGGCAGGAGTTCTTCCCTGACCAGATGTGCCCACCTAGAAGTGGGGCCTTGGCCACCCCTCCACCCCTGACCCCATCCCACTTCCCCTGTCAAGCCCAGGCTCACACACTGGATGAACTGGGCCAGTTCCCAAGCTTGGGCCACACGATGTGCTAGGTAGATGTCCTTCTGTCGATTGTACTCGGCATGGAGCTGAGCAAGATAGGTGAGATTATAATAGATGAGATGGTGGGGGGTGGGGGTCCCAAAGACAGGTCTGAATCATGCTGGTGTCTGTCACCTGGCATGATACTGGGTTAAGAGATGGGCAAACCTTGCCTACTAACCTTAGGAGGTCCTGTCCCCACACCTCACCCCCAGGAAGCCCAACTAGAGGGGTGCCATCTCTCCCTCCCAGGACCAGGCTGCCTGTCCCAGCCCCCGCCAGCTTCACTCACATGGGTCACGTAGGCATTGAGTACCAATCCACTTAGATGGAGCACCAGCAGCCCCACAGCCTTCCCACAGAACCAGTCTCCATGATGGATCTGCATGCAGAAAGGAGCAGGAACTCAGGGCACTGCTACCCTCCTTCTGCCCATCTCCTGCAGCCCAAGAAGGGCTGCCTCCTTTACCGGGTGTCCCTCCTTTACCAGGTGGGAAAGGGTGGTGGAAGAAATCTGATAGAAGGCTTACCATGTAGGGATACCCATTGAGGGTGTAGACGTGCTGGGTGAATTCCTGAATTGGATGTTTGGAGAAGACGCAGAGGCCACTGCCAATGATGCCACTGTAAACCAAGTTCTGGTTAACAGCCAGAAAAGCAGAAAGAAAAATACCAGCCCTCTTCCCCTCCCTGGTCTCCAAGCTTGTATCAGCTACTTTTTTCTCACTCTGTTGCTGAGATCAGCACAGAGGAACGCTCAAAGCAACAGCCTTTGTGGGGTGACATGTGTGACCCAATAAAGCTGGGATGGGCTGAAGAGACAGGATCTTCCTGGTTCCACCTAGTCCTGCACCTACACACGGAGGAGAGGACTCTGGGCGCCGGTGGGATAGGGAGGGGCTAGCAGGGCCAAGAGCTTCCAGATCTGGGAACAGACTCCCAGACCAGAAGGTTTCTCACCTCCTGAAGTAGTGTGCGGCTGGGTAGGTGGGCAACAGCTTCTGTCTCAGGTACTGGAAGTCCTGCTCACTCCACACCTGAGGGAAGGGGTGAGGATGCCTGCCTGTCTCCCCTCCCCCGGGGACAAGTCCTCTCCTGCGCCCCCAGCCGCCCCCGTCCCAGCCAGGGTTCCACACCAGTTGTGCACTGCCCACCTCTTCCAGGAGAGCTAGGTCGAAGCTTTCCATGTTCAGAAAGTCTCCCAGGCGCTTCACGCGGTCACCCCGGTGCTTGCTCAGGTAGGGAATGCCCCTGAGGACGAGAAGGGTCGGGGGAGCTGATGGCTGGAGGTGCTCCGCTCTCCGTGCACCACCGGAGCTGGGACCAGGTGTGGGCCTGGAGATGCGGATGCCCCCCGGACCCGGACACCTTAGGACAGGGTAGAGCCGTGGCCCGGATGTGAGGAAAGCCTCCTCACTCTGTGGGTGCGAATGGAGCTGTGGCCCCCGCCCCGCGGGCGCTCTCACCAACAGTTGAGGTTAAAGATCCTCAGTCGCAGAGAGAAGTTGGGCTTCATGGCGAGGACGGTCCGGGGGCGCGGGACGGCACTGTCAAGCCTGCGACGGCCGAGGCGCGGACCGGTGCGAGCAGGCGACTCCTCCTCCCGGGGCGGCACCCACAGGTGGTCGGCCCCGCCCCCGCGCTCCCCCGAAGGCCGCGGCCTCCCAGCTCCAGCCGCTCAGGCCCTGGGCCGGGGTCCGAATGCGTTACCCGGGCAAGCGGCCCACTGGCCCCCAACTGGTTGCCTACCGACCCGGAAAAGCGATCTGCTGCGAAGTTGGGCGCTGCCGGGAGGCGAGGGCCACGCGCGAGGTCCCAGAGGGGGACGGATACCGGAGGGGAGTTCGGGCGGGCGGCCAGCCGGGTCGAGGCACACAGGACGCGGAGCTCTCCGTTCCTTTGCGCGTAAAACTCCGTCTCGGGCCACAGCCTCGCGCCCGGGTCACCAGCAACAGGCGCACAATCGATAAAAGACCCGCCCGTCGCCCCCCTCCCTCTCGCGTCCTTCCTTTCTGCAGGCGACGGGGGCGGGGCCGCGCGGTTGCCGTGGCGACGCGCAGAGTTTGTGCTCGGAGCAGTCCCCCAGCGCCGCCATGGCTAGCCAGCAGCAGTGCCAGCCAAGGCCGGCCCCATACTGCTCGAAGTCGCCGCCCGAGCAGCCGCTGCAGGTGAAGGTGGTGGGGCTCTTCAAAAGCTCCAGCTTTCACATCGCGAAGAGCGCTGCCGAGGTAACCGCGAGAATAACCACAAGTGCTCTTCCGGTTTCCCGGTCTCGCGCCTCCTGGTGACCCGGATCGAAGTTCGGGGACGTAGGGGAGTGCCCTGGCCCGCGGAGCAGTGTCAGTCTGTACCTCCCAGGCGTCAGGGTCGGGTCGGGCGGACGTTCCACTACCAGGAGGGCTACCTTTAAAGGGGTATCCGAACGAAGGAAAATTCAGAACCTTGCTGGGTGGTAATTCCCCTCTACAGACCCACATTTTATTTTCACATTTTTACGTGAATTATATATTTTAAAAATTCATGAAAAAAATGTTTAGAAATAAGTGATACCGCATAACTAGAGGTATTGTTTTGTTTTGTTACAAGCTCCCTTCCCAAGTTTTTGGAAACTTCATTTGGGAAGGTTTCTTTTCTCTCTAAATTTTCTATAGCAGTTACTGCATTCCAGTGGAATTAGGTGCCTAAGGAATTTCGTAACAAATGACCCACACGTGTTTTGGAGAACCCAGATATTACTTTGCAAACACACAAGCCGATGTAAAAGGAAAAACACTTTAAGCAATTGGAAGAATTTGGCCAGGTCAGTAATGGTGCAGCACAAGTATTATGCAAATACAGGAGAAGTACAGACATGTATGAAATGTAGAAATGCAGAATTCAGCACATCTCTGGGGTTTGCTCCTGGAATGCTACTGTAGGATTATGCCATAATCCTCTCCTTCAAAACCCCACTAGACTCCAGGACCATGTCCTGTCTGTTTGTATCTCCCAAAGTATCCAGCCGGATAACTGACACAAATGTTCTCAAATAGAAGAAATCTTAAACAATTCCTGCCTTCTTGCCTGCTGTGTGCAATTGCATCAAATCAAGAAACAGTAACTGTTGACCTTAAAACAGCCGCTTATTTTACCAGCAAAATGGGTTTATTTGGTAATAACACAGGAATTGCAATTTAGGACATATAAGCTATGGCAAACCAAGGGTAATATGGGAGATCAAAGGAGAGGTACATAGGGAAAAGGAAGAAGCTGGGAAGGGCTGCTTTGATAGTAGTTGAGAATTAAGGGTGGTGACAGTTTCTCACTGGTTGAGTTGTGGTATTATCTTATTGGCCAAGCTTGTTGCAGAAAAAGGAGACATTCTCCCTGCGTTCTGCTGGAGTAGTAAAATAGACTTCTTCCTGTAGGGAATGCAAGGTGTATCTCTTCCTGACCTACTGGTGTCTGCAATTGAGCGGTGGTAAGGCATGAGAGCTCCCCCTTCTGGCCTCCTGACTCCATTAAAAATTTTTTTTTTAATTTTTAAATTTATTTTTTGAGAGAGAAAGGGTGCAAGGGGGAAAGGGTTAGAAGGAGAGAGAGAGAATCTCAAGCAGGCTCTACGCTCATCACAGAGTCTGACATGGGGCTCCATCTCACGACTGAGAGATCATGACCTGAGTTAAAATCAAGAGTGGGATGTTCAACTGACTAAGCCACCCAGGTGCCCCCTGACTCCATTTTAAATGAGGCTCACTTTATTCAGTTTCACAGTAACTAATTTGTGAAGTTGGTAAAGTTTACATCAAGAGGAAGAGAACAAGTGAGAAGTCTGTTTAAATGATACATGGATCATCAAAAATAAACAGAAATTATTGACTGTTGGCTGGACTAACGGGATCTATAAAGTTTATGGCTTAAGTTGTATTTAAGGAGTTTAGGGGACTTTTTTTCTTGTTTTTCTTTAGCTCCTTTTCTGAGGGCACATGTTTTCTGTGCCTGCTCCACACTGTGGAGAATGTGTTGGCAATTTTTTTCCTATAAAGTCTAGGTATTAAATTATTAGGCCTTCAGGGCCATAGGCTCTCAGTCACAACTATTTGACTGTGTTCTTGTGCAAAAGCGGCCACATACAATATGTAAATGAGTGGTGCTTTTAATAAAACTTAATTAAGGATACTGAAATTTGATTTCATATGATTTCACATGACATGGAATGATTCTTTTTGTTTCAGCTGCTTAAAATGTAAAAATTCTTCTTTGCTCTCAAGCCTTACAAGAACAGGCAGCGTGCCACAGTTGGCCTGCTGGGCACAGTTTGCCAAACCCTGTTGTAGAGGCTACTAAGTCGAGAAAACAATGACTTTGTTATATTCATAAGATTAATTTTCCCTTTCTTAAGCTTTTGCTTACTGTACTGCTATTTGAATATAAAAATGTATCGATATAAATTCCATTAGTTTATCTTAATAAAGGATCCTTGAATAATTTCTCAACATGATCATATGGTGAGCAATCCTCAATACCTAACACGCTGACAGAGATTTAGATTTGTGAAGAGTCAGCATCACATAGATTCTGTTTTGGATGTAGTCTGTTCTACACACTAAATTATGAAGAAAGTATGATTACGTATGCTTAATTTGAAAACTACTGGGCTTATTAGTTATTCTAGGTGGTCCCCCAGTTAGAAACACAATTGCCTCAAACTAAGCATGGACACTGATAGCAAGCAGGGGGCATCTAAGTCATCATCTGTTGGTTGGGCAGTAGTCTAAGAAGGAAATGATCCAATTGCCATTGTCCTCTTTGGCTCCCCTGGTCCCAGAGGCAGGATACACTCACACCCTGGCTCTCTCCCACTTGGAATATCCACCCCTGATGAAGCATGCCAAGCCGGTGTCCTCTTTTAGACCACCTTCCTGAGTGGAGAAGGTATGGAGTGCAGCAGCCAGCTGTCCCTTTTCCCTAGTGGACACATCTACTTGGACCCACTCAGCAAGGCGAGGCCTAATTGGTATATTGCCTTACCTGCCTTCTCTTGCTTTACCAGGAGGCAAAGTGCAACATGTCAGGACTCAGAACTTTTTTTTGACAGGAATTGTTAACCAATAGGAATTTTCTCTGATCCATATAGACAAAATAATGTTAAACCAAAATGTGCTCAATACCTAAAATATTTAATATTTAGTATTCTCCATTTTTGTGGTGTGTAACCATAACACTATTCCTTTGGTCATTCTCTATGTATCGATAAATTAAAATAATAACATTTCTTTATTTTAGTTAAAAGTATCTGTCGAGAGAGGAGGTGGGGAGTGGGTGAAATAGGGGATGAGCACCAGGTTATGTATGGAACTGTTGAAGCCCTATACTGTACACCTGAAACTAATAAAACACTGCAGTTAAAGTAACATTTTCTTTTCATTAAAAAAAAAAAAAGTTTAGATCCACTGAGGTTTAGTAAGAATTTAATTTGGGAAAAAACTGGTTCTAAAATAACATGGCAAATCACAAAAAAGCTCATTTATTTGTTCATTTGTTCATTCATTTGCTATGTGTGGATGGTCCGCTATGTGCTAGATGTCAACGCCAGTGGGAGTACAGGAAAACTAGGCCAGTGAGAGACATAAGCCAGAGTCCCCGTGTGACCTGGGGAGTGACTTCATGGAGATCAGCACAGGGGCCTCTGGGAGCAAGCAGGGGGCATCTAAGTCAGATTGTGTGGCCTGGGTATAAACTGTATAAAACCTCTTGAAGCCCCCATAAAAATTGGGGGGAAATTATTTCTACTTTAAAAGAGAACTTACTCTATAATTATTCTGTTTTGAAACCTAGAGTCTGAAGAGTAATTATCCATCCAAATTTGAAGATCCTATAATAGTTCCTCTTCAAGAATTTGCATGGGATCAATATCTACAGGAGAAAAAACAGGTAAAGGATATTCAGGATATGGGAAATGAGTTTTGCCTAAAGTTTTGCCTAAATTATTTATCTGTGCATTGTTTTAGAAAAACTGAAGCAGTAATTGTAGAGCAACTAGATTTGATTTCTCTAAATCATACACTTTCCCTAAATCATTTCAATCATTTTACCGGGCTGATTTTAAGAAAAAGTAAAACATTTACAGGATTGTCTTTTGAAAGATATGTGAAAAAGGTAAGTTTTAAACTCTCAGTGCTGCTATTGACCCCTGCTGATGGTTAGCCCTCTCCCTTTGCACATCACGTACTCACACTTCCTGTGACCCCTTGGCACTCTTGGCCCTTACTGTGGAAGGTTTCGGTGGTGTACCGCACAGACACAGCCGGGGGCTTGTGTGAGGCTGTGGCCTATGGGAGCTCTGATGACAGGCACCAAGTCCCCATAGGGCAGCCTTGTCTTAATTAAAGCTTCCTTCTCTGCATTCTCCCCACTAACAGCACCCTTGGAGAACCCCAGGCCCCAGGGCCAGCAGACTTTGTCCCGGGACAGCAGTTTCCTCCTGGGTGCCAACTCTGATTATTTGGTAATGTTGCCTGGAACATGTGACATGAAGGGTTCCAAGGTGGTATGTGGCCCAGCAATACTTCATGTTGGAGTGAGGCTGGCATGGGGGACACTTCCTGCTTGCCATCCCCAGCCTGGTCTCCCTGCCCCACCCCATCTCCCCATGGCTGATGAAATCCCATTTCCCCTGACCAGAGCAGTTTTGATTGTTCTGTTCTGTGTTGCACAAGGATGTCCTGTGATCCTGTGGTTATCATATAGTGTTGCTTTATGGGACCATTTCACTGTGTGGTCACATGAATGCTGCAGGACTGAGTCAAGAATACCATTTGTTAAGTCTCATACCATCTGCTTAGCCATAATATATTTTCATTGGAATTCAGATAGAATAGTAGCAAACACTTAGGATCATATGCCAGACACTATTCTCTTGACTTACATATACATTAACTCCAATCCTTACAACAACTAGGGTGACCAGTAGTCCTGGTTTGCCTGGTTCTGAGGGGTTTCCTGTGATACAGGAATGCAGTGCTAAGCTGGGACTGTTCTAGGCAAACTGAGACAGCTGGTCAGGACAGTGAGTCAGCTTAACACAAAACAGTATGTTCTTAATTTTTATCACCAAACTACTTACACTGCCTACTAGTATCATGCTCTCCGGCTACAGGAAAGCCAGGATCTCATGCTCTGTGGTCTGCATCCACTCCTCTTACAGATTCCCACCGTATTCTTAAAGACTGGTGTGCATTTCATTCCATAGTTTCCCGCCATTTCAGCCTGGGTTACTGACCTTGGGAAGTTTTGTGTTCTCTTCCTCCCGCTTTTCTCATGAGGCCTGAATGACACTTTCTCCATAATCAATGCTGCTTCTTTCCACCTGTTCTTTATTGCCTCTCCTTCCTTCCTTCCATCTCCCACCTCATCTCTTGGGTACTTGTCACCTTAACTTTTTCTTGTTTCAGGCCAGTTTTTGTCCTTCTTCTGTGTAAGCATTGTGCTTTGTGTCACATGTAGTACTTTTTAGCACAGTTGAGGTTAGGTCTGAGCTGGCCGTAATGCTTCAGCAGAACGTAATGCCACCCTTACAGTGATGGCTTCTGGGCCTTTGGAAAGCCCTTTCTCTCCTCTCGGAAAAAAAAAAGGCAGCACCTTACACCTCAGTGCTGGAAAGCCACAGAAACCACGGGGTCCAGCCCACTGTCTTGAGGCAGGTGAGGAAGCCTGCTCGTGTACAGAAAACACACGGAGACAAGACATCTGCGTCACCAGCCTCTGAGTAAAGTGCTCCTTCTACTGCATTTCTCTCACCAGGCTGACTAAATATCCACGTTAGCCATGCCCAGGCTAAGTAATATCCCTTTTTAAAGTTTTGCATTCTATAAAATGTGGTAACACTGATATATCTCTTGACCCACAGGCTCTTTGAGTAATGTAAAGTTCAGTATGAACAAATTTATTCTTTTCCTCAAACCAGGTTTTGGTATGGGCACAGGCAGAGGATATGAAATCTGGGAGAAGATCTGGGAGTGCAGCAAATTGGCAAGCTGAAGCAAACCGTTCCCCCAAACAGCGTTCCTCCAAGTGTGGTCTCCAGACCAGCAATGTCAGCATCTCCTGGGATGCTGTTAGACATGCAAATGCTAGGGCCCCATGGCAGAATCAGAAACTTTGGGTGGGGTTCAGGGATCTATAATTCTGCTTGACTGCTAAAATTTGAGAACAGCTGGTCCCAAGTTATTCATGCTTTTGCCAAGACTGGCCCTGGGTAAAAATAAACCAGATCTCTTCAGAGCGGGCATTACTCAGTGGCCATACACTGGAGTTTAGGAGGTTGACCATTAGTGTGTAGATGAACACACGAATGCACTTCATTTTAAGGGCTTAGGTTTTCAAAATGTTGGCAAATGTAAGCTCTCTCCCTCAGGGCCCCTTGGGGTGCACTAGCAATCCCTGTGGGCCCCCAGGAGGCATTTCCTTACCCTGACCCCTCTCTCTCGAAAAAGCATTCTTTTCACCTTGACACTGAAAATCATTTATTACTCAAAGCTCCAAGCCCTTCTAAGTATACAAACAGTAAAATGCACTTCACAAATGAAGCCAGAGACTGCATTTTGTTTTCAAGTTAACATAACAAGTATACTATGCACACAGATTTTTACTACCAGATAA
>CM053577.1:50751593-50767896 GCA_028646485.1 Cryptoprocta ferox
GGGCTCACAAGATGTGGGATATAGTTGATTTTAAGACCCCTGCACTTTATGAGGCACTTACTGTGGATTATTCCGCTAAATTCTTAAGAGATACCAAGGCAAGTTACACTAATTTTTAAAGAAAAAGAGTGGAATCTTTGATCATTTATATTGATTCAGCATTAATTACTGATATCCTAATAAAGGAATATAAACAGTAGGAGACTAGGTTTCAAGTTTCTCAATGACCTCTAATCCAATTGCAAAGGATTATATATAATATTGCAGAGTTTGGCTCAGTGGTGTGTAAAGCAAGCATGTCTCACAGCAGGCAGACTGCATGGAGCGGGGGTGGGGGGGGTGGGAGGGGGGAAACACTTCCCTGTTCAAACATTTCTATTTTGCATTAGAGATTTATATGTTGATTATCCATTTTAAAACATAAAGACACCTCCCCTGCTCATTCACCCTTAGTATGAAAATTTTAATTAGTACTTTCTAATACCTAAGTGAGAGGTACTGCACTAAGAGAATGGGAAGTTCAGTTAAGAAAGGTGACATTTTAAAGCATGACAAGTTGGCAAGAGCTGGACCAGGCAAGCTATGGCCCTAGGGAGGTTTCCAATGGCAAAGGACAGTCATGAAGCTTAAGGTCCAGGAGAGTGAGAGACAGACATCAGGGTGGAATGGCAATAGAGGTAGAAATACTCAGTAATTTTGCTTGGAAACTTTGTTATAGTAACAAGCACCACATGTTGAAGATCATTTCATGCTGATAGTTGCCTGTGCCCACAGAAAGGCCCAGTGCTAGGATTTTACAGTGCTGAGCTGTAAAAAGGCAGAGACCTTGCTTTGTTTATCCTCACTTAACTGTACTGCCTCACACAGAATCTGGAGCTCGGGGAATGTCTGCCTGAATAAACAATGCCCTTGGAAAATACTAGAAACTGTCGGGTATGGGGAGGAATCGAATGTTCACAGCAGGACAAGGGTCCCAAAGGACAGAGTATATGGCGTACTCAGGGAATGGTAGGGGACAGCAAGGAGGCCACGATTAATAGGAAATGAGGCTGGGAAAATGAGAGTACTAGTTACCAACAATACCAAACTACTCTGATTAACTTAAGGGAAAGAAAGGTATGCCTTGAAAGGATGTTGGTAACCTCATAATTGGCAGGAAAGCCGGAGAACCAGGTTTTGGAAAACAGGTGGAACGCCTGGCAGCAGGAAAACGTGGCCAGAGTCACATCCCAGAAATGCGCAACTTGGATGCAGCTATGGGTGCCCACCGGCCCTGAGTTCATACTGCCACCTTCTCAACTGGTATCTTTGCAGCACTCCCTGAGATCCAAGGCCCCAGGCAGGAGCACCTGACTAATCCAGCCCAGGTCATATCCCCACACCCCAGCTCTCACAAGAGTGAGGAGAGGGAGAATCTGGCCCCTTTAGTGTCTTTAGGGGATGGTGGGTCCCTGTAAGGTATTCTCCAAAGAGGAAATGTATTCAGATGTTAAGGAGGGGGGAAACAAACAAACAAACACATCCACTAAGAAAGGTTGTACTTACTGTCCATTCTGAACTAGAGTTAGATTTTCCTCTAGAAGGAAGCTGAGCCAACAGAACTTTTCATAAAGAATATGACATAATCTTGCTTTTTTAGAAAAAATTTTAGGGCAAAAACAGGGTGGAGTGGGGAAAGCTTGGTGGCAGGTTGACCACTTGGAACACTGCTATAATGTGGGCTAGAGATAATAACAGCCTGAATTAATGGCAGTGAGGAAGGAGGACTTTGATTCCAGAGAAGAGCTTTAAATTTTCTGTGCAGAGGTGAGATTTTTCATGCTGCAGGGACTTGCTTACTTCAGGGTTGGAATGATATATCCGGCAATTATGTTTGCATGTTTGGCTGCTAGGGGACATCAACTGGTGGTGTGCTCATTTGCTCTTTCATTAGAATTTTTAGAATTATCTACTCTTGACAACTACATAAAGATAATATATTGACACAGAGGGAAGTTTAGTGATGCCTGAACGGACTTACCCATTTCATAAATCAATTGTAATTTCCAACATATCCTCTTTTCTCCCAAGCCCATGAAGTTTACTATATTATGCCTCATGATAAAGTTGTAATATTCTTTTATAACTAAGAACTTGTAGTACAGAGGCTGACAGGCACAAAAAAGTTAAAATTATAATTACTATGGATATAATACTTCATTCCTGGATGCCAGATAGCACAATATTAATACAGTCTTTTAATTAAAAAAAAGGTTAAAGTGACATAAAGTAGTGACAATGATACCCTATAATTGATTTCATCTATGTTTCCTAAATTCTTAAGAAATAAGGCAGGGCTAGTTATGTAGCTTGTTAAATCAGGTGGCATTTTTGTGCATGAGAATGGTGCCCAAGATCTGGAATGTATCCTTATGTGCTCTGCTCCGCAAATGAATGCTACTACGATGGAGACTGGTGTTTTCCTTTTAGATGCTCCTTTGTAGAGCCAGACAAGGTCACACAAATGTTATCTGTCTCTACCAGAAAGGATGTCAATTGAAAACAAGAGCAGGAGCATCTCGGAACATAAGGGCAGGATTGAAATAACTCGAAAGAAAGCACAGCATATTGTCTTCCCTTCCCCTGATACCCATTCTTCCTATGGATATGGCGTCCCTGTTATCCCACTCAGAAAGGACGTGTCCTGGCTCTGGTTAGCTACTCTGTGCTGACTCTGAAAATCCAGAACGTACGGTAACCAAATCCATGGCAATCACACTGGATGTTTTCCAATATTACTCAGGATAGAAAATTCCCAGTCTGATTCTTTTCCCCAAGGGACCAACTAGTGTTCCTTCCTACACCCAACTTGCACAGTAGGGGATATCTCGGCCACATGTTCTCAGTCTGCTGTGACAGGTTAATGTGATTCAAAGCTTCCTACCCAAGGGTTTTAACAAGTGTATTATTTAGGTTGTAAAGACTTGATGTAATCACATGAAACAAACTTCTAAAAAACTAAAGAAACACACGTCTTTAAGTCATTCTTTTAACTTTGCTATTACCTTATCTACTGTCAATGCTTTTGAAATCTTATCACCAAAAACATTATTCTGTGGTAGTTTCATTTCTAAAACTTTCTTGCAAGACATTGACCTGCATTATCTTTTTCTCCCTAATTTTAATAGCATGATTTTGTGTTCTTGGACATTTCTATTGATTTTCATCCAATTGGAAGGTTGGTTTTTGAGGTAAGAGGTTTTTTGTTGTTCTTTCTTTATTTTTGCTGTTGTTTTTTTAATAAGTGGGGGATGGAGGCAGGAATCTGTAACTGTCAAAATATTAAATACTTAATCTTTGAAACCTCTTATCTTTATTTGTAGCTATACTGTGATGCATGTCCCAAAACATGTAGAAATTTTCAGGTCTTGTGCACAGGAAAAGCAGGGTATTCTCAACATGGCATCAGGCTACATTACGTGGGTTCGATTTTTCATCGAATAGTACAGAATGGTTGGATACAAGGAGGAGGTAAGTTTAAAATCTTAAATGCAATTTAACTGCAATCTCAAATTCAGAATGTATTTATCTACCTTTCTGAAATGCATATAGAAATAAATATATTTAATATTAGGTATTTTATATATTGAAAGGATATTTTACAAATGATTAAGATATTCATATTCTGTTTTAAAAATGCCCCAAGTTTTGAAATAAACCAATCTAAAATTTTGTCACCCGGAATGTTCCAAGTTAAAAGGGTTAAGGTTAAGCATCGACCCTTGATTTCAGCTTAGGTCACGATCTCATTATTTCGTGAGTTTGAGCCCCACATCAGGCTCCTTACTGACAGTGTGGAGCCTGCTTGGGATTCTCTCTCTCTCTCTGCCTCCCCAACTTGCACATGCATGTGCATGTGAGTATTCTCTCTCAAAATAAATAAACTTAAAAAAAAGTGATATAAGAAAGACAACATTTTTAAAAAGTATTTTTTTTATTTTGAGAGAGGGAGAGAGAGAGAGAAGGGCAGGGAGAGAGGAAGAGAATCCCAAGCAGGTCCTGCACTGTCAGCTCAGAGCCTGAGACAGGGCTCACTCAGGAACCCGCAAGATCATGACCTGAGCAGAAATCAAGAGTCAGACACTTAATCAACTAAGTCACCCGGGTGCCCCAGGAAGATAACATTTCTAAAATCAAAATATAGGGATGCCTGACTGGCTCAGTCAGTAAAGCATGCAACTCTTGATCTCAGGGTCATGAGTTCAAGCCCCACAGTGGGCATGGGGCCTACTTAAAAAAATCAAAATATAATTTTAAATGCTCACCTAAATTAATAGGAGTACTTAGAAAATACAGTGATATTAAAAGACATTTTTAAAATCTTTTAAAAAATTTTTAAAAGATGGGAATTTGAAAAAAACAAATAAATGGAAAACAACTTATTTCTTATAAAAAATGTTACGTTGTTACAACGTAAAATTAAGAGCGAAAGCATTTTGGTCTTCATTTTTGCTTTCTTTTCAGGTCAATCCTTTGACTTCACACAGACTAGGTTTCTGACTAACAGCACAAAATTAAATTTTGGAGGCCTTTTGGGAGGTTTCCTTTTGGGAATAATCAGGCAGCAATTTAAAAATAGTTGGCTTAGTGTGTAAGGAGATTTGCTTGAACTTGATGAAATACACAGAGGCTTAAATTAGTAATGTTTATTTTTCTACAATCTGGAACATGCTGAGGCTGATGAGAAAAATGTAGATTTAATCCAAGCATTTTTATGTAAATCAACTATTTTTCCCTCATGTTTCTCTATAATGAAATCACATCACCCATATTATTATCTAACCTCATTATTTTCCCACTCCATATATATATATATATATATGGTATGTATATATGTATACATATGGTATGTATCTTCCTATGTCAGTAAACATAAACATATACAGTTTTTAGGGTCTACCTAAGTTTTTATCATACTGCTATACCAACTTACAGTTGGCCCTTGAACAGTAAGGGGTTTGAACTGTAGGGGTCCACTTATACACAGATATTTTTTACAGCACAGTGCTATATATGCATTTTCTTTTCCTTATGATTTTCTTAAAACATTTTGTATTCTCTAGCTCACTTTATTATAAGAATACAGCATATAATACATATAACACACAAAATATGTGTTAATCCTCTGTGTACATTATGAGCAAGGCTTCCAGTCAACAGTAGACTATTAATAGTTAAGTGTTGACCGAGTCAAGGTTATATGGGTATTTTCAACTGTGCAAGGTTAGCACCCCCACCCCTGCATTATTCAAAGGTCGGCGGTAATGAATTCCCCACTGGTGAACATTGCGATCGTTTTCAGGTATTTGTTGGTATAAAACCATCCTCAAGGGACCAATATCGGGGTCTCCTGAAACTTAATTTAGTGTTGCCAATTACATGCCGGGCTCTCAGATGCTATGCTCTTTGTTGTTTTGTTTTTGGGTTTTGGTTAGAGGTACCCCTACCCCTCCTGAGCTCCAGAGCAAGATTTGGGAAATGTAGGTCATGTTACTTGTTTGTTTACTTATTTGAAATACGGTTTCCAAATAGTAAAATGCACAGATCCTGGGTCATGATTTCAAATAATGAGGCAGCAATGTTAAGGACGTTTGGAAACAAATGCTGATTACTAGATTCAAATCCACCTGATACATACAAGTTGTACCACTTGGAACTTAGGCACTTAGCTTCTCTGAATCAGTTTCTTAATCATAAAATGGGGAAAACTATAATATCACAGGATGTGGTGAGGATTCAGTGACACAGTATATAGGAAGTACCAAGCTCTATAAACGTCTCCCTTCACATATCAGATACCCACAGGACTGTGGGGAGAATTTTAGAATATGGGAGCTAAATGTGGTTTTATGCTGTGCCTGAGCATGCTTCCCAACGCTACAGCTTGCCTGACGGGACCAGCAGGGCCTACACAGTCTGCACTACCACCAGCCTCATCTTATCCTCAACATCTCCCCTGGCTCTGCACATCAGACATCCCTGGGCTTGAGGTCTTTTGCTGTTTTTTCCTGCCTTGGACACACCCCATTCAGCTCTGCCTCCAGATGGCCCCTTGCTTCAACCTCTAATCTGTTTCAGATTTTTGCCCAGAGTTCATCTCAGCAAGGACCTACCCTACCATCCTATTTAGAATTGCCACTTTCCTATCCACACAGGTCTCTGCACCCCCTTCCCTGCTGTTCTCCTAGCCTCTTTTTATGTTTTTTAAATGTTTTTTATTTATTTTTGAGAGAGATCTCGGGGGAGGGGCAGAGAGAAAGGGGGACAGGATCCGAAGAGGGCTCTGAGCTGTCAGTGCAGAGCTGGATGTGGGGCTCTAACCCATGAACTGTGAGATCTTGACCTGAGCCAAGTCAAATGCTTAACTGATTGAGCCACCTAGGCACCCCTTATTTTCATTTTTAAAATCAAATATTTTATTTTTTCTTAATAGCACTTTTCATCACTCGACATACTATTACATACTTCCTAGAGAATTTGTTTAGCGTCTGTTTCTCTCCACCAGACTACAAACAAGTTCCATAAGGGCAGAGGATTTTATCTATTTTGTTCACTGTTCTATCCCTGGGTTCCAGAATGGAGCCTGGTATACCGTAGGTACTTAAAAAATATTTGTTGAAAGCCTGAATGAATAAATAAGTAGATAAACAGGAAGCATACGTTCTATTTATTTCTAAAGTACAAAGTGAAAGAAGATATCAAGTCATGAAGCCACTTTGAGGGGATTTTCTGTGACTCCCATAAGGCCTACTGCCTTCCAAAGGAGCTCTCGAGATATAGTTTAATACATTTTATCATCACCACCAACATCATCATATTAAATATAATTATGGAGAAGATGATGATAATGAGAAGATGCACCCCATTAGCAGGCAAGGCTACGCAATAATGGCCACTGATGAATGAGCATGACATTCTGCCAGTCAGTGCGCTAAGTGCTATGAGTAGAACATGATTTTGTTTAGTTCTCAGAATTAACTGGGAGACACTTACCATTATTCCTGTCTATACTGATGATAAAACAGGTGTGGAAAAGGTAACTAACATCAAGATTTAAATCAAAATCATCTTATTTTATTTATTTTTGAAGATTATTTGTTTTTTTAGAGAGAGAGAGCACAAGTGGTAGGGGCAGAGAGAGAGAGAGGGAGTGAGAGAATCCCAAGCAGGATCCATGCTGTCAGCATGGAGCCCAACGTGGGCTTGATATCACGACTAGGATCCTGACCTGAGCTGAAATCAGGAGTCAGATGCTTAAACTGACTGAGCCATCCAGGTGCCCCATCATCTGATTTTAAAGTTTACTTTGAACCACTATCTGCATTGCTGAATTTTTTTTGTCAGAAGTACAGAAATAATATAAGATATATAAGGCTGAATTCAAGTACTAACTGAAATGGTGTCAATATAAAATATTTATCTGGGAGATGTGAGGAAAAGGGCAAGAGGAATGGTGGGTGCTGGAGAGACAGGGCAAAGGAGTGTTACTGATGTTCAAGTGAGTTAGTAGGGTGGGGAACCACACGCAGATTTCTCTGAGCAAAGCAGACTCTAAGATCTGAAGGAATTGGTGCTGAGGGAACCTTCAACTTCCCCATTTCTGGGTTTAGCCCTCAGCCACTGCAGCACGCTCCTGACAGGTACTGAGGGTACTGAGGGCTCTGGAGTGAATCACGAGGGGAGCATCAGGAGGAGGAAGGTTGAAGACTTCAGGCTTAACAATTGACTTCTGAGCCAACTTTGTGAATGTAATTTAAATGCTACATGCCTGTACTGAATAAAGTATCTCCTTATGCATGCTGTTGCATCTGATTTAAAAAAAAAAACAGCATACTTTTATATAGGTAAATCACTCACACTGAGTTAAAATGGCACAGCCTTTCAACAGATATGTATTGTACACTGTACTCAAGGAGGGTGAACGAGAGAGGGGAAGAAGTAAAGAGGTGCTGATTGGGAGGCTGGGTGTACAGAGCTCAGAGAACTTGATTTCCACCAGAGTCTGCTGTTTGCATTAGTCAGCTTTGTTTCCCTTTTAGCTGTGGATAGAGAAAAAGTAACTTGTGCATGGAGGATGTTTATAGCAGAAGCACTGACTAAGGCAAAATATGTACTTGGTACATATACTGCAAAATGAGACATAACAAATACTTTAAAAAATATCCACTTCATTATATTATAAAGGAACTTCATTTCCAAAATACTGGCTAAATAAATGAATGATCACTGTAGGGTTCCAAGGAATGAAAATCTGAACACTGATTATTTTCACAGCAACTATTTTTATTCCTGGATCTAACTGTTCCTATTCCATTCTCTCAGTTTCATCTTTCCATTTTCTTTAAAAGCAAGATAGAC
The DNA here is from genome assembly GCA_028646485.1 of Cryptoprocta ferox. Lineage (NCBI taxonomy): Eukaryota > Metazoa > Chordata > Mammalia > Carnivora > Eupleridae > Cryptoprocta > Cryptoprocta ferox. Next base: position 50,759,991 of record CM053577.1, read on the forward strand.
TATGGAATAACCTGTAGAGCAAGCAGAATTTATATGAACATGCTTCCTTTAAATTGTGGCCCCAAATATAATTGAATACTTCATCAGTTCAGAGGTTTTGCATTGTAATTTAACCTACCTCAGAGAGTTGTTATCAGGGGAAAAATATAAGATCATGAATGTTTAAATGCTTACAAAACATGAGTGAAATCATTATAGTAATATTTTCATGGTGTAGGTATTGAACAGTTATATATATTATAACTTACTCTAGTCATTGGTAAAAGTGGAATTATAATTTAAAGCACCCCTCACCATTACTATGCTCTTTTTTAGTCTCAAAATTCTAATGTTTGTTTATTGTTATTTCTCAGATATAGTAGCTGGAAAAGGAGATGATGGCGAGTCGATTTATGGACCAACATTTGAAGGTCTGTATCTTTAAATTTTGTCAGTCATGTATCACTGATAATTCAAATCTAACAAGACTGGAAAATTCACAACTCCAAATAAAATGGTGTTTGGGATAGCATACTAAAAGTACACATACTAAAAGTGGGAGTTAAAAATGGGGTAGGTACCCCAGTCCAATCCAGAACAGATTTGTATACACATTTTTTTTCACTTCCCTAATTATTAGGGACAAATTTCTAGAATCAGTATTGTAGGGTCTAAGGGAGTTTATATTTTTAAGGCTTGTAATTTGCCATGCTCATACCCATAATTTGGTACTTTGATAATCATTCCATTAAGACTGCTCTTGGGGATCCTGGGAAGATGGTAATGGTGATGGCATGGGTTTTGAATTTTTTGAAATTCCAACATAAAAACAGACCATACGTGTAGATAGGAAAACTGAAAACCCATGGATAACATTTACAACAAAACTAGGTGACAAGGTATCTACCTGAATTCTCAAATACAAACAGATGAGGACAAACTACCCACAGCTGCGAAATCTGCATGGCGTCAATATCTGTGTGGGAGAAAGCAGTACATCTGACAGACTTGAGAACAGGAGAACCCCAAATAGCCAGCAGTGGGTGAGTGTAAGGTGTCCCTAGTAAGGTTTGAGAGGTTGGAGCAGCCTAATCCCTCTGAACTCTCAAAACTGATCCGAAAGGGCACTCTTCCAGGACAGGTCCACAATGAGGAGTAGGAGCCGTGAATGGAATCAGAGTTATGCAGGATATAGGGACAATGGTGACAAAGAAGGAGTGGGGACAGGGCCAGGTAATCTCCAAGAGCAAGCTGCCATATTTCTGAACACGACATGAAAACACAAAAGAGGGAGCTTTGTGAAGGTAGAAAAGCTACATTCCTTCTAAAACTACACCTCCTTCTAAACATTTAGGAGTCCTAATTTTATATAAAAATAGGCAACAAAAATTTCAGGGTTATTTGAAGAAGTAAAAGAATAAGGAGTAGAGAAATATCACTATGGATAATGAAAATACACTGGAAAGACATGATTACAAAACAGATCAAAACTGTAAAAATTTCAGGATGAGCCAGAAGACATTGAGAATAGGATACAAGACAGGAAAACTCATACATAAGATTTAGAAAAACTTAGACATGAGGTTACAGAACTAGGAAACAATTAACAGTAAAAGAAAATTTCAGAAATAAACTAGGACCATAGGCCAAATAAACATGACGGATATGTGTCTTAAAAGAAGTAAAAGGTAGAAGGAGGGGATATATTTTTTTAACAAGAAGAAATGAAGAAAGATAAAAAGGATACACAAGAAAGTGACAAAAAGTAAAGCTAGAAAGAGAAGATCCAACATATAGATGATAAGTATCCCTAAAGAATTAAATGAATACACAGGAATAGAACAAATCTTAAGAACTAATATTGAAAAAACTGTCATGAATTTTAAAAGGATTTGATGTTCTATTTTTGGTTTTGGTGGTGGTTCCACAGCTATACACAATTAACTGTCAAAATGGATCAACCTGAACATCTAAGATATATGCATTTGATTCTATGTTTATACCTCAAGTAAAACTATATGTATAAAAACTAGGCGTGCCTGGGCGGCTCAGGTGGTTAAGTGTCTGACTTCAGCTCAGGTCATGATCTCATAGTTCATGAATTCCAGCCCCGTGCTGGGCTCTCAAGCTCTGTGCTGACAGCTCTGAGCCTAGAGCCTTCTTCCGATTCTGTGTCTCCCTTTCTCTCTGTGCCCCTCTCCCCACTTGCATTCTCTCTCTGTCTCCCTCTCTCTGAAAAATAAACACTTAAAAATATATATGTATAAAAACTTGATACTACTCATTGAAAGAGAACAGTGCCACCTGATAATATTAAACCATGACAACCAACACTAAGACATATTTTAGTAACATCATTGGACAGTTTGGAAAATAGAAATTCTTTTGGCAGGTAGGCAAAAAAAGCAAGTGATTTATAAGGAAAGCAAAGTAGGTTATCATATTCTTTGACATTGTATTATTATGCCACAAGAAAATGGAGTAATACATTTTTGATGCTCAAGGAAAGGAAATGTGAGCTAAGGATTTTATATCTAGCCAAACTGAATCTGAATTATAAAGGGCACAACACAGACTTTTCAATATGTAAAACTTTAGAGAATAATGTTGTCACAATCCCTTCCTGATCCCAAGGAATGGATTGTAGAATGAGTTTCACACAAACAAATTGTAAAAGAGATCTCGACACAAGGATTGGTGATGAGTAGTAATCACAGTGACTTGTGAAACTAAAATTTAATGAGGAATAAAGGGTGAGAGTATAATATGTAATGATTGTCTCTTTAGTGTGCCTTTTTAAAACTGGAAGTAGGGAAAATATATGAAAAACTGTTTTAACTGTTTTCAGTAATTACACTGGTGATGGTACTATTAATATTGTTATTTTGAGACTGTAGTATGTATAATATGGAAAAAGTAAGTAATTATAGGGTACTCTAATTTCATTGTTTTGTGTGTCCTTGAGAATCAGGATTTTCAATGTGGAAGAAGGGAGACGCAAATGAAATATGATAGAGGCTAATAAGTAAAATATTTTGTATTGGAAATATCAGTTTAAAATCACACAGTACGTATCTATCTTTGTAGGTCTGTCCACTGAATTGGTCTACACTGACCAGCCTAGTAGCCTTCTACACTCCTAGCATTTAGATTGTCGTTTTGAAATGTCATTTCTCACTTAAGGAAACCAGGGCTCCTGGGAGAAATGGCAGCCTCCAGTTCTGGGACAGGAAATTACAAAATAAGCCTTGAATCTCATGTTCAGTCATGCTATCATCAGATAGCAAGAAAACCATTAAAGATTTACTAGAGTCATGTCAAAGGCCTTGGGAGACAATTTGAAGAGGCTCTCACTGGCCAAAGATACGAACTTCAAAAAGAACCATAATTGCAAATAACTGAAACCCAACAAATATTTTAAATCCATGAGTTCATAATGACAAAATAAAGCCTAATAGCTTATCTTTGGGGGAATGATGGGAAACAAATTCATTATGTTAAAAACTGATAAATATAACCAAAGAATCAAGCACTTATCTTGCCTTTCCTATATGAACTATACCAAATTGTAGATAAGAGAAAATTGCTAGTTATAAAAGCATTCCAATAAATAAATGAGAAGGAAATAATAGAATAGCACCATTTTGCTGCCCCCAGTGAAAGAATAGATCTAGGCCTTCGCTGCATTGGTATCTGCTAACTTCACAAAAACAGAGACAACCAGATATTATGAGCCTTCTGGGGACAGAACACATCACCAAGGAATAGGACATGAGTCTGATTAAGGCTCTGGACCCAGCTGCCAATTTTCAGGAAATAAAACCAGTCGTGATGTAATATGGTCTTAAAGATCTGCATGATGCAAAATCATGCAATAAAAACTATAGGACTTATGGCAAAAATGACGTACAAAAAAAAAATCCTTCCTCAGTGACACATTAAAATATATAGTGACCTGATAAAAACAGCAACACAGTTTTACATATATTTTACAGTCAAGAAACACATAAATACTATAATAAATTTGGAACTGTACCTTGAAAGCTCCCTGATGTTTCTGGAAGTGGCGTGGGAAGAGCCGCTGCTTGTGAATGACTGTGAAGTGGTAGGAGGAAGGTTCTCTGAAATTGGAGACAAGTTGTAACATCAGATGTAGGTGGATGCTGTTCAGACGTGGTGACCTGTCAGATGTCCAAGGTGTGTGTGTGCCATTTTCCACATTTCCCTGGTGTTTCTCCTAGACATTGAACATAAACCCGGTTGAGATTCCTTATGCTCAGTTGTTCCCTAATCTTTCAATCAAGTTGAAACAAACTTGCATTTTCAGCACAAGGATTATAGCTAAAAGGACAGGACAGAAAGCAGAGAAACATACTGAATGAACTGTGCCATGGGTGTGTAATCAGCAAACTTCAGACTGGGAAAAATTCTAGAGGTTAAACAGCTCAGGTTCATTAACAGATAAAAGTAAGTAACGGGAGAGAAGCAGAATTTGAAGATTAAGGGAGACTTAAAAGGCATAACAACCATTTTAAAATGGTAAAGACTAAACCATACTGCTTGGTAAGTACTAATAGCTGTTGACTAACTACTAACACTGTTGACCTGAAAATTTACTAAAAAGAGAAACCATCGATTAACACATATTTTGTATGTTTTATGGATTATGTACTGTATTCTTACAATGAAAAAACTACAGAAAAGAAGATGTTAAGAAAACAGGGGCATCTGGGTGGCTCAGTTGGCTAATTGTCCAACTCTGGGTCTTGGCTCGGGTCATGACCTCATGATGCATGATTTTGAGCCCCATGTCAGGCTTTTGTGCCTGGCCTGCTTGGGATTCTCTCTCTGCCCCTCCCCCCCATAAATAAATAAACTTAAAAACAATGTTAAGCAAATCATAAGGCAGAGAAAATACATTTACAGTTCTGTACTGTATTTATTGAAAACATCCACATATGAGTGGATCCCCGCAGATCAAAGCAGTGTTGTTTTAAGGGCCAACTGTATAAGAAGACGTTAAGTTTGAGAGTATGTAAAAGTCGGGGGAATGGTTACTTTTGAAGTATTCAAGGCATGTTAGGGGAAGCTGGCAAAGTTTTTTTCTTGGCCTGAGTGGGGATTAAAAGGGTGTTTGGCATATAATAACTAATAATAATTCTAACTATACATTAGTTTTCTATAGCTTTTTGTGTCTATATTTAAATACAATGAAAAGGTGTTTTTCTTTTAAATAATATTGAACCAATACCAAAGTGAAGGGATAAGGAAAAGTCATTTTTCTTCTAAATTCATGTGGAGCCAGCTTTATCAAATGAAGCCATCCAAGTGACACCTTTTATTTACTTATTCATTAATAAAATATTAAACCCCTAGTTCAGGGGCCTACATGGTGGTAGGGCCTTAGGAAAGAAAGATGATACAACCAAGCTTGCAGCCTCAAGGATTTTAGGTTTGGTGCAGACAGATATTTCAACAGATTAGGTACAGGCACTGTGCCAATCGCTGTTACAGAGGAACGGAGTGCTGTGGGAAAGAACCGACAGCTGCCTGGGAGAGTTGGGGGCAGTGGCCCAGAGTAGCTTTTGAATTGGGTCTTAAAACACTGCAGATGGGGAAGGGACGTTCCTGGAAGCTTTCCTGATACCCTTAATCCCTGATGAGAATCGTCTCTCTCCACCCCACAGCTGCTGTCAGATCACCCAGACTCCTGTTGGGAGGCACAGGCTCAGACAACTTGGGCCTTCTGTCCAGCAGGAGACAGATCTCTTAGCTCATCTCCCTGCCCGCCCCCTGGACAACCCTGTGCCTCTGCTGATTACCCCTCACTTCTATGCTTAGACTGTTGGGGAGATTTAGTCTCCAGTAGGAGGCCTGGCTGTCCTCTGGTGCCTGGGGAGGCCCAGAGTGTTTACGGAAGCCTCCATTACTCAGTATATCTGCAGGTGCAGAATTAGAAATTTAGCAACCCATCAAATGAAGATGAGAGATGCCTCCGAGCGAGAGAGGAGAACTGTGCTCAGAACAGCAAAACATGGGTTTTCCTCCCTCTTTCACGCCCTGTGGGATATTTACACATCGGACAATCAGGCCTTCCTCTGCATCTCTCTCATTGAACCCTATTACCATGAGCTGCAGAATCAAAACCCAAGGCTTGCTAAAAAAAAAAAACTACAACCACAAAATTCACATTTATTAACCTTAACACAGTGCATTTAAAAGAATGAAATCAATAATAATTTAACTGGATGACTATTTTATAAATTGGTTTATCATTTTTTTAAACTTGGAGAAAGTCTGTTTTGCTTTGTTTTGAATCACCATTTTAAAATTGTCTTCCCAAATCCTATTCTGAATGTTAGAAACTGAATATTAACCTCCTTTTTCTCCTTGTATTCCTTGTGTAATATTCCCAGTCCTCCCCACTAGCCAAGGATTGGAGACTAGGTAGTTTGGACTGACTAGATAAAATGTCATTTATACAAAAAGGACAAAAGAAAAAAGGTATATATTTTAAAACTACTATATTATCCTTGTTACATTAAGTAGGCCAGTTTCTTAATATTAGCTTTGGCCCTAATTCACAATATACAGCACTTAAGATCCATTTGTCCAATTCTTAGATCTCCTTATCTTTGAATGAAAGTGGACATTAATAAAAGGCAAAGAACCTGATGTACTGTCAATATTCAATAACGCAACTAAAAGTTATACAAAAGTATTTTTTATTAGAAATGAGAACTGAAGATAGTATGGTCTGGGTAGCCATTTTAGGGTTTTTTTTTTTAATTGTGAGATTTATATATAGAAAGTACATACATACAATTAAAACATTATTATAAAGCAAACCCCCATATTATCATCCTTGTCAAGAAATGAAAATTGCCAGCATCCCAGAAGGACCTCATTTGTCCAACCTCAGCAATAATTCCACCTCCCTCAGAGGTAACCACTAGCCTGACTTTCTCCTTGCTTTTCTTGATAGTTGGTAAAACTATCTTTTGGTAAATGATATACATGAAAAATGATATACACGGTAAAACCCACATATATATTCCTAAACAGTGTAGTTAAATTTTGCCTATTTCTGAATTTTACATAAACGGAATCATACTATAGGCATTCTTTTTGTGTCTTTCTTTTGTTCATCACTGCCAATGAAATTCATTCATGTTGTCTATGAAAATGAGAGCTGGAATTCTCTCATTTTCACTAGTGTTTAATATTATAAATATACTATATTTATCCACTCAAGTGTTCATGAATGCTGGCTATTCGTTCCTAATGTCACACACACACACACACACACACACACACACAGTCAACATGCTTACAAATAAATGCTACATTAAAAGCAACAATTAAAACATACTAAATAGCCCACTTTCGGGTACTTTTATATAACAACAAATAATTAGTGAATAACTATTATTAGTTAAATAGAACGGTAAAAGTAGAACAGTAGGTTTACAAAACTGATATGTTCTAAACTGTCTGATTATATTTTTACCAGAGAGAATGCATGGCAGTTTTCTCAGACGTACAGTATTTGCTTCGTTTATAACCATCAGAATGAGCTTTATTTTAAACAAATTCAGAAACTGATTTTCTTCAGCACATAAATTCTGATTTCTATTTCAGTTACATTGTACCCTTAATGTTGTATATTACAAATGATGCCGGTTTTGACCACAGAGCAGTAACTAGATTCCATATCTTCCATATCTTATGGTAAATGGCAGAGGCAGGAACTCCTGAGTCACAGACAAGGTAATGAAAAGGTTCTGAGTTCCTACCATAGCTTTTAAACTTCCTTTTCATGCCTCAATTAACATGACCTAAAAATAAAACTAATATTAATCATGCTAAGTCAGCCAACACTCAAATTTTAAAATTTTCCTATTTTTGCCCAGCTATAAAAAATATG
>CM053577.1:50768396-50811052 GCA_028646485.1 Cryptoprocta ferox
CTTTATCCGATATGTCATTTGCAACTATCTTTTCCGATAAATTTTTCTTTAATTCTGTAATCAAAAAAGAAAATTTCTAGGGTTGTAACATTTTTACATTCTGTGATTATGGGAGAACTTTTAATTTTATATTTTTTTATGTAAATCAAAAGTGTTAAGCTCCATACTTAGCATTCAGAATACACTAGGCATTCAAAAAATATATGTCAAGGGGCGCCTGGGTGGTTCAGCTGGTTGAGCATCTGATTCTTGATTTCAGCTCAGGTCATGATCTCACAGTTTGTGAGTTTGAGACCCGCCTCGGGCTCCATGCTGCCAGTGCGGAGCCTGCTTGGGATTCTCTCTTTCCCTCTTTCTCTGGTCCTCCTCCATTTGTACTCTCTCTTTCTATCTCTCTCAAAATAACTAAATGAACAAAAATTTTTCAAAAACTATTTGTCAAATGAACAAATGTTGAATTAAACCTGGGATTTTCATTCTCCTTCTTAATATTGATACTTGTAGGAAAATATTTATTAATGTAAAAATACTATTTGGATATCCATTTTTCAAGAAAGCTTCTCTAAGGACAGAGTTTTATTTTGAACTCTGTTATGCCACTGGCTCCATCTTTAAGTGGGTAAGATGCTCCAGCATGGCTGGGGGCCACCCGTTCATTCCCTAAGTGAGCTGTGAAGCTGGTGCCAACAGTCCCAGCTGCAGCTCCTGCCAAGTTTATATGGGAAGGGTCACCACAGCCTGTTATTCACGGCAAAGGCTTCCACCAGTAACTGGGTAAAGAACAAGAAGGGGGGTGGGGCCTTGGCTCCCCTCCCCTAAGCGGGATGCTTTCCAGAAGCTGGAGCAGGTCAAATTCTACCCAAGGACTTTACCTAGTTGTGGCACCTTCACTGAGTGCTTCCCCTCTGCCAGTCTAGAAGGAACATAGCCTCAGGTCCCTACATTCCACATCAACATTCTGTTAAAACAACTGCAGATGTGGTTTATATATACAAAAGAATACTACATGGCAATGAGAAAGAATGAAATCTGGCCATTTGTAGCAACATGGATGGAACTTGAGGGTGTTATGCTAAGTGAAGTAAGTCAGGCAGAGAAGGACAGATACCATATGTTTTCACTCATATGTGGAACAGGAGAAACTTAACAGAGGACCATGGGGAAGGGGAAGGAGAAAAAATAGTTGGGGAGAGGGAGGGAGGCAAACCATGAGAGACTCTTAGATATTGAGAACAAACTGAGGGCTGTTGGGGGTGGGGGAGAGGGGAAGAGGGGTGATGGGCATGGAGGAGGGCACTTGTTGGGATGAGCACTGGGTGTTATATGGAAACCAACTTGACAATAAACTATAAAAGAAAATAAACTATTGTTAACATAGTTATTTAATTTTCACACATTTTTTGGAGGTGAGCACACTTTATATTTGTAAGTCAGGGGCTGCCTATACCTATACATCAACTTTTTAAAAGTTAATTAAGTTAATTAAGCTTTAAAAGTTCTCCCATAATCACAGAATGTAAACATGTTACAACCCTACAAGTTTTCTTTTTTTTTTTTTTAATTTTTTTAAAATGTTTTATTTCTCTTTGAGAGAGAGAGAGAGAGACAGCTTGAGCAGGGGAGGGTCAGAGAGAGAGGGAGACACAGAATCTGAAGACACGCTACAGGCTCTGAGCTAGCTGTCAGCACAGAGCCTGACACAGGGCTCGAACCCACGAACCGCGAGATCATGACCTGAGCCGAAGCCAGATGCTCAACTGACTGAGCCACCCAGGCGCTCCAAGTTTTCTTATTGCTTACAGAATTAAAGAAAAATTTATCATAATATTTAAGAACAATGACAAATGCTATTTTGGTAAAACTCTGAATCTTTGGGCAGATATCTATTCCATGTGATTTTCTGTAAAATTAATGGATGATTTCTCAATTCCCCTGAAATGAATATGGGGCATCAATGTAATTATATAGACTCATTTGTACAAAAATGCTTTATTTGCATTTCATAAGATTTCAGAGGTTTTTACTCAGTTTGCAACTTAACAAGCTAAAAGTAACTACCATAGATATGGCTTAATTGCTTAGCTGGTTTAGCTTTGAACTTTACAGTACTTAGCAACTGCGGATTAAGAAAATCTTATGGACAGTTAGTGTTCATATCTCTCAATCATTCCCAGAATTTTATAAAGTTATTGACTGAAAACTTTTAGTGAATTCCTCTTCTACTAGTCCCTTCTGTATTTTGAGTTTGGAGGCCAATCTTATTTCATACGAGAAATGGCACTTCCTGAATATGGTAACCTGATTTACCACCGTACAATTCTCTTTACTTGAAAAAAAAAATCACTTTCCACTTGGTCCATAGATGGTTTGAGATTAAAATTTACTTGAAGACTAAAAATCAGCATGAATTACTTTCACCATCAACATTTAAGACCATATATATGCCAGTTAAGGTGCTAGGAGTCCCTAGGAATTAAGTTATATTGAGACAAAGTCCCTGCCTGCATATACTAGAGAAGAAAAAACCACGTAAACAATTACACAGTGTTATAAACACTACCACAGAGGTCTGTAAAAGATGCTATGACGGGGAAGGGTCGTATCTGAAAGCCTTCTCAAAGGGGATATTTTTATGATCACACTGGTAGGCTAAATGAAGACTGTTGCCAAAACAGCACAAGAAAATTTGCTGACCTTTATTCCTCAGCAATGTACTTCCTTTTACATTATTAATTTAAAGTACTTCCTTTTGCATTTTTAATTTTCTCAGCATACTTGTTTTTAGCTACAGTAATGATAAACTAAAGGTAAAGAAATGTTCAAATAGTTCTAATAAGACTTTATAGCTTATCTTTTTTAACAGCCCAGTTAAGTATGAAACAAACAGAATATTCACAAATTTGGAAATATTTTAATAACCTACTATTTATTGTATTTTCTAGATGAAAACTTTTCAATTCCTCATGATAAAAGGGGAGTTCTTGGAATGGTCAACCAAGGACGTCACAGCAATGGGTCACAATTCTACATCACACTACAACCAACGCCCTATCTAGATAGAAAATATGTGGCTTTTGGGTATGTGTGTTGTATGTTTGTCTATATAATACTCATATATGGGGGTGCTTGGGTGGCTCAGTCAATTGAGCATCTGACTCTTGTTTTGGCTCAGGTCATGACCTCACAGTTCATGGGTTCAAGCCCCATGTTGGGCTCTGCACTGATAGCACGGAGCCTGCTTGAGATTCTCTCTCTCTCTCTTTCTCTCTCTTCTCTCTCTCTTCTCTCTCTCTCTGTCTCTCTCTCTCTCTGTCCCTCCCCTGCTCGTTCTCTTTCTCTCTCTCTCAAAATAAATAAATAAACTGTAAACAAATTTTTAAGCCTTATATATGTAAAACTTTGGTTCCAAAAGATTTGGTACATAGTTTATGAGTAACTGAAGATAGAATTTAAAAGCAAAAATAATACAAATATAGACAAACATTTAGAATAAATATTTCATAAAAAGCTTGCTATCTATAAAAAACAGAGAGGAGCACCTGGGTGGCTGAGTTGTGTAAGTGTCCGACTCTTGATCTCAGCTCAGGTCTTGATCTCAGGTCGTGAGTTTAAGCCCCGCATTGGGCTCTGTGCTGGGCGTGAAGCCTACTTAAACATTTAGGCACAGCCATTATAATGTTCTGACCATCCATCCAACCGTCTTTCTATCTCCAGCCTCAAGGATATTATCATTCTTATTATGAATAATACCACAGTGCTTAATAATGTAGATATATCTAGATGCAGCAGTGAGGTGAAGCCATTTAAGGACTGTACCTGAACACTGCGAAGAGAGATGAAACTATCCAAATTACAAGTAACTTTTTTAACTGAATAATTCAAAATATGGAAACATCTCAGGTAATAATTATTAGAATACTATTAGCAAGTTGCCTATAGGCATGTGGACCTAAAATGGATGATAAATATACTATACTCTTTATCATGCCAGTGATGTCTGTTTGACTAGTGAAGTGAACATAAGTTGAAGTTTACTTGATCTTCCCTGAAATGATGCAGGGCATTCGAACTTTTCTGAATAAGTATTAAATTATTCCAGCCACTTATTGCTGACTCTTCTTCCCATGAAATTTCACAGCAGTTTTAATTTTAACCACAATTATTCCTTCACTGTAATGCAAGTGATATTTCTAGATTGAAAAAATAGAAAGTATATTTTCATTCAAAGGAAATTTCTTTTTAAAAAAAAGATGACTTTATATTGATCCACGCGTACCCTACAATAGTGTTGTTTTCTATTTTCCCTGAGCCTAATAAGCGGCATTCTGATTTTGAAAACACATTCTTCAATTATTTTGAAATCCAAATAACCCTCACAATTTCCTGGATCATTTAAGTATCTTCTTGCTTAGGTGGTCCTTCATATCTTTCTAAAATGTACCTTTCTCAACACAGAGACTGCTTTAAAAGGTTTAATGCCTCCCCGTTTACCACCACCCCCAGCACCCCCAGACGCATACAGCCTAAAGTCTAGAGTGGCATTCAGGGCCTTTACTGTCTTGCCCCACATCTTTCTCCAGCTTTTACTTCTGTTAGCCTACTGATTCATTCATTCAACCAGCATTTTATTAGGCACCTACTATATGCCAGTCATGGTGCTCAGTCCCTGGGAAAAGAGTGAAGAGGCACAGTTTCTGCCCTTTAGGGAGTCTCCAGTGTATTAGAAAACTAACACCTGTCAGTCAGTCAGTCAGTCAGACCTGGGCTATGCCAGCTCTATAAAAGAGTACACCAGGGATACAGGAGAGAGAGAGAAGACAACACCCTCCAACTCCATCAGTAAAAGTGAATGCAGATCCCTAGAGTGTGGCAGTGGAATGGAGGATGCAGTCTCTTTTTGATGATTGCTATTTTGCATGGGATTCACCTTCCTCAAGGGGAATCTTGCTCACTCATTTTCATTGTTACAACCACACTGGTTTTAGAGAGGCACTGCAACTCTTATTTTTCTAGCCCAAGTATGATCTCAATTGATCCCTAAAATCTCCATATCACAGTGGAGTCTGGACTGAAATATTTAAACAAGACCTTAAGAACACTAGGGAGAAGTAGAAAAGTAACGCCATAATAGGCAGGTAGATACTCTGACAAAGTGTAACTCTTTCAGGGTTACTATCCTTCCCCACTGCAGGGCTGCCTCTAGTTTTAATGCTTTCTCTTCCTGTCATCTCAGAGCATCCCCAGGTTTATCTGACCTTCTGGAAGCCCAGACATGGTTAGCAAGGTCCAGAATGAGATAGAAATCTCCCTTCCTTTTGAGCCCTAGTTTCTGTTACATCAACTTGCCCCTTCAGATAGATGGATGACACTATCTGCCTCCAAGGGAGACTGCATCAACCCACAGTCTTACCCAGTGGTTTCACTGGGAAAGAATATCAAAATACAAGGCTGTAAAATCTCCATTCATACATGCATAAGTAGAAGGGGTATATGTTGGGGATAGTGGTGGGGGAAATTAATTTCATTATAGGGGACTCCCAAATGGGGGAAGGGTCATAGAAAGCTTCATGAAAAGGTGAGATGAGTACTGAAATTCAAGTAGAAGTTAGCCAGAGAGAGCTGGAATCAAAATGATTAAAATAAAATTTTAGGAAGAGTGAAGAGCTTTTGCAGAGGGGCTTTAAGGAGAAAGGAGAGCATCTTATCTACAAGTAATTTGGTCTGGCTAGAGCTTAGTACCTGGTGGAGAATGGAGAGAGAGGAAGGTGGAGAAGAGGAGATAGTTAAGCCCAGGTCCCAAAGGGCTATGAGTGCCATTCTGCTGAGCAGGGATCTCCACCCAAAGGGCATGGGAAGCCATGGAAGAATTTTTAATTGGGAGCAACACGACCAGGTTCTTATTTGGAAAAAATTCTTTTTAGAAGAAGTGAGGAATCAATTGGCAAAGGATGAAAATGAAAGTGCAAAGGCCAGTTAAGAAGCAATGATAATAGTGCCATAAAGGAAGTCCTGGGCCAACAGGCACTGGCAGTACAGATAAGCAAGGAATAAACAGAATATTCAAGAGATAGTCGGAAGTTAGATTCAACAAGACTTTATGACTATTTAAGTGGTGGGAAGAGTCTAGGGCGGTGGTATCTAACAGAATTTTCTGCAGCGATGCAAACGTACCATAATCTATGCTGTCCAGTATGAGAGCCACCAGGCACATGTGGCCACTGAGCACTCAAAATATGACTAGTACAACTGAGGAACTAAAGTTTACTAAATTTTAAATTAAAATAGCCACACATAGCCAGTGGCTACCATACTGGGCAGTGAAGGTCTAGAGAAACAACTAGGATTTTATTTATTTATTTATTTATCTTTTATAGTTTATTGTCAAGTTGGTTTCCTCAACTAGGATTTTAGAATCGATTGGATGGTTTGTGCCATTCACCAAGATAGAGAGTACAGGAGGATATGGGAGAGAAGATCATGAATTCAGGGTGGACAAGTTGTGTTTCAGATTAGGATACCTACACGAGAGGCAGGTGGCGATTCTGGAATACCAGAAGTGGTTATTCAAGCTGGGCAAAGGCTAGAAATGGAGGTTTGGAAACTCAACATGGCAACTGAACCATAGCCAGCGAGAGTACCCTCACTCCCAGGAGAGCCTCTGGGCCTTTGCTTATCCTGTTCCTCTCTGCCTCCCTTTAGTCTGCCAAAATCCTGTTCAGGGCATAGGTCAGAAACCTCCTGATTACCAAAATCAAACTGCTTCTTTGTCCTCTTTGGCACAGTGTAAAAAAAATTGCATCTTCTGTCCTAACACCTGTCACAGTGGAGAGATGTACACAGTAGGTGTCCCTTCAATATTTGTGAAACCAATTTGGAGAACAGACTTCACTTCCTCTTTGGTCAGAGGTGAATCTGTCCATTTATCCCTTGCTCTTCATCCTCAGAACGTACCTTGTGTAGGACTCTGTGTCATGGTTTCTGATTGGTACAGCCAGAGGCTGACAAAGAGATGACTAGAGAGTGATCAGTGTCAGCATGGCCATGTCCTTATAAAGGCTCATGAAATGGAAACCTCACCTTCCCCTCAGCCACTGTTTCACTCCAACATTGGCAAAGGGCACTAGTCCTATGTTTAGGGCTGACTCTCTGGCCCATGTTGCTCTCTTTCAGTTGAGAGAACCATCAGAAGTCTGCTCTACCCAGGGAAGTTCCAGCTCATGGCTGGCAAATGTCTAGAGATCCAAACTAGCATGGCTTTGAACTTTTAGTCATGTATTCAGTGGATATTGATTAGGTGCCTACATTGTGTTGGGCATTGAGTATTAAATAAAAGTATGTGGGGCGCCTGGGTGGCTCAGTCAGTTGAGCATCCGACTTCGGCTCAGGTCATGATCTCACAGCTTGTGAGTTCGAGCCTGGCGTTGGGCTCTGTGCTGACAGCTCAGAGCCTGGAGCCTGCTTCCAATTCTGTGTCTCCCTGTCTCTCTGCCACTCCCCTGCTCATGCTCTGTCTCTCTCTCTCTCTCTCTCTCAAAAATAAACATTAAAAAAAATTAAAAAATTATAAAAGTATGAACCATGTCCTCATGGGAGAATCAGAAATTAATCAAAGAAGCATACAAATAAATGTCACATTAACCCTCATAACTCCTATAAGACGGGGAGCTTGACATAAGCAAGGGTGGGGTCTGGGAAATTTCCCTGTGGAGTGATGCTGAGCTAAGATCTGAAGGAAGGCCAAGAGGCAGAGGGGCAGAAGGGAAGTGGGGGGGGAAGGAGCAAAATGGACAGATGTGGCCAGAAAGTAACCTGGGATACTGAGGTACTGAAGCCAGTCCAGGTGGGGCAGAGAACCAGGAAGAGCACACCGCAGGACAGCACTGGAGGGGAGTGGGGAGGCCAGCCATGGCACGCCATGGTAGACATTTTTGGTCTTTATCACAAGGATAATGGGAAATTATTGAAGTGTTTTCACAGGGAGGTGGTATCAGACTTGCATTTTTTTTTAGATTGCCATTTTTAAGAGATCATTCTGACAGCGGTGAGAGTGACAGACTGAAAGGATCCCAGAGCAGATGTGAAGGAACCATGGCGAAGTGGACACATCTACAACTATTAATGATATTTATGACTGATGTTAATATGATTTATACAAAATAGCCTCAGCTAAACAAGATAGGACTCAATTTAGGAATGGAAGCTAAATGTGAAAATTTATGACTAAGTTTTCCATTTTTTCCTCCTATATAGGCAACTGATTGAAGGAACACAAGTTCTTAAAAATCTAGAATTGGTTCCAACAGAGAATGAAAGACCAAAACAACATTGTATGATTATTGACAGTGGAGATATTTATGCCTGATTTTCATATTTTCTGACAACTTATTATTATGCATCTGATCAGCTGTTTCTGTATTTAAACAGTGCCTGATAAAATTTAATTTGAAAGCTGTGCAGACCGGTGTAGGTTGGACCACCCAACACCTAACCTCTCCCCATTTTCCCTTCTTGCCTCTGCCATAGAGACTATAAAAGCAAAACACTTCATTTCCCAGCCTCCTTTGCAGCCAGTTGTGACCATGGGATACCATCTGGCCATGGAGACAAGAGTAGAATGCCAGTGGTCCTGACCCTTCCCCTTCATCCAGTCTTGAATGCAGACAGGCTGGAGCTGTGAAGGAAAGGCCAAGAAAACTAGAGATGTCAGTCACAACTCTTGAGCTGCAGAACCAATTCCAGCAAGTACCTATCTCTGGGCTTTTTCCTGTGAGACAAATAGACCCCCTGCTTGCTTATGTTACTATTGGTTGATTATTTTGCTACTTGTAACCAAAACCATTCTTAATTTCGCAGTGTACCTAATGGCCTTCCAATCCTAAAACATTTGTAACAGAATTATGTTGTTTGTAAAATACATTTCTGCCCTGAGAAACTTAGAGACAATAGAAAAATTCATTGTAATATTTCATTGTTTATACACAGCATTCAGAAAAGGGCATATATTTTCGATGTTTTGATATGACATGAAGAGAATGCTTGTCTCTGACCATACCAACCATATGAAAACCAAGAGCTTGGACTAATCATCCCAACCCAAATCAACCCTGTGGAGGTCGACACTCCTGAGATGTTATCGGGGATCTAGCTTTATTGGATGCTCCTTAATCTAAGATTCTCAAACCCATTACCTGGGGAGGTTTTAAAACAGAGACTGCTGGACCCTGTCCTTGATCTACTGAGTTGGAGTCTCTACGTGTGGCAGAGGGCTTCTGTACATTCATTCAGCTTCACCGAGAGCTTCTTGTTAAGCCAGCTGGGCACTAGTCATTTGGGAGTCACTGCAAGACACAAGTAACTGGTTTCAGCCCCCTCTGTGTAGTCACTGAAGTGCGTGACTCTGTTAGTGGTGACCTTGCTCAGCTGCCTCCACCACCACTGCCATTGCATTCATGCTCTGCCCAAAGCCATTGAGCTTTTCTTATCCTTAGTGGAAGGTCTGTCTTCCAAGAATGATCTCTCTATGAGCCAATCTTAAGGAGACAGACCTCTAATTGACTTGAGGGTTGCCGAAAGTAGGCATATTATTATTATTATTTTTTTACTTTTCATTTTAAAATGACTATAGATTTACAGGAAGTTGCGAAAATAGTACAGAGAAGTCTTGTGTACCAATCGCCTAGGTTCCCCATTGGACCTTATCTTACACAACTTTAGTACAGTATCAAACGAGGTACATTGGTACCATGTGTGTGTTATCATTTTATCATGTGTAGATTCATATGATCAATATCACAGTCAAGACACAGAACTTCTCAAAAAGACCTCCCTTGGTTTACCCCTTTATACCTACTCCCCTGCTCCCCACCATCTATCCCTAACTCCTGACAACTGGAGTATGCTTTGATTTCCTTTTTCTTTTTCTTAAATAACAGCTTTATTGCTATTTGGTATATGCTTTTATACATATAAGATCAGAGGTGGATGGGGAGAAAGCATACTGCCTGTATCACATTCTCAAGCGACCCAGAGGCAGCACAGTGTTAAGAATGTGTGTTATGGAGCCAGACAGCCTGGGTTTGAATCCTAGCTCTTCCATTCCCTGGATACATGGACCCAGGCAAGAACCTCACTGTGTCTCTAATTCTTCATGTCAAAGCAGAGGACCTACCACATGGAGTTGTTGTGAGAGGGTTCACGGAATCAATAATTTGTACACAGGACCTAGAATAGGACCTTTTATGCTGTATACGCTCATCAAATGCATGCTTAACAAATTACTGGTGTATAACCTTCAAGGTGTGGCCTAGGAAGTTGTATTTTTTAAAAGCTCCTCAATGACTCTGATTAATAGCCAGATTTGGGAAACACTGAAGAGGAGATATCACCTCTTCCTCTATTCTGAAGAGTTTCAGCAAACCTGAGAGTTAAGCTGTTTGAAGTCCCTAGATCCTTGCTGGGCTTTTGGATGGGTTCCTCTGGTCACACCAGTGACATCTCAAAGGGGAGCTAGGATTGCAACAGAGACTCTCACCAACTAGTGAAGCATGTGATGAATGAAACTGATGCTTTGCATAGATCCTGCTTAAAACAAATTACAAGCATTAGTCATGTAATAACAAGCAGCAGAGCAATTCTTACTGGCAATGAACCCATAGACTAGGTAATTAAGCATTATTGTGAAAGAATTGTGGTATCTGCATGGGTTAAGAAACGGATTCCAGCTCCCTTTATTTTTCAACTCACCTGAAATGTAAAGGCAGAACTCTGCCAACCTTCTAAAGGATGGCAAGTTCATGGTCCCTTTCTTTGTTTCCACTTCCTACTCCCAGGCTGTGTAGAAAGTTTAATCACAGATCCATATATGCAGTGGTTCTTATTACCACCATTTAAAGGTATACACAGTGGGGGTGCCTGGGTGGCTCAGTCGATTGAGCATCTGACTTCGGCTCAGGTCATGATCTCGTGGTTTGTGGGTTTGTGGGTTTGTGCCCCACGTTGGGCCCTGTGCTGACAGCTCAGAGCCTAGAGCCTGCTTCGGATTCTGTGTCTCCCTTTCTCCCCTCTCCAGCTCTCACTCTGTCTCTCTCTCTCAAAAATAAACATTAAAATAATAAAGGTACACACAGAGATACTTCCATATTAAAATGTATTCTGTATTAGGGTGCCTGGTGGCTCAGTTAAGTGCTGACTGTGGATTTTGGCTCAGGTTATGATCTCACATTTCTTGAGTTTGAGCCCACACTGGGCTCCATGCTGGCAGTGTGGAGCCTGCTTGGGATTCTTTCTCCCTCTCTCTGCCCCTCCCCCACTTCTGCTCGTGTGCTCTCTCCCTCTAAAATAAGTAAACTTAAAAAAAAATTTATTCTGTACTAGAATGATGTGTATGTTTAGCCATGCCATTTGGTGAAACTTATTTAAGGAGTCAAAAGCTTATCCCAATTAACTCCAAATGATGAGTCTTTGATTTACCAAAACTGAAAGACTCTCCTTTTGATTACACAGAAGGAATTCTAGATTCTTCCATGTCTACAAATAAGAGAGTAAAGGCATTCTGAGGATTTATATACAAAATGTTAATTTTGTGACCTTGCCCTAATTGTTGACATGGCAAAGTCTAACATGTACGCTGTATCTTACACTAAGCCATGCTAATAAGGGGATTGTGGTATCTGGACATTTTTCTTATTTTGGGAGATTGGAGATAAACATGTAAAATTCTATCTCCCATCTCACATCTGTCAGAATAGCTAAAAGGAACAATTCAGGCAACAACAGATGTTGGTGAGGATGTGGAGAAAGGGGAACCCTTCTGCACTGCTGGTAGGAATGCAAACTGGTGCAGCCACTCTAGAGAACAGTACGGAGGTTCCTCAAAAAATTAAAAATAGAACTACCCTATGACTCAGCGATTGCACTACTAGGTATTTATCCAAAGGATACAAAAATGCTGATTCATAGGGGCACATGTACCCTAATGTTTATAGCAGCTGTCTCAACAATAGCCAAGTTATGGAAAGAGCCAAAATGTCCATCAACTGGATGAATGGATAAAGAAGACATGGCGCGCGCGCGCGCGCGCACACACACACACACACACACACACACACACACACACAGGAATATTACCTGGCAATCAAAAAGAGTGAAATCTTGCCATTTGCAACAACATGGATGGAAACAGGATGTATTATGCTAAGCAAAATAAGTCAGAGAAAGATAAATATCGTATGATTTCACTCATATCTGGAATTTAAGAAATAAAACTGATTAACAAAGGGGAAGGGAAGGAAAAAGAAGACAGAAACAGAGAGGGAGGCAAACCATGAGAGACTCTTAAATACAGAGAACAAGCTGAGAATTGCTCAAGGGGGCATGGGTGGGGGGATGGGCTAAATGGGAGATGGGCATTAAGGAGGCCATCTGGGTGTTGCACTGCTGGGATGAGCACTGGGTGTTATATATGAGTTATGAATCACTGTGTTCTACTTCTGAAACCAATACTCACTATATGTTAACTAGCTTGGATTTAAATAAATTTTTTAAAAGTAAATAAAAAAAATTCTATCTAAAGAATTCATTTGCTCCAACTGCAAACCATGCCAGTTATTTGTTAATGAATGAATAGATAGTGTTAATGAATGAATGGCAACCTCAAGATTCCATATTCTGAGTTTCTGCATTGTATACATATCTTAAATTAGGAGTATTTTAGTCCCAGTGGCCTAGCAATGCGGCAATTAAATTACTTAGCCTTTCCTCATTTGTTAAAAAAAAAAAAAAAAAAAAGGTAGAAGTAAAGAAGTTGTTAGCTCCCTTTGCCTCTAAAACTTTAGTGATTCTCTGACTAAATTTATAAAATCAATAATAATACTATTAGCTTTTGGGTTTCAATTTCATTAGTTCACAGTGGTTTGAGGGTTAATTGAGATAATATGTGAAGACACTTCTGCTGATGCTTGACACATAGCAGCTATGCAATAAAAATTAGTTTCCCTTCTGGAATGTTAACCCGCAAAAACCAGTCAAGCTGCCACTGATAAAGAATATCATCATCATCACTTCGAGAAGTACAAGTCCTTCTTATGCTCAGTCTTAGCTCTTGTCCCTAACATCACAATTATTTTCAACTGACTATTTATTTAAAGGTATATACTCAAAATTAAAATGGATCTCCATCACACCTAGTGATATGCTCTCCCTTATGGAAACTCATTTTTTTAGTACTATGGTAATTATATTATCCACCATCCTTCCTAAAATGAGATCTCAAATTAGCCAGTCCATATGTCAAATAAATTTTATATATCATACAAGACATCTGTAACAAAATCAATGGTACATATACAACAAAAAGAACAAAGTGTGGCATTGATTAGAGGCTTTGAAAATGTGGTAAGTCATATAGGTTCTTTTACTTCAGTATGAATAAGAAATGCTTGGGCCTATCAACAAAATATAGGTTCCCGAGCCTCATTGCCATTTCTGATTCAGTGGGTCTGGAGTGGGCCAGACAATCTGCATTTTTAACATGTTCCAAGTGAGGCTGACACTCCGGGTCTAGAGACCACACGTCGAGAACTACCAGGATATATTAAAGACCTATATCTACTAGACTTGGGCCATGCAGGTATGTGGAAGAAAAAGTTACAAAATGTGACCACAGAATAGAATGAGGAAAAATGATGAGATGAAAAACTTTGATTTCATCAAGGTAGCAGAGAGGGATGCCAACACTGCCCGATCAGAAGGGACAGTGACTGGAGGCCTGGTTCAGGGTCCTAGAGCTCCTGCTGGACTGGACCTCAGGCCTCCCGCTGCAGGAGCGGCAACAGGCAGAGGCATCTTGGGATGAAGTGGGACTGCGACACTTGGGCCGCTCAGGGCAGTGCCCCTTTAGCAGTCAGTACAAAAATCACTTGAATATTTTAACAACCAGAATGTCCATCTGGGAGAAATGGACATGTTCTGGCTGAAATCAGCTCTCCAAGACAGGATTAGGAGGAACACAACAAATACCTGGGCACAGAGGGAAGCAGTAGCTGGTGCAGGATATCAGAAAGCTGCGCAGGGTGTAGTTTAGCTTGAACTGGGGTTGTTCCTAAGGAATGTGGTAGAAAAAACGATTCCCTCTGTTTCCTAAAGGACTAAGACATATAATGGAACAAACTCTAGCAGACCAGGGTGTGAAGCAGAATAAAAATAAAAATAAATACGTCTTGGGTGCCAGCCTAGACAAAGCCCACATCCAAGAGTTTTGTGTTTGTACCCTGACCTTACATTTATTTGTAAAACAAAACAAAACAAATAAAAATTTTACAGAATGTTTTGCTTAATGTCATCTTGTAGATGATTCACTATTAGGAACTGTAGCAATTTAGAAGGCTAGAATAGTTCTCCACAGGTTATAATGTAAAGCAAACTTTAAAAGACATGTACATACGGATCTTGAAAAAAATGCAGATTATCATTCGGGAGGTCTGAGGTGAGGCCCAAGATTTTCCATCTCTAACAAATTTTCAGGAGGTATGAGTACACTGGTTCATGAACCACACTTCAGAAGTAAGAGTAAAGTTGTGGTTTTCAACCTAAGTTGCAGATTTTTTTTTAGTATTTATTTTTAAGAGAGAGAGAGAGAGAACAGGAGAGGGGCAGAGAGAGAACAGGGGAGGGGCAGAGAGAGAGGGAGACACAGAATCCCAAGCAGGCTCCAGGCTCTGAGCTGTCAGCACAGAGCCCAACAGGGGGCTTGAACCCACGAACCGCAAGATCATGACCTGAGCAGAAGTCTGCTGCTTAACCAACTGCGCCACCCAGGCACCCCAACTTAAGTTGCAAATTAAAAATACCTGGAGAGCTTTTAAAATCCTGATGCTCAGGCATTTTTCCAGACTAATTAAATTGGTACTCTGGCATCAGGAATTTTCAAAACTTCCCAGGTGATTCCTATGTTCAGCCAAGATTAAGAACAGCTCTCAAGTGTAATGCTCCCTTCTGAAACCTGGTAATAGTTATGGGAAATATATCCATAGCCAAAGTGGAGAGCCTCCTAATGACAAGATCTCTAGTATTTTATCATCAACCCTAATCACAGTGTTAACAGTAAGAATGTGAATCTACAATTTTAGCTTATTATTAATCTTTGATTTATTATAATCATCTTTGCTGAAACTTATTTAAATATTACAATGTTTAATATGTTATTAAAACTGTGCTACAGGGGCGCCTGGGTGGCTCAGTTGGTTGAGAATCTGACTCTTGATTTCAGCTGTCATGATCTCGGGGTTTTCACTCCTCGTTGGTTTCTCTGCTGACAGTGCGGAGCCTGCTTGGGATTCTCTCCCTTTCTCTCGCTCTCAATAAACTTAAAAACAAAACGAACAAAACACTGTGTTACAAATGCCAGTCCTTGCTATGGACCATTGAAATGACTTTAGAAATCTTTCTTGAGCTAGCTTAACAGATGCCATCTAAAATAAAATAAGCCAATGCTTTTCTAGTCTTAAAACAAGAGTGAAATTCTCTTATCAAAAATCTGAAGCCTAGAGTTGAACATCCAGATGACAAATTGTCACACAATGGTCTCCACAACGGGGTGTGTTCATCCTATCCTAGGATGTAAACAAGTTGATCCATTGGAATATAGGAAGAAAACAGAACTTCTATTATATTTTTAATCTAAAAAAAAAAAGGTTTACTAGTGCCTTCCTTTCGGTGTCAGATGGCCATGTGCTATATACACGCTGTGGGAAACATACCCTGAGAGAAGAGCAGACGTTCACTAAAGGCCAATAATTGGGACCTCATTTAAGCACTTGGCTGCACTTTCATTCTTCCGGCCATGGATTAGATCAACTATCGTCAGTTTCTTACTTACATCCAAGCAAATCTCTAACTTGTGTAATCAATAGAACAAATGTTCATGGTCATAAGGGTACAAAAGAGCCCCACTGGTTAGATTCTGGAAAGTTAAGATTTTAAGTTAGGGGGGAAACTGGTAAAACGTTTATGGAGTCGACTTTTTTGGTTTTTCGTAACAAAGCAGATCTCAAAACAAATAATGTTCGTGTTATTTTATTAGGGTAAATGTGAGTAATTAAACTAACGATAAATACAAATAACTGAGAACAGAGAGCATTAAAAATACCTTTTATAGTCCAATTTTTACTATTCAATATAAGCATGGCTGCAATTGTGAATATTTTGTGAGACTGGGCATCAGATGGCGCTCACCCTTACTAAAAGCCTGAGCAGTGACAGACTGTTAACAGGCATTTCGAAATCCAGCCCTGTTAAGCAGCGTGTTTCGGTCAAGTCACTTTTTCTGAGTCTCGGTTTCCTCACCTGTAAAGTGGGGGTGGGAACGGACCGGATGCATTTCCAACCCAGCTTCTCTTTGATTCTCTGTGTAGTGGTGGCGTTGACTGGCTTCTGCTACCAATGGCCGAAATAGAAATAAATTCAGAATAGACAGGTTGGACAAGTGTGATTAAAGTTAGACGGTGCTCGGCTCTGGCTCCAAGTCAGGACACCGATTTCGGTGTTTTAGCCACTCACACTAGGTGGGCGGCGGAGCAGAAACTCAACCACGTGGTTTCTTCATTTCCCTGGGGGATCCCCACGCGGGGTTACTTCCAGAAAAACCAATGTTCAAAGGAAAGAAGCGCGGGTCCCACTAAAGTTCTGTGCAAGCACCCTCGGAATGAGGGAACACACCACAAACTTAATTCACGTCCTACTTCTAAGCGAATCCCACGGAAACCACCGCCGGACGAACACAGGTCCTGGAAGCGAGGCCCAGAAAGTCACGTGGGATCGCGGATTTACAGCCTCGCTGGTCGCTTGGGTGGACGCCGAGCGCCACCTCATGTAGGTTGTTCCATTCAAGCCAGGGTCGGAGCTTACCCTATCGCAGGAACTAGAACAGCCCAGAGGGGTCCTGGGTGGTAACCTGAGGGCAAAAGAAGTAGTTGACTGCATCTGCCGAACTTCTTCGCTATATTTTAGTCGCTTTGAGGGACAGCGTCCCTCGATTTCCTCTCGGTGCCCCCGTTTCCCCTCCCGTAGGATTCCAGTTGGTATCGTCTGCGGCCCGCCCCCGCTCCGCCTCGCCCCCGCACGCCGTGGCCTGGGGGCCCTCACGTGACCCCGACGCGTTCTCGCGGGGGGCCAGACTCTCAGAGGCGGTGCCGCAGGGGACAGAGGGACTGACGGAGCCGAGTGCGCTGCAGCTTTCGCTGGAACATGACCGCGGAGGACGTGATGTCGGGGCTCTCCCGCCAGCTGCCGTGGGCCGCAGCCTGCCTGGCCGCGCTCTGTGTGCTGACCGCGGCTCAGAACACCTCCCTGGCCCCGATCGCGACTACAGTTACGACTTTAGCGACCACCAGGATAGGTCCGACGTCGGTGCAGACTGTAACGCCGGTCACCATTCCAGCACAAGGTGGGCGCCGGCCCAACGGGCTTCTTGCACTGGCACGCCCGCCCGCGCAGCCGAGCCGCCTGCCCTGCCCGCGGTGCGCGCGGGGCCCGGGAGGGCCGCGCTCCAGCAACATGGCGGCCCGTCCGAGTCCAGCCGGGGCCCGGCTCGGGGTAGCGGGGGTGGGGGAGCGCCCCGGGGAGAAAGGGTGGCCGAGCCTCCGTGGCCTTTGCCACCCCGAGGTGTCCCACGCCGACATGCTTTTAAAAACTGCCTCGTAATCCCAGGTCTCACTCCACGCTCGGAAGAGGGGACGTGGCTCCCTCCCGCGATCGTGGGGGCGAGGCGACTCGCCTCCAAAGTTGGCGATGAGGTCGAACCCCTTCTCTCTCCCCCTCTCTTTGGGATTAGTCGTTTGCCCACCCAGGTGCTGTCTCCGTGAGGAGGCTTCTCCGGAAGTTGGCGAAAGACGGAAAGGCAGAGGGAAACGAAGACGTTAATGCTGCTAGTGTCTCCGACTTCGGTCGGAGAAAATAAGTTGCCTGGGATCTAACTATATTGATTTTGCGGATAGGAATGGGATATATTCGAGGTTTGCCCAAATTGGAGTCGATTAATTAAAACTTTACAAGTCTTGCTATGTGCAAAGGAAAAACGTACCCATGGGTGTACCCAGTGCTTCACATATCCTTTTTGGTATTTAAGACTAAACTAGAAGGTGAAATCTAGGAGGAAGATGGAGTTAAAGTAACTGCCAGGAGCGTAAGTTTAGTTGATTGTGATGTTGGGATTGGAACCCAGGCCTGTTTTTAAAAACCTGATCGGGAACACACCCTTTGTTAAGCTCTGGTTGAGGCGTTCATTGAATTGGCAATGCTTTGACAACACAAAAGAGAGCGGAAGATAAATTTAAGGTAAAAAGGTGAAGGAGCCTAGATGTTTAAAACCTCTAATGTAGTGTAATTGGTTATGGCGGTTAATATTGACTAAGGAGTAATAACTGGCACCTTGACCAAAGAATTGCTGTGAAGTGTCAGGATATTTACCTTGGCTTTTTTTTTTTTTTTTTTTTTTTGCCTTCCTCAAGCTGATCATACTATTTTGCAATGTCTTCCCTTGGTTTTCTTGTTTTATAAAAGTTTAATAAAATGTATAATACTCATAAAGATGTACCAGTAAAATTCAAAAATTGTTAAATGAGTAAATTGCAGCACAATACTGGATATTCTAACTGCACTATTTTTAAGATGATAGAGCACAATATGTTTTGTCTCCTGCTTATTTGGCAGTTTCTTCCCAGAATTGTAGTTTTGGAGTGTTGTGTGTATTTTACCAAGGGAAGTTTGGAGACACCCAAGTTAATTGCCTTTTCATAATTGAAAGTTGTGCAAAGGAGATGTTTTGTTTTCTGTAAATCGTGGTTGGATCAGCTTCAATCTAAAATGAAAGGTAGCAAGTTTGGTTCATTGTAGATAACATTGACTATGCTATTCAAACATTAACCATCAGGCACAAAAGATTTTAGACGACTAGCATTTTTTTTTATCAGTATACAAACCTCTACAGAATTTTTCTACTTTGTGAACCCCTTATTCAGGGTATTATATATGTCCCAGTCCTTGATGAATACTAGTGATAAAATATTGAAATGCATTGCCTCTGTGCAGAACTGTTTTGTTTTTTTTAGGCACTGGGAAAGCAAATATGAATGTTTTTGGAGGCATGTAGCTTCCAGGAAAATGAAGAGAGCCCTATTCCAAAGTCTTTTGGTCATTTGGCTTAAATTATTGACAGAAGTCCTGCCAACTTGTTAAATTATGTGTACATGGATGTAGCTCCTTCCAGGTCTTGTCATTTCTTACCCTCCATTCGTGGAGGACCCTGGAAAGAGCAGGTTATTAACTCATTTATGAGTTAGGAATCTCTGAGGTTTTCAGAATGGGCGTCATCGGAGGTTGGGTTCAGCCTGTAACAAGTTTTTATTACTATTAAAAATTCCAGTGTCTCAGCTGATGTTTTAGGGCAGTGATTTCCCTGTATGTAGTGTTAGCTTTATAACATGGTCTTTTTTCCCACTATTTTTATTTTTTAAGGATATTTTTAAATGGTTCAGGAAAGCCTGAGCACCTTTGAAATAGCTGACCTGTAAAAAAGGGTTGTCTATCGATAGGTACTGAGCCTTCTTACTAGGTTGTGGGTTTTTTTTTTCCCCCTTCCCTTTCTCTTGAAGTTTACTTCAGCTTCATAAGTCATTTATAAGGATTGGAAATTTTTATTAAGCCAATTTATGAAGGGTTTTTGTGTGTGTGTAGTTAAAAAAGACAATAGCCACGTAACCTGAGGCCTACCAACCCAACAAATTTTTAAGTGAACAGTACATTATTAATAACCGTAAGCACAGTGTTCTACAGAGAGCTCTAGAACTTTTCATCCTACTTGAAACTGTACCGTGCTTGAACAGCAGAACTCCATTTCCCCTCCCACAGCCCTGGCAGCCATCATTCTACTTTCTGCTTCCAACTATTTTAGATCCTTTATATAGGGGGAATCATGCAGTATTTGTCCTTTTTTGAATGTCTAACTTCACATAATGTCCTTAAGGCTCATCTATGTCGTAGCATATAGCAGGATTTCCTTTTTTATGGTTAAAAAATACTGCAAGATATATAGCACTTTTTTAAATCCATTCATCTATCAAAGGGCTATAACTTTTTACCGTTTCTCTGAATTAGGAAGTTTAGTACCATATGTAATACTCAATTTGTGTAAAAAAGGTAAGCGGGTACAAACTCAAAATGAGTTAATCAGTTGATTGGTTTTATATGCCCCTCCCCACAGATATGTGTGAAAACCGCAACAGCTGTGTTTCCTGTTTTAATGCTAGCCTTGATGCTACTCTCTGCTTTTGGATAGAATGTAAAGGTAAGAAGCCTTGGGATTGCTTTAGTTCTGAGAATGCAAATTGTTTTGTTTTAACATTTTAAGGTATTCTACAGTGCATTCCTGAACATTTGAAAATTATGTACAAAATTTGGTGTAGGGTGTACCATTTATTTTGCAAGTCAAATACTTTTCCATTAAAGTGCCTATTGCTTCACATTTCCCCTAAAAACTCTGGTCTTCCCTTCTGTCCCCATACCTTTAGTCCCTTAGACTAATAATTAGGGTTCAGTAGTATTTATTTATTTTTAGTGTATTTATTTTGAGAGAGAATGTGCGTGACCAGGTGAGTTGGGGAGGGGCAGAGAGAGAGAATCCCAAGCAGGCTCTGTGCTAATGGGGTTCAAACTCATGAACCATGAGATCATGACGTGAGCCAACGTTGAGTGCAGTGCTTAACCGACTGAGCCACCCATGTGCCCCAAGGGAAGAGAGATTTTAAAACTTCAGAAGATGGAATGGTATAGGTGCACTAAAATTAGCAGTGAATGAAAGTTGTGGAATTTTCCCCTGAAAATAGTTTCCTAGAAAAAGGAGGCATTTATCTTCTATCACCTACTAGATGAACTGTGGAGACATTATTATAAAACCTTGTTGGATACTTAAATATTGGAGGAGAATGAGATGGGAAGAGAGTAGCCTTTAATTTGAGGGATAAAGAGTTACTTGGAGATACTTTGAAATGCCAATAAGGCTTTTGTTAGGACCATGGAATTCTAGCATATTCTGTTTTTTTAATGTAAGGTGGTTACATTTTTTTCTTATCAGTAAAACAGTCTTATCTGTTTTATATGTATATATAAAGAAAAAGCTAAAACTATGTGTTAAGCTTCTTTGTTAAAAATGTAAGATTTGTGGATATTAGATCACTACATAACAAAGTTGAAAAACTTCTTTTAAAACTAAGGTATTAGCTTAATTTGGGGTAAAATTAATTTTTTGTTAAGAGTAGCTTTTTTTTTTAAAGTCATAAAATGGAATTTAAGAGCGCACCCTCTCCTCCTTGAGAGTTGGCCTGTTTTTTGAGGTTGAAAGCCCTACTGTAGGGTATGTTGGGCAAAGGTCTTACTCTTGCTACAGGTCTGACCATCTAGGAAAGCAGTTTTAGAAAGTGTAGATGACCAAAGCAGAGACCTGGAACAGAGGTCCTACTGCTGCTAGCCGGGCACCTCCTGTGGTGACTAAGCCTTTATTAAAGATCTCGACTGTTTCTCCCTGCTGGCTCAGCCCTCTTTGTGGATTCTAGCAACCTTCCCTGCGTAGTAGTCATGCCACAGTTCTGTGATCTAAATGTTTTCTGTTTTATCTGTTCAGTATATTTATGAGTTTAGAAGAATATTAGGAGGGATCCTATGTTAAACAGAGGGGAAAAGAAACAGTTATTTTGTCGGTCTGTGGACTTACAAAGTATTTATGCCTGTGTTTGATTTTTGGAAACAATTCTGGAGCTTAGTAACAAAGTCAGGATAATATAAGCAAGTGATTGGTGCCCTGTGTCTTTTCTTCCCCATTACAGACAAAAGCTACTGTTCCCATAATTCAACAGTTAGTGATTGCCAGGTGGTGAATGGCACACAGTTCTGTTCTGGTAAGTATTCACATTGGCCACCGGGGAAAGTGGCCAGAGAGGTGAGGAAGATCTTTGCCTCAGGAAGCCTTATTTCAATATTTGGTTTGCTGTTTCCATAATTCTAATCTTGTTACAAATTTGGATATAAATAACATATTCATACTGATATTAAATGATAGTGTTTTGAAGCTTAGTTTAGTGATTTGGCTGTACTATGGAGGTATAGATGCCTCCTGCTTTACGGTTTTTTTTTTTTCTTTTTTAACTCTTCTGGAAACTCTCTGCAGTTTAGATCTTCTCTTTATTTGCATTTTACAGGCCTGGACAACCTTGTTCTGGCACTTTTCTTGGTTATGGTGCTGGTGATTGTCACATTCTCTGGCATAGTTTGTGTTAATGGTTAAATTTTTTTCTGTGTTCCTCTGTTTTCTCATTTTTTTAAGTTTATTTATTTGTTTAGAGAGAGCCCAAACAGGATAAGGGGTAGAGAGAGGGGGAGAAAGAAAATCCTAAGCAGGCTCCGTGCTATCAGTGTAGAGCCGGACACAGGGCTTGAACTCCCAAACTGTGAGAAGGTGACCTGAGCTGAAACCGAGAGTCAGACACTTAACCTACTGAGCCACCCAGGCCACCCCTCATTTTCTCATTTTTGTACTTTAATTTGAGGAAGTTGATTACTCTTTAACCTTAATTCTTTGCTTAGGAAATAGTTTAAATTCCTAGATGAAACAACTGATTTTTCTAACAAGATGACAAATGGATAGGGAAGTCAATTTGTAATTTGGTGCATAGATAATAAATAGAGCAAAAGAGGTTTCTGGAATGTGTCAGTAACCTTGAATGACTACCTGTAACACTTTACTTTTAGTAGGCATTTTCCCATTCAAACTTGAACTTTGTGACTGAGAATTTCATTAGTGTGAGATCCATTATCTCTTACAGTGAATATAATATGGTTTAGGTGGTGAAAGAGCAAACATCTTTAGTATCTATTTTGATGTGTTAGAAAACACTAATAACTGTATCAGACCTATAATTTCATGGTAATACTTCCTAGAAACACGATTAAGTGAAATAATTTCTTTATGCTTGTTTATTTTGAGAGAGAGAGAGAGCACACGCATGCCGGTGGTAGGGGTAGGGGTGGGGTGGGGTGAGTGGAGAACAGAGAGAGAAGACCAAGCAGTCTCTGAGCTGTCAGCACTGAGACCGACAAGGGGCTCAGTCCCACGAACTGTGAGATCATGACCTGAGCCAAGATCAAGAGTCAGATGCTTAACTGAGCCACCCAGGTGCCCCAAGTAAAACATTTAAAGGATAGTAATTTAGAGAAAAATCGAATAAGTAGTTCTACTTATTTGCTGATGTATCAGTTAGAATTAGTTTGGGCTATGAAAGATATGAAACCCCAAATTAGAGTGGTTTAAGCAGCACACAGACTTACTTTACTCATATGTAAAGGAAGTCTGGGCTCAAGTGCATCTAGCGGGCTAGAGTGGCAGCTCTACAGCCATTAGGAACTCAGGCTGTTTACTGTCATTCCTTAAGAATATCTTTGACCTTACTCTCCAAGGTGAGTGCTCATGTTCCAGCCATCAATTAGTCTTCCTGCCAGCAGGAAGAGGAAAGAGAGGTCCACATCTACCTTACAGAAGCTTTCTAGAAGTTACACTTGGCTACCTAGGTGCAGGGAAGGCTAAAAAATATGTCTTTCCTCAGGGGAGGGAAGTGTCAACCTTAGATTGATGCTTCTATTTCTAAAGAAGGGGAGATGAGTATTCAGAGAAACTGTCAGTCTCCTCCACAAGGTGGTACTGAAATGCAGAAATTATAAAAGTGATATTCAAATGACTACAATTTGGAAAATAGTGTAATGATTGTGATATTTGAGATTGCTTGGACTTAATGTTTGTTTGTTTGTTTTAAATAGAACCTGAGCCCACTCTGATGCCAACCAATTCTACAGGTAATAAAAGAAAATTGACTCTTTGCTCTTCTTCAGGATTTGTAAGGCCTTCTAGTAGACGACTTTTTAGTAATTAAGTACCGAAAAGTTGTTAGTATAATTTAAAAAAAAAATTTTGTCTTGGACCATAATTACATTAATATGAATTGTCTGTGACAGTGATAAGTTAACTCCAGTGTTTCATATTCATTGAACATGGGAGGATTTGCTGTATCTTTGGACATTGAGTTCATAAACTGCTTTTTGTGGATTTTGTGGAAATCTTGGGAAATACAGAAGTCTCAAGGAAATTAAAATTTCCTATAATTCCAGTCATCCAGAGGTACACCAAAATGTTTTCAGTGATAAAAGTTACTCCAGTTTCTTCTGTGTACATATCTAAATAAATACACTTACTGTGAAATTGGATTATTATATTTATACATGTTTGAATTTGTTTTTCCTCTTACTTAAAAACATTGTCATATGTGCTTGAACACACTTGGTCGGATAGTTAGGTCATCTGTCATTCTTCATGCAGTGGATGTCTGACAGGGAAATATTTGCTGTTAACTCTGATAGGATTGATTCAAACAGCATTCCTAGATCAGAGGATAGAATTATTTTAAGGCTTTAAATACCGATTGCTTTCCAGAAAGATAGGCTTTTCAGCCTAAACAACTAGAAAGTTTTTCACTACACCTTCAACAGGGTTAAATAATTTCTCCTTTTAAAAATCTTGACCAAAGTGATAGAAGAAGTAGATCATTAAAAAGAATGTCTACTCCGTGAAAGTACTAGGCTAGATGATAGGGACTGGAGGCAGAAGTTAAGACAGCATTTTATCTATTGTAGGAACTGTGAAAAAGGTAAGTAAGCCCAGTGTTTTGAGATGTTTGTAGGAAGGTGTGTATGTGGAATAACATGGCATATGTGGTGAAGGAGATGGGAAAGAGTGTAATGAGGTGAGGGAATTGCATTTGGAGTACACGGTGAGGAAGAGTTGAGCTGGACAGTCAACAGGTCAAGAGCCAGATTGGTAGGAGATAAGAGTGAACACATGGAGATTAGAATAGATAACCTGTGGCGGGAATTCTGGGGAACTACTAGGGGAAGAGTTGCAGGTATATGCAAACAGACTCAGGAAATAGAAGGGATAGAACTTGATGGAGGTGGTGGTGCAGCTCTTTGCTAACAGTACGGATTAAGCTGATCAGTAGGCAGTAGTAGTGTCCACAGGAGCAGCTTGTAGAGAAGAGAATAGGGCTTGAGAACCAAACTCTACAGAACAGTAATGTGGAAGAGTTGAGAAGAGGAGGACTGGAGAGGAAACTGAGTAGAGACAGGCAGAGAAGTGTGTCCAAGAAACTGTTTTAGGTATAGTTTTTCAGAGGAAAAAATGGTCTGATGTTGTAACAAGGACCAGAACTACATTTTGAAAGACTTTGGCAGTGGTAAGCTAGCTTGTTACCAGGTTTGCTAGCCAGTTATGCATAGCTCTTTCCCAGCTACACATGTAGTTCAGTGATACCATATTGGTATCTTGAATATTGGTAGCTTGAATTATAGTGGAAATACTCATGCCCTAGAAATCTGCAAATGCTGCAGGACTTGTGGAGAGCACACAGTAGTAGCGCCCATTAGAAGTCACTGACTAGGAGGATGTTAAAGATTGATGAAAGCAGGATGTTGAGGGAAAATTAGTTTCCCAAAGGTGGGATGTGACCCAGAAGCAGGAGTAGGGAAACAATTTCTTTAAAACCATTGTGGGTTCACTTTTAATTTCTTCTCCATGGATCTTGATGTAGTTTTCATGCTTGCTCCGCACTGGGTTCTCCAGCGAACTACCATGGACTCTTACTTGTTTTCTCTCTTTGGGTTCTGTAAAGTGGAAAGAAGCCAGGGCTTGCTTATAGAAAATGCACCAATTGAATGGCAATTAGTGGTTGAAAAACAAACCTTTACAAGGTCTCTTTTCATACCTACTATGGAAAGAGAGCAAGTGAGAAGTGATTATTAAAGAAATGATTCAAAGGGAATCTGATTTATGTAGAAATGTGTTCAGTGGGGTTAATTATAATAGTGTTCTGCCAGGACATAAAAATATGGTAAACAACTATGAATGTTTATAAATAACATTTCACAACAGAATGACTAAATTATGTCAAATTTGGTGGGAGTATTCATAATACATTAAGTGGAAGACAAACTATTTAAGTTCTAGCACATTTTTAATTTTTTTGTTACATACATGCCTAAGAGAAGTGGCTAGCTGGAAGCAGCATGTTACTCTGAATGATGAGATTACTTAATTTACTGTATTCTAAATTTTTCATCACCGGTAGCAACTTTTGTAACTGCTGAATTATTTTTGTAAATGAAAGGAACTGTAGATCAATAGAGGTATATTCCCTACTTCAATCAAAAAAAGTAAAAGTGTGTGAATGTTTTGCCTGTTTACAAAAAAGAATTAGTTTGTGCCATGCTCAGAGGGTTGTTGATGAGAATCAGATAGCAAATTTGTAAACTTTCTTTCTCTACCATCTATTGTCGGATAAACTATGTCTTAAGATTGAAAGAAATATATGTTTAATTTGTAAAGTGTTATTTTGTGTGTTACACAGGATGTATAAGCAACAGAAACTTAAAGGATTAAAAGTCTGAAAATAATCATACCCTTTAATCTAGGAATTCTGTATATTCAGTCCTATCAGAGATGAGATCAAATATTTCCCTGCAAGATGTTTATAGTATGGAGAAATGAGAGATGACCTAATTGTTCATCCAAGAGCAGGGTAGGTAAAATGTGTGCAGCAGTGCTCATAGTGAGAGAAAAGGATACAAACATGTATGAGACTACCCCTTAGTATTCTTAACGTATCTTTTATTAGAATCTGTTAGTAATATTAGTACTAACAGAGGTCTGTTAATACATTGCTTTAGTTTCTAAAATGTGTTTACATTCAAATTAATTCTCACAAGCGTTCATTTCTTTACAGGTATTTTCAGATAAAAAAAATTACTGGAATTCATGTAGTTTGGTAGACTAGAGCTAGGCTTACCTCGGGCTCTTATAATTTAAATTGGGGGTCTTTGGCCCCTGAGGACCTGTTCTGTGATAAATAAAATTTTATTGGAACAGAGCCATGCCTATTGATTTGCATGGTATCCTTGGCTGCTTTTGCACTACACAGTGTACAAAACCTAAAATATTTACTATCTACCCCTTTAAGAAAAGTTTACCAGCCCCTTGAAATGAAGATAAGCCTATCTTGATACCTGATACCTGAGAAATACTGAGTTGCACTTGTTTCTTACCATGACTTTTTAAGTTAATAGTTTTTGTCATATAAGCAAGGTTGTTTATAAAAACAAAACAAAAAGCTATGTAGTCCCTCACTTAAACAGTAATTCTTGCCCTTTTGTGCGTTTTTTTTTGTGAATTTATCCAGATGTATACATAGATTTCATAGTTAAACATGTACCTAGATTTAACATAGATACAATTTTATGATTGATGTTTTCAGAAGCATTTAAAGGCTAGTATTCTGGCTGTATAGATAAGTTAGTGAACCATTAACTGAAACTTGGCCTTTATTTTTAAGAAATGGAAAGCATGTGAAATTGGTAGCATTATTTTTTATTATTTATTTATTTATTTATTTATTTTGGTAGCATTATTTTTTAAAAGACAAATTGTTAGATATTGAGAGTTTTGGAAATCACATTTTTAAAAAGTTTTGTTTACATTCCAGCTAAAACCACAACTCTGCCTTCCTCTTCTACAGCTACCACCACAGCTACTACATCAGGTAATTGAGGTGTTTTTTAAGTGAGGTAGGATGTGTGTGCAACATTGCCTTATACTATTTCTGCCGCCGTTTTCCAGTTTTATTCATAAATGGATCTGAGGTAAAACTCGTCTCTTAACGTTTTGAAGGACCAAGACAGTAGGCTGTTAGAGCAGTAATGGTAGGTTTGCTGAGAGTCCTTCTTGTTTTTTAATATGTAGGCATGACATGTTAGAGTTAAATGTGATAGTGTTTCTCCAAAACCTTTTTAGTACAATTTGTAGGTGAGATCTAATTTTTTATAACTTACAAATTAAATGCTGATTAGTTGTGTGCTGTGTTGGATCATGGCAGTCAGAGTGAAGATGATAATTCTTAAAACTGCATTTGAAGAGTAACTTTATTAATTAATGACTTGATGTATTGTAAGTGAAATCGTATTCAGGTTATGCCACAGAACATTGCCGGTTATGAATCCTCTCTCTCTCTTTAAAATAGTGTTCTTTTATGGTTTTTTATTCTTTTGGCTTATTCTTGTGCTACCTTTCTCTTGGTTTCAAGGAAGCCATTTTGTCTTCACAGGAAGAAATACAGAACAGTTGTAATTAACTTTAAAGGGGCCAGCTTACTTTACAGCCACCACAACCAGTGTTTATTTGATAGTCTATTTAAGAAAAGAGAAAAATTTATTTTAAATATGAAATTGCTTTTTATTAAAATGGATGGTGCTCTACTCGAAACATTTTACTCCTTGAAAAGAAATTTATATTTTGTTTTCTCTAGAAACATTTTACTCTTTGGAAAAGGAATTCAAACTTTTTTGCTTTTTTTCCTTATGGTTTGGTAATGCTCATAAAATTTGCAGAGCAAGATTTAATAGTAAGTTTTTTTGCTTGTTGGAATTATAAATTGCAGATACTTAAGGTAGTTTTTGTGATTTGAAGAATTGCAACCAAATTTTTATGTAACCTTCTATAGTGAAATTCAAAAGGTATATGAATTTTCAACAAATATTATTTACTGTATCCAATATTAATATTTACTGTAACAATTAGCTAGAAATATATGTAGTCTGAAGAAATTGCACATTTTTAAAGTTCTTGACATGTTCCCATGGCATAATTTATGTACCAGGAGAATCTTTTGCTGTTATTTTCATATTTGAATTTGGATGGTAGCATTGACCACTTGATATTGCTAGATGGAGTGAATGGGATTGATAAATGGTTGTCTCCCTCAATTAGAGATAAATTCTAACTGGAAAGACTTGACTCAAGAGTAAATGCTTTATAGAATTGGATACATGGCAAAGGAGCAGCTCAGGTGGGTCTTGAAAGTATGATAGAGGATCGTGAGACTTACTAAGTGTTCTTTTTTCCCCTCTTATTTAACAGGTACAACTAATACCACTTTAACTCCGACTTCACAACCGGGGCGAAAGTCTACCTTTGATGCAGCCAGTTTCATTGGAGGAATTGTCCTCGTCTTGGGTGTGCAGGCTGTAATTTTCTTTCTCTATAAATTCTGCAAATCGAAAGAACGAAACTACCATACTCTGTAAACAGACCCATTAAATTAACAAGGACTGGTGTGTAACTCACTGAAACCAAAATATCTTTCAAGATGTCCCACGTGGAAGACGCTATTCCAGGATCTTTAAATGTTCAAAGGATGCGTATAGGATGTTTTGGAGCATCGTCCTTGAAGAAAAATCACTTAAATCATTTTGCTCAACAGGAATATTTAAAATATTCTGCATGAATCCTTGTGGCTGTCTTCTTTTATTTTAAATGGCTGCTGCTGTGGGATTATGTTCTCTCCTCTTGACATACCAAATGTAACTCTGTAAGTGATGGAAAACATTGTCCTGCGCAGACAACCTCATGACTCTTTTGGCAGTTTAAATTTAGTCATTTTAAAGCCTGAAAGCTGCATTATTTTCATCCTAACTCAGGATGTAGTCTAGTGACCAGAATTGAGAAGAATGTGCCAAACGAGCATCAATCTGGTGGACATTTGGCTGTCCTTTCAAAAGTGGAATAAATCTATAAATTTAGTATCCTTAGAGTAAACTGTATCTTTAGAGTAAAATTTTGTGCTCGATAGCAGTTATTTTTTCTACATTAGAAATAAGATGCCACACAGGGAATTACATTCCAGATTTAAAGGAACAAATGGAAAGGATACAAACCATTTATGAATAGCAGGCTATTGTTCATCCTTGTAAAGCACCTTATATCACTGAGAAAATAAAGAACAGTGCCTTAAAAGACAGACTGAAAGGTAGACTGTAACTTAAAATGTTTGTGATTTGTTTTACATTAAGGAAGGTGAAGGTTGGTCTGATGACGTAACTGTTGACGGGCTGTAGTAAACCTGCTTTTAGATACCATACTGTTAGTATTTAACTGCATACTATTCTATTTCAGACCCGAGCAAGTTAAGCTAAAATTAGATATTCCACAAAGCTGAAAGCCTTCACATACTGAACCTCCCAACATTTTTCTTAGGCTGTTAAAAAGTATAGAGCTAAAATTGATTTAATTATATTTTCCTTTGTGCCTCAACATTGTTGTACCATGGAAGGATTTCACCAAGCTTTCTTGAAAAGTGACTTTGTTAATGAGGCAAGAAGGAAGAAAGTTGGTTTAGAGTCGTCTACTAGCCTTTAATGAGACAATCATTTTAAGTTTTGAGACCAGAAATGTGACCAGTGTAATTTTAGAAAATCTAAGTTGGTTGATTGGATTACTGTAGAGTTTTAATGATGATTGCCCTGGATAGACAGATTGTGCTTTCTCTTTTTCTTTCTCTTTCACTCCTGCTTTCGCCTTCTCTCCCATCCTTTCTTCTTAGTTTCTATTCCCATAGTATAATAAGCATGCATACTTTAATTTTTTTTTAGTTTTCATAGGCAGCACTAGTTTTTTCGGTTTTAGAGGGATACTTCTCCCCTGCCTTTGACATATTGGATTAGTTCAGAGGTTTACATTAGTTTTAAAAAAGCTTTTGCTTTTCTAGGTCATTAAAGGTTTTTAGTTTCTTTAGCCTGTAGGGGCTGAGTTTAGCACTTGGTTTTCAGTATTTTGTAGTAGGAAATGACAAGTTGCTTTGGTCCATTTCATTAGCCACAATTCCTTGCATTTAGATTATATTCAAGGTTCTTAAAATGAAGATTTACTGTTTCTTTGTTACTTGCTGGTACAGCTAAAGTTTGTTTTACTTGCACATTTGTACACACACCTAATCTTTTCAAGTGCCTTAATTGTTTAAAATCTCTGGCTTCAAAGGTTTTTGGGAAAAGGTAGGTTTACCTCACATTTTTGTGTTTTCATTAGTGATATTCATTAGTAATTCGTTCTAGGAACCTCACAAAAATGTTTATTATGGTGCCATGGCTGTTAGTTTTCAGTGAGTGCTAGAAGATCCAAGATTCATCTGAAAATATACAGAATTTCCATTCCTCCCAAAGTGGCAAAATTTAGCTACAGTGGTATAATTATCATTTACGTAGATGTGAATACCTTATCACACATTAATGTCCATACAGCAATTTTTGTGAAAATGTAGCTGGTGGCGCCTTCTCATCTGTAATTTTGAATATTGCTCTAACAACAAAACCATAATAGGAAACCAGTTAGATTTTGCAAGAGCTCTTACAACAGAACTCACAGCCTTTTCCCCCCTTCCTTTAGCAATTTACGATCTTGAGCCATTAAAATTTTTTTTTTTTAAATCCAGAAGGTATGTAGTAACCTTTTCAGATTTTCTTCTGATTTGTTCATGTGGATGTAGTTCTATCAAAATACCTTACTTTACCTTACAGATATTTGTTGCACAGGCAGACACTGCTGTATTTAGAAATTTCTATTTCAGTTCATTAAAAACTGTAAAACCAACCTGTATCATGTACCAAACTGATTTAAAATAAATCTACATGTTTATTGAATCAATCTGTTCAATTTCTTATTAATTGAAGTGTTTTTTGCATTTTGATTATGAAATTTATTGGTAGTAAATTTACCCTATCAGTCTGTTTGGATATGGGTTGTGTACTCTACTGTTACACAAGACCGCTCAGCAGACAGTAGCTAAGATACGCATTCACGGTGGGGAACAGAGCTTTAGAAATTTGTACTGCTTTAGTGCTTACAGCACTTTAATGATGTTGGTCCATTGTCTTCTCAATTGCATTGTTCTCTGAGAAATCCGTCATCTTCATCTTCTGTTACTCTGTACATATTTTTGTTTTCCTTTGTTGCTTTTTAAGATTTTTTTTCTATTGCTGGTCTGAGCAATTTGATTATGATGTGCTGTGCTATCATTTCTTGTGTTTGTGGTTTGTTGAGTCTTGGGTAGGACATATGCCTTTCATCAGATTTGGACATTTTTCAACTACTATTCAAGTATTTTTTTCTGTCCTTCCCTTCTTTGTTAGGGATTATCCAGTTACACGGGGGCTGCCGGAAGTTGACCCACAGCTGATGCATGCACTGTTTAATTTTTTAATCTTTTTCTGTTTTGTGTCAGATTACTGTCTTCAATTTCACTAATTCTACAGTCTAAATCTAATGTTAGTCTTATCCAGTGTGCATGCATTTCAGGTGTCTTCATTTTTAGAAGTTCATTTTTCGTGGTTTTTATCTTCCAT
This sequence comes from Cryptoprocta ferox, assembly GCA_028646485.1. Lineage (NCBI taxonomy): Eukaryota > Metazoa > Chordata > Mammalia > Carnivora > Eupleridae > Cryptoprocta > Cryptoprocta ferox. The sequence goes on from CM053577.1 coordinate 50,800,710, forward strand.
GTCTACATATTCAATCTTTAATTTTTGATCATACAGTGGTGTGTTTTTTTAAAATGCCTATGTCTGCCAATTTTAATGCTGGTTCAGTTTGGGTTTTTTTTGCTCATTATGGGTCATACTTTTCCTGTTTCTTTGCATGCAAGTTGTAAATTTTAACCTGTTGCATGCTGATTATTTTTGTTCTGGGACACAGAAAACAGTTTGATCCTTTTAGGTCCTGCATTTAAGCTTTGTTAGGTGAGAGCAGAGCAGCATTTATTCTAGCGCTAATTGTTCCCCAGTTCTGAGGCAAGACCCTTCTGCATACCCAGTCCCTGGATTATGGGGCTTTCTAGTCTGGGCTAGCGGGAACAGGTTCCATTCCTAGCCTTGGGCGGGCTCCCAGGTACTTTTTCCTGGAAAGCTCTCCCAGCCTTGGGTAGTTAGCTTCTGCAGGTGCTGACCAATATATTGCTGAGACTACACTCTGCAGATCTCTGGAGTTCCTCTTTCTGTGACTTTCCACCCTGGCCCTTTGCTCTGGGAACTCCAGCTGCCTTCAACTGCCTTGACTTTAGCTCCATCTCCTCATCTCGGGAAGTCCACTGGGCTCTGAGTGTCCTCTCCCTCCATTGCTTAGAAATTCAAGGCAGTAAGCTGGGTTGATTGTTCCCTGTCTTTAAGAATCACTGTCCTTTGCTCAAAGTCCAGTATATTGAAAGCCACCGTTGTGTGTGTGTTGTCCAGTTTTTCAGTGTGATGGTAAGTACAGTTTCTTACTTCTTGGCCAGAAGAAAATGTTCAAGATGAGGATTTTATTCTGTTTTCAAGAGGAGGATTTTAAAGTCTTAAACTATTAAACATAAGTATGTCGGCTTTGACCATCCCCCGATTCCTTTCCCTTGTTTGTCGCCCATCCACTTTGCAGAGGTAATTACTGGAACTGGTCTGGTGTGAAACTCCCCTCTCCCCCAGCATTTTTTATGTACTATATATGTACCTTAGAAAATACATCACGCGGATTTTTATTTTAACCTCCTGCAACTTCTTTTTGCTCACTACTTGCAGATCTTTACAAGTTAGTGTGTAGCTCTACCAAATTTCTTAAATTCTCAGTTGGCATTTGTAGTATGAATATCATAAGCATCTATTGAAGGATAGTAGGTTTGCAATTTTTAGTTTTTACTGACACTTCTGCAGAGAGTATCTTAGCGCTTTCCCCTTTGTTTATTCTCTACAGTAAATGCAGAGAAGAGGAAATCTGCATCATAGGGTTTACACTTTGAAAATTTTAACAGACTGAGATTGCCTTCCAGTTCCCACAAGCTAGGGTAGCAGAGTGTTTTCTGTATCTTTTCCATCCGATATGGGCAAAGTTAAATTTTAATACTCTGGTGAATGAAATGATTTACTTGCTTACTGACCTTAATTTGTACTTTCTCTGTAAATTGTGTTTTTCTGTTGTTTTTTCTCAAAATTATAGAGTTTTTTATCTTAAAATATGCTGGGTGCTAATCTGTGGTCAATGGATTTTCATCAGTCAATATATATATTTCTTCAAGTCTTTCTCTTTGACTATGGTGTCTGTATCACCAGAGTACATGGTGACAAGCCACATAATATGAACAGAGAAAGTTTGGCATAAAATATTAACTATAAGAGTGGATTGGAGTGACAGGGCACATTATCTGTAATATTTTAAGAGGTAAAAATTTGCAAAGCAGTAAAAAGTTCTAAACAATACTGGCATAGGAAGTATAAGAAGTGGCCACTATCTGTTTTTCCTCAAGCCGAATTCCAGAAATAGTTTCAGGATACACCCTTGGCTCTCTGGATGAAGTTTGTGGTAGCTGCAAACCCACTGCCAGGCAGCTATGCCGGGGGAGATGTTATCTCCGTGGTAATCTGTGAAGTCATCCAAGGCACAGGAGGTAACCACCCCAGTGATACTCCACTGCTAAGCTCTGTGCACTGCTAGAGTTTTGCCCAGAACTGGGAAAAGAAATCCCTCCAGTACCATCTACTGACAAAACACATACCACCTAGCAAAGAAGTATTCATTCATATGGTTCAGCTCTGTTTTCATTATAATGGTGGAGCAGGCAACAGGTGGATTCAAACCTTAAAGCCCTTGTTTCTGTAAGTTATGATCTCCCACTACTTAATATTTACTTTGCCTTTGCTGAAAATCTCAAGTGGTTCTTTTCCTGGTGGTGGCCCAAATATTACTACCGAAAGGTCTGAGTCACACTCTTCTACCTGCTTTGGTTGCTGTAGTTTTTCATCAACCTTTTCTATTGGGTATGGAAGTACTTAGGCACCCAGAGAATCCCCTGTGTTCCAGATGTGGTCTTGCCTCCATTGTGTACCAGCAATATAATCTCCTCTTGGTAATCAGCATTGACCATTCCAGCCGATACAGTAACACCTTTTGCTGTCTATTGGTTTAGTGGCTTATGAATCCGAAGATGGCCAAATGGCAGTCTCATCTTAGATCTTATATCAACAGACCCATCGTTGTGTCCCTGGTTGAAACATACCTTGGGAACTAAGACCTCCAAATCAGCACAGCTTGAGGTGGTTGAGATGAGAAGTATAATCATGAGGAGCCCCTCCCATTTCCATCCTTTGATTCCTGGATTCATGTCACCTGTGAAACAACTCCATCCCTTCAAGGTGGTATCTCTCAACTGTCACAACTGAGTTTTCAGTGAATTATTCCACCTTTCAATTAGACCAGCCATTTCCAGGTGTTAAGGGATGTTCATTTCATGGGCATGCGTTCACTGCAACATTTCCTTCACTGTGAAATTGATTATTCCTTAATTAGAAACAATGCTATAGGAAATGCCATGATAAAGCATTCTCTTGAGTATGTGCATCAGATGGTAGTGCTGGCAGAAGCATTACAGACACAGGAAGGCAATCCTATCCAGAATGTGTGTCTATTCTACTGAAGATGAATGTCTTCTATGATGGCAAAGGTCCAATTTAATCAAATTGCCATCTCGTGGATGGCTGTTACCCCTGGGAGTAATACCATATTGCAACCTCAGTATTGGTTTTGGCTCTTGACAGATTAGGCAGTTGTTAGTAGTGCATGACAGCCTTGATAAGGGGAAATCCATGTTGTTGGTTGAGCCCATGCATAACCTCTAGCTCTGCCACCAGGGTCACGTTTATGGGCCCACTGAGCAAGCACTGGGGTAGCTGGGGAATGAGACTGATACTCATAAAGTGCATTATATTATCCACCTGATTATTAAGAGCCCTCTCTGCTGTAGATGCCCTTTGCTGGGCACTGAAATGGGACACAAATATCTTCACAGTGTGTTTCCATTCCGAGATCCATCCACATACCTCTTTCCAGATTTACTTGTCACCAACCTTCAATGTTTCTTCCGAGTCTCTATCCAGCCAAACCATTAGCAATTACCCAGGAATTCATGTGGACATGTACTTCTGGCCATGTCTCAGATCAGACACAGTGGACAACCAAATGTACTACTTGCAATTCTCACAGGGAAGATTTTCTTTCACGCTTTTTATTTAGGCTCACCCCTGAGTGGAGCATAGTGCTGCAGCTGTCCTTTTTGGGCATAACCAATATGTCATACAGACCAGTCTATAAACCAGGCTTAATTTTTTTTAATTGGCCAGGTAGTTGTTAGAAATACCCCAGGCCAGAGGTATTGATTGAGGAAGAGGATGCAACAGAAGTTGGGGTTGAAAGAATCTGAGCCACATGTTTATGGTCTATCTGTACCTTTCAGACCTCCTCAAGCAAGTTAGGTCAATTGTATACTATTTCCATTGATGATAGATTGCTGCTGTGCATGCTCAAGTTTATGACCAGGTGGATACTCCAACATCCAAATCATGATGTGAAGCTCAGGCTACATGCTCTCCTACTATCCCATGGTAGTAAGTCTCAACCAAGGCACAAAAGGAGAATAGTTATCCTCAGAAGAGGGCATAGATTTGCTTCAAAATCTTAGGGTTCTGCCCTGTGATTCTGCTTGATAAAGGCTCCATACATGCCAGGATACTTTTAGTATCATTGGCTTTGCTGGATCTTAGGACCTATATGGCAGCACAGCTCATACTGTAACTCAAATTCATGACAGAGCCTTCTCTTGCTCTGGTCCCCACTCAAAGTTGGTAATCTTATATGTAACTCTATTGGTGGGTTGAAATAGCAAACTCAAATATGGTACATGTTGCTTTCAAAATCCAAAAAGGCTGTGAATCATGCTTTTGTTTTTCATGGTACATAGTGTGAGATGAAGCAACATGTCTTTCTTCTTGGAGGTGGATATTTAACATGCTCCAAACTGTTGCACCCCCAAGAAGCTTCACTGGGGTTAATAGCCCTAAATTTTTGTGGAATTCTGCCCTTTACCTTCTAGTTCTTGTATGTCTTACTAAGGCATCTAAGTACTTACTACCTCCTATTCATCATATCCAATCAGCATAATGTTATCAACATAGTGGACCAATATGATTTTTGTAGACTATCATGATGATCAAGGTGTCTACAGACTATCTCATGGCAGAGAATAGAATTGACAAAGACTTCAGTCAAGACTTTGACAGAATACTGCTGTTCTACCAGGTAAAAGCAAACTGCTCCTCATGGTCATTACAATTTGTTATGGAGCAAAAAGCATAACAAATTAGGTCAATTGCATAACAAATGCCAGGAGGATATCCATTTGCCCCATTAAGATACTACATCTGAGATAGCAGCTGCAACTGGGATCACTATCTGATTAAGGTGTGAACCTGATAGTCCCTAGTCATTTTCCAAGATCCACCTATTTTCTGAACGGGCCGAAGTGGTGAGTGAAGTGCTTCCTTCAAGTTTTGATGGTGGCATTAATCTCTGCAGTTTCTCCAGGGATGTAATGTTGTTTCTAGTTTACTTTCTTGATAGGGAAAGTTCCAGGGGCTTCCAATGATCCTTTCCTACAATTATGAGACTTCAGTTTATGGGTTAGAGAACCTTTCAGTTGTTAACTATGTCTATTCCAATTATAATTCAGGAACTGCAAACATAAAACCCCTTGGTGGGTCCATGGACCAACTGAGTCCACTGTAATTTGAACCTGAGACTCCTATTACCTCACTGTAAGCCTTCATTTTGACTGGTGAACCAAAGAGTGTTTTGGGTTCCCAGGAATTAGAATTAATTTAGAATAGTGCCTATTCCTCACCAAATGGTCTGAATATTTCTTCCTTTCTGATAAACAATAACTCTAGCAAATGATGGAAGATCTCTTAGGAAAATGTTTGGAAGAAGATTTACAATGTGGTGCAGGGTCCTTCCTCAAGGGGATCCAGCCTCCCCTGCAGTCAAGGGGCCCTGCCTAGTCTGTGAACTGACTTTGGTATGGAATCTGGGTGAGAGACTATGACTCCACTGTGCTGACTCAGGCCAGGCTTTAATACCAGAGTTTTTCCTCTTATATAGATCAAGTAGTATTTCTAGTTGGCTGCCCATATGTTTCCATTCAGGGGAACACATTGACCAGCAAAGATTTCTCTCTGCCAGGTCTGTAATCTGACTACTGAGCTGTCCCTGCTGCCCTTTATAATAGACATACCTACCTTGTCCTTGGCAATTGCCTGCTGCTATTCTGGGATTGTATCATGACCACTGAAATGAGGGAGCCCATCTCAACAGCAGTGAGAAATGACAAGATAGTGAATTCAACTGTCATTGTAATTTAGCATTCTGCAAAATAAGATGTGTGCTTCATTTTTAGCAGTATTACCCCATATGAGTACAAGAAATAGATTTTTTAAAAGGCTACTGTGGAAGCTCTCTGGTTTTCTATGTTTTGAGCTGAGAATTAAAGGACCAGCGCTTGACATTTTCTTCTTATGTGCTGAAGTGCATCCAAAAAAATCCAACCCACACCCCAGTATTTATGGTCATCATTACTACTATGAGAGTCAGTGTAGTAGCAATTTGGGCTCCCAAGGCACACACTTCAGTAGGTACTTTATCACAACCTACCATGGATAACAGCTTGGTTAATTGTCATGCCACTGCACATAAAGGATTACTAGCATTCCATTTTCTATTGTCAAGGAGCTCAGCACTGTGCTCAAGCCCAAGGGTGCAACCAAACAAACCCTCAAATCCCACCTTTGTGAGTCTGTCCCCTAGGATCCCTCCACTACTCGTATCAGTTCTATATAATTAGTGGGCCAATTAGCAGACAGAAACACACAGTAATTAAACTGGGAGAAAGTTTAATATAAGGAATTATTAACTATAACAAGGGATTGAAGAAATGGGAGGAATGGCTGATTAGTAATAAAGAGAGCTCCGAAGAATATAGGGATAGCAGATATAGTGAGCAGTCATCACCCTCCAGGGCTGACATCCACTGGAGAGGGTGTGACCTCATTAGACGGGGTGTGACCTCATTAGGTGGCTCACTGGATGGTGGAGAAGTTCACTGAGGCTGTGAAGCAGCCCTCACAAAAAGAGAAGCAGGAAAAAGCCCTTCACAAAAGGCGCCATGCTGGTGGCACTCCGACACGAAGCCACATGCACTACTGAAACCTGATGCTGCAGAAGCCACACCCGTGGCAGGAGCCTGCCTAGAGAAGAACCCCAGAAGATGGAAAAGAAACCCTTCCTCCTCCAGCATCTCTCCTGTACTCTCTACTGACAAAGCTTAATATCTTGTAGTTGGTGAAGAAGAAATATTTTCATGGTCCATATTATGTCACAGCAGACAAGGATGAATTTAGAGCTAAGAGCTCATAAGTTGATAACTGGCACCATACCTTGTCATGCTGAATTTTTAAAAAAATTTTTTAACATTTTTAAAATTTATTTTTGGGAGAGCGAGACAGAGCAGGAGTGGGGGAAGGCCAGAGAGAGGGAGACACAGAATCCGAAGCAGGCTCCAGGCTCTGAGCTGTCAGCACAGAGCCCGATGCAGGGCTTGAACCTGTGAACCGTGAGATCATGACCTGAGTCGAAGTTGGATGCTTAAACGACTGAGCCACCCAGGTGCCCCTGTCAGGCTGAATTTTAAGCTTTGATATCAAAGTCACCAATCTTCCTCATGGCTTTTGTTTTTCATGTTCTATTTCAGAAATACGTTTGTATGTCTGTGTGTGTGTGTGTGTGTGTGTGTGTGTGCATATATATCTTGAATCCATTCAGAAATCATTATATATGGTGTAAATTTACACCATATATAATAAGGTGATAATTTAACCCACTTCAAATAGACTCAACCTTCTCCTTAATTTGAAAAGCTACATATATCATATATAAATTTATGTATGTAAATGTTTCTCTGGCCTATTCTGTTCATTCATCTACCTATTTATTCCTTTACCCAAGATACATTTTCTTGTCTGAACAAAAAGACTTGAATTAGGATTTACAAAAGTCTAAAAGGGTTTTAGTATTTGTAGGAAGAATAAAAAAACTGTTAAGAGAGAAAGATGTTCTTAAGTGAAACAAATAGAAATAAGTGCTTTGAAGTTTGTTTAGATTTATCTCTGTTCTGGTTTTTCACTGTTAATAAATACTGCTTAGCAGCAATGCCATCTCTCCCAGCTAACACACCTCATCAGCAATCTAGAACCCATAATGAGAGGCTGGCGGTTGACCAAAGGCAAGCCCTAGGTTGTAGAAATGCAAATCAACTCTTAGGTCTTGGAATGTAAGGACAAATCCTATTCCACCTGGAACTTTTGGGATTTTATCATCTCAGTCATTCCATGCTATCTGCTGATAATGATAATAAAATTAGATAAAGATTTAATGGAGGTTTGAATCATGTTTATTCATTCAGATGCTCAAAGAAATAAAACTTGGAGGGTATGTAATTACCAATCGGGCCCTTATGGGATTACGGATGGAGCGGTGTGAACTTGAAAAGCCGAAAGGTGAACATTTTCTTCCACGTTGGGTAGAAAGACATTGTCAATCCTTTTTTTGTGTTTAATAGGTACCTGAAATATAAAGTTTAAATAGATATTAGAGATATCATTAAAGGTCACTGTTATTTCTAAGACCAAGATCGTTGGTTCAGTCTGTGTTAGGCCATTTAGTGTGCCTTCTCCTAGTATTTGACATTTGTCATAAAGTGAATGGGTCAAGAATTAGTCTATCAAAGGAAAGCCTTTTTCAGGTAAGGAAAAAAAATACCCTATATGTAGAGTAATCTAAAAATTCCTTAATATTTTTATCATTTGTGTTAGTCCAGTGTTTTGCTTTGTCTCATTAAGAAAATCATTGGTGGTCTTACATTCCAGCCATGTATAAATTCTTCTTCAATATGCATTTATCTGATTTGTCTTAAGAAGTCAGAGCTTAGGGGGCACCTGGGTGGCTCAGTTGGTTGAGCATCCGGCTTCGGCTCAGGTCATGATCTCGTGGTTCATGGGTTCAAGCCCCGCATCAGGCTCTGTGTTGACAGCTCAGAGCTTGGAGCCTGCTTCAGATTCTGTATCTCCCTCTCTGTCTGACCCTCCCCTGCTCACGCTGTCTCTCTCTCTCTCAAAAATAAATAAAACATTAGAAAAAAGAATTAAAAAAAGAAGAGCTTAGATAGATTTGAAGAGGCTCCAATTCTTTTGTGCCTTTACTGGACCTTATGCTTATTGCTTGGGGTTTCTATAGTATACACACACCAATGAGCCCAGAAAACACTCCCTTATTTATTAGGGTTTATTTAGATCATCACCCTTCTGAATCTTTCAAATACAGTGAATCTCCTCTGATGCATTTAGCTACTTAAGCAGCCTTCTAGACCATGAGTTGTGATCACCAATCTCCCCCACAACAGCAACATTTGTTTTGGGAGTGAAATCGAGATGGAGGGAGTCTTAAAAGTCCTTGTGGTTCCATACACACCAACTGAATATTGCTTCCTTTTGGAAAAGGCTTTTGCAGAAACAAATAGACATATACCAGAATCTTACCTTTTGGTGAAAGATGACTGCACAGAGATTGGTAAGTCAAGCCAATGGTGGGCATTAATAATGTGGCACGATTTGGTCAAGGGTCGCAAATGCACATTCCTGACCTGTTTCTTCTCTTTCTGTGTATCACTCTTTAACTGCATGTTTAGAAATACTGCAGCAAATTTTTGGTCCAATAACCATACCATCGACTATAGAATTACACTCTCAAAAGAGCGTTAAAATGGCATATTTCCCTGATAGAATGATTAAATCATTTCCTTTTAATTTTTCTCAAAGCAAGAGGGAAGAATTTTAAATATGTTGTGTTGACATGGAAATGCCTAGAGAGGATTCTGAAAAACAATTGGGCAAAGGTGTAATACTTATTCAAGTAGTGCAGAGAAGGCAGTGGAAGAGGATGTAAATGTTGTTTTACATAAATTAAAAGCTGAAAAGTTAAAAAAAAATTTCATGTACATGCTATACCTGGACCTAATCTGTGTGCCAAGAATTTCTTTGGAGGGTATATTTCTCACATGTTGTTGTTGTTTTTTAAAGTTTATTTATTTGTTTTTGAGAGACAGAGAGCAAGTGCAGGAGGGGCAGAAAGAGGGATAGAGGAAATCCCAAGCAGGCTCCATACCAATAGATGCGGAGCTTGAACCCACAAACTGTGAGAACTGTTAGTTAATTATCGTAGATGATTGAAGAAAAAGAAGAAATTCAGAGACAGAACACAGCAAAGTGTTGATATTGACTTCCACATCCATTTATTTAAATAAACACTTTTTTTTAACTAGCAGCATCAGATCTCTTATCTGAGTTCCCTGGCACAGCAGAAAGTTTCAGAAGTCATTTTAACATTTATTTATTACTTTTTAATTAATTATTATTAATTTAATTTATTAAACAGAGAATGAGCATCGGAAGGGCAGAGAGAAGGAGAGACACAGAATCTGAAGGAGGATTCAGGCTCAGAGCTGTCAGCACAGAGCCCAAAGTGGGACTTGAACTCACAAACCATGAGATCATGATCTGAGCCAAAGACAGATGCTTAACCAACTGAGCCACCCAGGCACCCCCAGAAGTCATTTTAAAAATGTGTGAGATCCTCAAAAAACTATCAATAGAACTCCTGTATGACCCAGCAATAGCATTGCTGGGGATTTACCCAAGGGATACAGAAGTGCTGATGCATAGGGGCACTTGTACCCCAATGTTTGTAGCAGCACTTTCAACAATAGCCAAATCATGGAAAGAGCCTAAATGTCCATCAACTGATGAATGGATTAGGAAGATGTGGTTCATCTATACAATGGAATACTACATGGCAATGAGAAAGAATGAAATCTGGCCATTCGTAGCAAAGTGGATGGACCTCGAGGGTGTCATGCTAAGCGAAATAAGTCAGGCGGAGAAGG